>JAGFNQ010000669.1:106125-143851 GCA_024364735.1 Boesenbergia rotunda
GTACTCCTGGAGTTGCTCTTGTAATTCCTTCAACTCTGCTGGAGACATACGATATGGGGCCTTCGAGACCGGACCGGTACCGGGCACTAGCTCGATCTCGAATTCCACTTCTCGGTTGGGAGTAGTCCAGGTAATTCTTCTGGGAACACTTCTGGATATTCGCAGACTACCCGTACATCCTCCTGCTTGAGTTCTTCCTTTGCTTCTGATTCCACTATGTGTGCAAGAAAACCAGCACACCCTTGCTCTAGCATCTGGTGGGCTGCCAAGGCTGAGAGAAATTTCTGAGTCTTCCTCCTTGGGGCTCCTTGAAACTCGAATGGTGGTTCTCCTTCTGGGCTGAAAACCACCTTCCTTCTACGGCAGTCCACTGAAGCGCTGTACTTACTGAGGAAATCCATGCCCAGTATGATGTCGAAGTCCTGCATCGCAAGGACTATCAGATCGACATATAGCTCTCGGTCTGAAATCTTGATTGGCACAGCCCGGAGCCTCTGGGTGGACTCCATGATTTCCCCTGAAGGGAGAGTTGTCAGGAATCTGGACTCCCAACTCTCTGCAGGCACCTGTAACTTACTAGCAAAAGGTACTGATACGAAAGAATGGGTCGCCCCAGTGTCAAACAGTGTAGTAGCTAAATGCTGTAAAATAACTATTTGACCTGTTACGACCGTGGAGGCGCTGGCAGCTTCTTCCTTCGTGAGGGCAAAGACTCTGGCATTGGTTGGAACTGGTGCTGCTCCAACCCTCCTTGACTGATCTGAGGTCCCTCCAGTATAGTAGGCATGTAATGTAACTGAGGCTGGCCCCATACTGTACGGACTGCTGAGGAAGTACCTTGAACTTGTTTGGGCAGTCTTTGGATCTGTGTCCCTCTTGTCCACATGAATAGCATCCAGTTACACCCAAAAGGCATGTTCCTGGATGGTTCCTCCCACACTTAGGACAAGGTGGATACCTAGCTTGCTTATTCTCTGGTTTTCCTTTCTGGCTGCCAGGCCACTGCTTCCTTTTGTGGTTCTTGTTCTTCCAGTTCTGGCTATTTGGCTGAGGCTTCTGGCCTCCTATTGTCTTGTTCTCAATCAGGACTGGCTTCTGCTGTGCTTGCTGTGCCTTGATGCTATTCAGGTAGTGCTCTGAGATTAGAGCACTACTGACCAACTCCTCGCTGGTCTGGGGTCGGTGCATCCCGCTGTTCACGTTGAGTGCTATCTCAGGGTTCAGCATGCGGAGCATCAGTCTGACTCGCTCCTTCTCTGTGCTGACTAGCTCTGGGCAGAGGCGAGCTAGTCTGTTGAACTTTGCGACTGCTTCTCCCACTGGTAGGCTACCTTGTCTGAACTCCATGAAGTCCTCGTAGTGCTTGTTGGTAACCCGCATGTGGAAGAACTCCTCATAGAACTCTTGCTCGAAATCTGCCCAGCTCATCTGGTTGACTATCCTCTTACTCTTGACTCGCTCCCACCACATACGAGCATCTCCAGTTAGGCAGAAGGAGGCACATTTGACCTTCTCGACTTCTGGCCAGTCAAGAAGCTCCATCGTGCTCTCTAAAGTCTTGAACCAAGCCTGGGCATCCCAGGGCTCAGTCGTGCCTGAGAAGCTTTCGGGTTTCAGCCTCTGCCACTGGACGAGGTATGCTTCTTGTCTTCGGTTCACGGCAGGGGTCTCCTGTGTGACGGGTGGGACTTCAGTCACCACTGGAGTTTCCACTCCTGCTGGGGGTGGTGTAGGGGGCACTGGGTGCTGATTTGCCATCAGTGTGGCGATGATCTTCTGTTGTTCTGTCATCTGAGCTTGCATTTGAGCAATGACTGCCATCAGGTCTGGCTGTTCTGTGCCAGGCTCATTGTTATCTTGAACTGGGGTTCCGTTCCTTGCATTAGGAGCTCGGCCTCTTCTTGCCATCTAATAATGTATAAGGGAACAAGAAATCACTACTACTTCTCTAGGTATAAACTTATCTTCTTACTTAGTATCCTAATGTCCATTCTAGGGATTAAACATGATTCCGTGATACTAAGGGATTAAACATGCTTCCTTGTTCTATGCACATGTGAGTAGTACTTAAGCATTTCTCTATACTGCAATTAAATAAAGGAGCAATAGAAAAACTGAAACTTAAAGCTTTCTTACTTGAAGACGGCAAGGTTGATGCTGATGTGTGTGTGATGCTGGAGAATGGGAACTGCTCTGATACCACCTGTAGCGACCCGCCTTCTCTGCCTTAGACGGATCGTTACTTTTGTCTACTTCTCGACTCTAATGCACGACTAAAAATGCGGAAATCTTTTTTTTTTCTTTTTAATCTATCTAAGAATGATATTCTAACTTAAATAGTCATGCATGATACCATGTCACACTTTCTTTCTCAAAAACTCGTAAGAAAATACTTATTGAAACTTGCCTCGCCCAACTCAGCTTACGGGTATCAGTCGACTGATACTGTACCAGTCGACTGATAAGCCTGAAATCTGAAAATTCAGGTTTCGAAACTTGCTTCAAAAGCCCACCAAACATATAGTTTCGAGCCATATAAAATCATGACACCATTTCTATACTCTATACCAGTTTTCTAAACAATTTAGCCAATCAAAACGAATCCATAAACTTGAAATTAGGACTTTTGCGGAATTTAACAAGTTATGAAAAATCTACATAGACTTTAAGCTAGAGTTTGTACCAAACTTAACTTCTAACCATTGAAACTCATCACACAAAATTCTGAAACATCCCTAAGGCATTATCAAATGAGAAAGCAACTTTTCTAAACATACTTAAGCAATAAAAACTTGATTCAAAGGGAAATTAATACTATCTTGGCACATGCATCTATTTCTCTAACAAAGTATCAATATTTCAAACTACTCACACTTCTACTCATCCAATGCAATCATAAGGATATGTATGCTAAATGAAATGACATGGAATCTTTACTCTAAGAAATTGAGCATGTAAAACTATCCAAAGCTTAAATGTTCGCTAAACTCCATAAAGCAAGAACTTGAAATTTGAATAAACTAAAACATTGTAATTCAAATAACTAAATTGTCTCGTCTCAAGGATCTCTCCAAAATCAGCCACCACACACACTTTACTCAGCACCGCCTCGTCGCCTTCCTTCAGAATTGCTTGCCTTTACCTTTATCTGCAGTAAGAGGAAATGCAACTAGTAAGCAAAAAGCTTAGTAAGTACTATCTAGCTCACAAAATCTCGAAATGTGCAAACATGCTTCTTGATCAATATGAAAATCATATGAGATACTTATATGCTTGAAAGAAAACTAAGAACATGTATAACTCAAAACATGCATACTCAAGCATTAATAAATCTCAATTTACTTTTCTTGGCTCAACTTGAAACTTTAGCTATTCTTTAACTTTTTGAAAACTCTTTAAACTTTAGAAACTTTGCTAAAGCATATACTTGAAAATAATAATCACTTGGATCCACTGAAGACGTAAGTACCATCTCATGCGCGTTCCCTAAAAGGTTGGGGTAGCGAGCCACCAATCCTAATAGAGCAGACCTTGGTCTACCAGGGCCAAGACCTTGGAATTGGACACCTGGATTTCTTTAACGACGCCCTTGGACGCCGGGTACTGGCCTTAGAAAATAAAATAGCTTTTCTTTCTTTTCTTTCTTATCTGTAAATGCCTTGGCATTTTCTCGAGCACCTTGCGTGCTAAAATCCCTAAGTCTTGACTTTTGGGGATTTCTTAAGGCCTTGGCCTTTTCTTTTCTTATCTTTATCTTTCTTTTCTTTTCTCATAACTTTCTTAGCCCCTAATCTCACATAGGGTGCTTTATCAAACTTATACAAGCATATAATGAACTAAGATCACATGCAAAAACTAAAAAAAAAGGAAATATCTCTTTTAAAAACTTTTAAGGGAAATTCTTGCGGAAAAACCGCCTCTTACTGCAGGTGAGCAGTACTTACATTGATATCTTGGACTTACAACCAAGATTGACGTCTAGGGCTCGGGAGAAACTTGAGATCTCGGAGAATTCTTCGCGCCTACGCGTTCCTCTCGTCGCGGGGATCCCGAATATAGGAATATCTCTCGGAGGAGAACCTTGGCCGGCCCTCTTGGCCTTGGTGTTGGTCGGTGTCGCCCAAGAGAGGTGAGGGAGAGGAGTCGCGCGGCTAGGGTGAGGAAGAGAGAAACCAAAATCCAATTTCCTCTCTTAACTTATCTATTTATACTATCTTTATAAAAAGAATCGTAACTACTCGATAAATATATTTCTCTCCATCTTTCGTTGTGCTTGATACCCTAGCCTAGCTGGTCGCGCTCGCGCCTGGTCTCCTGCTGGTCGCGGGTTCGAACCCCCTGCTGCCCTTAAACGTTTTTCCTTTTTTAAATATACTAAACGGACTCGGAAAATTCTATAAAAATATTCTAAAAATCCCTAAAAATATCTAGAATATTTCTAAACCATTTTTAAATAATTCTAAGGACTTTAAGAACTAAAAATGGGAATTTTGTGGTGTTACATCTTGAGGATCCACTATCTACTATCCACATAGTAGAGGCCTCCTTCACCTTTACCTATACAACATGAAAAATATTCTCTTTTGGTACCCAAATTTTTGATCCATAAGCATCATTTAAAAATCTTTTAGGTACCAATGCCCTCTTGGTGTTTCCCTTAGACCCTTGTCTCCTAGATGTACCAATCCTACCCGTGAGTGAGACAAAGGCCACTTCCTTTGTCTTTGTCCTATATCCTTATCCAGCCTTGTTATAAACTGCCCTTTGACTGTTGATTATCATATCTAGGTTGCTAGAGCCTACTTGAAATTTCCTAAGTGCCCTTGTGAGGTCATCTACCTTTTTCCTTAGTTCCCTATTTTCAGTTTCAAAACATGAAGCATGTGATGTAGAGAACTAGCATGTAATTCTTCCTTAAGTTTTGTAGATTCTACTCTAAGCATGGCAATCTCATCTTTTAGATCCTTAATCTGACTTCTAGCTTTAGCTAAATCCATGTTAGTGCTAGAGATAATCTTAACTAATGTAGAGGAGGGTAAGTGGTATACCTCACTTACCGAAGTTTCTGACTCAGATGATGATGAAGAGGTGCTCTCATCTTCACTGCTTGAACTTCTTTCATCGTCTAATTAATCTGAGTGGTCCATTGCCATGAGAGCAAAGTGTGAAACTTGCTCTTCTTCCTCCTTTGAGGATGATGGATCATCCCAGGTCACCTTTAGGTTGGTGGCACCCTTCTCCTTTCCCTTCGACCTCTTCTTGTCACCTTTCTTCTTCTCCTCCTTCTTGTCATCTCTTTTCTTCAGTTGAGGGCACTCGTTCTTCATGTGTCCCTCTTGATGGCAGTTGTAGCAGATGATGTCCTTGACCTTACCCTTGCCTTTGGACCCTTTCTTAGCATATGATTTATTAGAAAAACTTTTGAAAGTCTTACGCATTTTCCTTACCATAAATGCCTCTTGGTCGCTATCCATGGAGGCGCTGGATTCCTCTGAATTGGATGAGGAGGAGTAGACCACCTTCTTCTTCTCATTCCTCTTCTTATTCTCCTTTTCTGTAATAAAAGCAATACCCTTCTCTTTGGCCAAGACGTGTATCGCCCGCATTTTTTTTTCCTAAGCGGCGTTACGCTAAACATACATGTGCATATGTAACATCTTAATGCAGCGGAATAACTAGTACTTAAATCATATACACATGTCTGGGTTATCATTCATGGACATGGTGACATTATACTTAACATATTACTAGCATACCTAGCATCATGACATCAACTTTCCATAACTTATTCATAAGCATTTCAGGTAACATATTATCAGCATGCATAGCATCATGATATCAACTTTCCATGACTTATTCATAAGTATTTCAGGTAGCAAGTAATTTATCCATAACTTCACAAATAGTAGGTTGTTTCTTAGGCATACTTATCATAAGTCGAGCATAACCCAAAGTAAGCATTGTCAGATCATAAAACTTGCAATAAGTGAAATGAGAGGGTTTCTTGGCCATGTCACTACTACACATCCATGTTCTAGCCTCTCCTGCTGCTTCCCTTAGAAATCTCTTGCTTGATCTGCGGTATAAGAAAATAAGACTATAAGCACGGAGGTTTAGTAAAACCCTTTTCCTACTCACAAAATCCATATGTCGTATAAACATGAACATAATGCTTCAATCCTACATATCAGAGCATACTTCTTATCATGACATCTATACCATCACGCATCATCGTTTTTGCATAAACATAAATGAAATCAGGGCATCCGAATTTAGCATGTACATAGTTATCGTGGCATCATACTTAAGCATGAACATAAACCTAATCCTGGCATCATAATCAACATGAACATAACCCTAATCATGACATCATAATTAACATGAACGTAAACATAATCATAATCATGGCATCATAATTAACATGAACATATAAACATAATCATGGCATTCTAGTTAACATGAACAATAAATATAATCATGGCATTCTAATTAACATGAACAATAAACATAATCTTGGCATCATAATTAACATGAACAATAAACATAATCATAATCATGGCATCATAATTAACATGAACATATAAACATAATCATGACATTCTAATTAACATGAACATATAAACATAATCATGGCATTCTAATTAACATGAACAATAAACATAATCTTGGCATCATAATTAACATGAACAATAAACATAATCATATCATGGCATCATAATTAACATGAACATATAAACATAATCATGGCATTCTAATTAACATGAACAATAAACATAATCTTGGCATCATAATTAACATGAACATATAAACATAATCATGGCATTCTAATTAACATGAACAATAAACATAATCTTGGCATCATAATTAACATGAACAATAAACATGATCATGGCATTCTAATTAACATGAACATACTTTGCATTATCATACTTTTCATAAACATACTTTTCATAAACATAATGCATAACATGGATGGATGCATGGGCAAATGCATATATCATAAGGATGCTTAGTTTAAAATCATACTTTTCATTACTTAAACATAATCATAACATTCATTGGGGCCCTGGCTTGTACCACATTCATTCATCATATGCGCGCATCCCTAAGTAAATACGAGGTAGCTAATCTCGACCTACTAGGGTAAGGACAGTTTCATCGGTAGTCCCGAATTGTGGATAGCTTCATCGGTAGTCCAGAACCGTGGACCTTATTCAGGTCCGGTACAAGCCCATTCTTAAAATAAAATACTTTCACATGCTTCTTCATTCACAACCATACATAGCATATTCATTCATTCTTAATGCTTAACATCATCATTATGCCTTGAAGGCATGAACCTCCTTTCATTCATCATTCTCATTCCATATCACCATTAGGCCTTGAATGCATGAACTTTAACTTTATTCATCATTTCATCCATAAACAGGGCATGCATACATATCATTCATAAATCATGACATACATTCATATTATTCATAAATCATGGCATGCATACATATCATTCCTAAATCATGGCACACCTACATAATTAACATCTTAATTCATGGAAACATGCATGGTCATGGTACATGGAAAAACATACCTAGGTCCTTTCATACATGATACATTTCCTTGGGTTCATGGCACATGTCTAAATATTTATGAATCATCATTACAAGTGACCTAACATATAATTCTTGACACATAATCTAGGGTTTTCGTTGGCATAAAATTCTTCCAACATACTTAAGCATATACATACATCATAGTACCCTATAAACATGCATTCTTGTGGTCTTACCCCACTCCAAACCCTAGGTTATGGTCTTGGCTGAAAACCCTAGGAAACCCTAGGTCCATGGAACAATTCATATAGGTCACAATTAACATCCCATACAACATAAAATGCTATAGGAAACCTTTGATCCCATAGCTAAAGCCAACCCTAATCCCTTAGCCTTACATTAGCCCTTGGCCGAAACCTAAAGGCTCATGAAATTCATAGAGAAATTATTATAAAACTCAATCACTATCCATCATGTCATAGGGGAAACAAATTAAACATGTTGAAGGGTTAGATCAAGTTCCATCCATAATTTAGGGGTCATGGCCAAAACTTGTAGGAGCCATCAAGCATGCACAAATTCACATTAATCACTACTAACATCACTTACATCATAAGTAGACATAAGAACCATCATTAGAGAGTTAAAACTAGTCCTAGCCCTAGAAACATGAAAGGGCCGAAACCCTAAGTCCCCTTTTCATGAATTTTTCAACTTGGATCTCAAACAAGATGCTTAGATCATGACCATATCAAGAAAAACCATTACACCACAGGTGAGGGGGTCTTACCTTGGGTTATCTTGTTTTTTAGACCTTAAAAAGGGAAGATGATGAAGACCTTGTTGTCCCTTGATCACCCTTAGCCCTTGTAGCCTTGTAGATGACCCTTAGCTCTTGAAGATTGAGCCCTCTTGTGAAGTTTTCCAATGGAAAACCTTCCTTGGAGTTTCGGCTAGGGTGAGGGAGGAGGAAGAAGAAAGGTGGAATTGATGGAAAGAAGAAAGTAACCCCCAAGCCCCCTTTTTATAGCACATTAAGGAGGGCATGTGAAGAGTCATGGTGGATGACCATTCATTTTCCCTAAGCCTTAACCACAATCCACTTCATTTCCTCATAGCACTCCCTTGCTAGGTGAATTGGTTAGAGCATGCATGGTTGTACAAGAGGTCCATGGTTCAATCCTTGGTGCATGCACTAATTTTTTTGTATTTTATTTTTATTTTATTCCCTATTATTTTGAAAATCCCAAAAATTCCCCCATAATTATGTTGATATTTCTCATTAAAACCTCTTTATATTTATATCAATTTTTATCTAAAATTCACCAATAATTATGGTACTAGGAAGCCCATATAAAGCCCATTAGTGCTTATTTTTCCCAATTTAAATGAGAAAACATGGATTTCTAGGCTAAGATTCGTATTAATATTTCTAGGTTCCTCGGAAAATTACCTAGTCATTCTCAATACTTTAAAGAAAATATTATGAGAATTTTCCGGGTCGTTACAAGACGTTAGCTTGCTCGTGCAGTTCAAATTCACAGAATAAATCATCTAGTTTGACAATGGACAAATCCCTTGACACTTTGTAGGCATCAACCATGGATGCCCACAAGGTAGTTCTTGGGAAAGCTTATAGGACATACCTGACGATATCTCGGTTCTCGATCTTTTCTCTAATCACGTGGAGCTCATTGATGGTCTCCTTCACCCTTTCATGCAACTGGCTGACAGTCTCATTGCTCTTCATGGATAGGAATTGGAGTTGGGCCACAAGCAAGTCCTTCTTTGCTCTTCTGGACTCGTTTGACCCTTCTTTTAGTTCCACCAACTTGTCCCACAATTCCTTGGCGCTTTTGAACGACCCCACTTTGTTGAGTTGCTCCTTTGTGAGCCCACACTGTAGTGTGGTGCTGGCCTTGGTATTTGACTGCGCCCTCTTCATAACTTCTTTTGACCAAGATCTCATTGGTGTCAGTTCCCCTCTTTCATCGATGGGTGCATCGAAACCATTTGCAATACTAATCCAATTCTCAATATCGTTCATAAGGTAATATTGCATCCTACCTTTCCAGTACGCGAAATCGTTCCCGTCGAAGAAAGGTGGTCGTGCAGTGTTGTATCCCTCTTGAAACGCCATTATACTTGCTCCGGTTGACGGTGAGTTCTTCCGAAACGAACCGGCTCTGATACCAACTGATAGATCGATGTGGCGTGCTAGAGGGGGGGTGAATAGTACTTTTTCGGTTGAATCTCTACAAGGTTGTTAGCTCAGCGAAAATAATAATATGCAAAAGAATATAAGAACAATGCTAACAACAATACTTTACTTGGTATCCACCCAGATGGGAGACTAATCCAAGGATCCACGCACGATACCACTTCCACTATGAAAAATCTCCTTCAGGTGGAGAAACCTATAAAGTGGTGGTCTTCCTCTTTACATAATGCAATAAATGAGAGAGACGAAGTTGAGAAAGCTTTTCACACGAGCAGCACTTCGTTATAGTACGAAATCGTACCGCCCACGTGCAAAAAGGTCCTCCTTTTATAGGAGAACAGGACAAACTCACAGTCTGTCCAGCCCCGCACCAGTCGACTGCCCCTGGGGCAGTTGACTGGCCTAGCATTATTTGCTAGCCAACGGTTAGTTTTCGGGGGTATACTAGTCGACTGCCTCTGGGCCAGTCGACTGGTAGAAGGCTGAAAACCTTCTGTGAGTTTTGGTAGTCGACTGCCCTCTGGCCAGTCGACTGCCCACTCACTCCTAGCCAATCTTCACATAGTCCTTCACGTGTACCTTCAGGTTCACTCCTTGGCTCACCCCTTGAAGTCATCTTCCTCTGGCTCTCGTCCCTCGAATGCGTGCACAAGCCTCCCTTAGCTTGCCTCCATGTCACCCTTCACGTGTGCCCTTGAAGTCCACTTCCTGGCTTGCCCTTGGAGTCCTCCTCCCTCGGCTCTCGTCCCTCGGATATGTTCACCAAGTGTGATTCTCCAAGTCCTGCAACTCAATCACACACATCAAATACAACATAACACTCTAACCTTAAACATATTCACACACACACATCAAAACCATGATCTTCCATTCATTTAAGGGTTGATTGCCTCAACAACCATCCCTTCTTTTAGGTAGCTTATAGTGGCGAACTTGCTCACATCTTCGGTCATATGTCTTGAGCACCCACTATCTACTATCCACATGTTTGAGGCATCCTTGACTTTTACCTATACAACATGGAAAATATAATCTTTTGGTACCCAGATTTTTGATCCACAAGCATCATTTAAAAACTTCTTTGGTACCCAATCCTTCTTGATGTTTCCCTTAGCCCCTTGTCTCCTAGATGCACCATTTCTACCCATAAGTGAGACAAAGGCTACCTCCTTAGTCTTTGGCCTATTTCCTAACCCGACCTTGTTATAGACGGCTCTTTGACTGTTTATTATCATGTCAAGGTTACTAGAGCTGATTTGGAACTTTCTAAGTGCCTTGGTTAGGTCTTCTACATTTTTTCTTAGTTCCTTATTTTCATTTTCAAAACATGAATCATGTGACATGGTAGAACAAGCATGCAAATCTTCCTTAAGTTTTGTAGATTCTACTCTAAGCATGACAATTTCATCTTTTAGGTCCTTAATTTTTCTTCTAGCTTTAGCTAAATCCATGTTGGTACTAGAAATAATCTTTACCAAAGTAGAAGAGGGTAAGTTATATACCTCACTTACCGATGCTTCTGATTCGGATGATGATGATGAGCCACTTTCTTCACTACTTGAACATCTCTCATCGTCCGATGACTCCATATGGTCCACTGCCATAAGTGCAAAATGGGACACATGCTCCTCTTCTTCCTCCGAAGATGATGGATCATCCCAAGTCGGCTTGAGGTTGGTGGCACTCTTCTCCTTTTCCTTTGACCTCTTCTTGTCACCTCTCTTCTTCTCCTCCTTTTCTTCTCTTCTCTTTAGTTGGGGGCACTCATTCTTCATGTGCCCCTCTTGGTGACAGTTGTAGCATATAATGTCTCTTGCTTTGCCCTTACACTTGGATCCTTTCCTAGCATAAGATTTGTTAGAAAAACATTTAAATGTCATACGCATTTTTCTTACCATGAAGGCCTCTTGGTCGCAATCCATAGAGGCACTAGACTCCTCTGATTCGGATGACGAGGAGTAGATCACCTTCTTCTTCTCCTTCTTCTTTTTCTTCTCCTTTTCTGCAACGAAAGCTATACCTTTCTCATTGGAAGAAACATTAGCTTGCTCATGTAATTCAAACTCGCAGAATAGATCATCTAACTTAACAATTGAAAGATCCCTTGATACTTTGTAGGCATCAACCATTGATGCCCACAAGGTTGTTCTCGGGAAGGATTGTAGAACGTACCTTATGATATCTCGGTTTTCCACTTTCTCCCCAATCACATGTAATTTGTTGATGATCTCCTTTACCCTTCCATGCAATTGGCTAACCGTCACGTTGGTCTTCATGGAAAGCGATTGTAGTTGGGTGATGAGTAGATCCTTCTTTGCCCTTCTTAACTCGTTGGACCCTTCATTGAATTCAACGAGTTTCTCCCATAACTCCTTGGTGCTCTTGAATGTCCCCACCTTGTTGAGTTGCTCCTTTGAGAGTCTGCATTGAAGTGTGGTGGTGGACTTCGCGTTGGCTTGCGCCTTCTTCATGACTTTCTTGAACCAATTCCTCATTGGTAGTGACTCTCCTCTTTCGTCGACGGGTGTATCAAATCCATCTGCAACACTTATCCAGTTTTCAATATCATTCATCAAGTAGTATTGCATTCTACCTTTCCAGTATGCGAAGTTGTTGCCATCGATGAATGGAGGTCGTGCAGTGCTGTATCCCTCTTGAAACACCATTTTATTTACTCCGGTCGACGGTGAGTTCTCCCCAAGCGACCTGGCTCTGATACCAATTGTTCGATCGAGTGAGTTGCTAGAAGGGGGGGTGAATTGCACTTTTTTGAATTCTCTACAAGATTGTTAGTGCAATACAAAAATATAATGAAAAAAATATAAAGAACAATGCTAACACAAAGATTTACTTGGTATCCACCCCGAAGGATGACTAATCCAAGAATCCACACGATTGCACACTCTCCACTATGAATCCCTCCTTCAAGGTGGAGAAACCTTTACAAACATCATTTTCTTCCTCTTTACAAGATGCGATGAGAAGCGTGAGGAAGATCTAATCAAATGGGGCACGAACAACACTTTAGTACAGTGTAAAATCGTACCAAAGTCGTGCAAAAAATTCTCCCTTTTATAAGCCCGACACCAGTCGACTGCCCCTGGGGTAGTCGACTTGTCTAGCTTTAAATGCTAGCCAACTGCTAGTTTTCGGGATGACCAGTCGACTGCTCCTGGGCCAGTCGACTGGTCTAAGGCTGAAAATCTTCTATGAGTTTTGGCAGTCGACTGGCTTCCTACCAGTCGACTGCCCAGCCTCTCCACTCACTTACAATCACTCCGAACACTCTCCTTCACGTGTGCCTTCAGCTGCACTCCCTTGGCTCGCTCCTTGAAGTCATCTTCCTCTGGCTATCGTCCCTCGGATGCACACACAAGCCTTCCCTTGGCTTGCCTCCAAGCCACCCTTCACGTGTACCCTTGAAGTCCACTTCCCGGCTTGCCCTTGGAGTCCTCCTCCCTCGGCTCTCGTCCCTCGGATATGTTCTTCATGTGTGATTCTCCAAGTCCTGCAAACTCAATCACACATATCAAATACAACATAACACCCTAACCTTAAACTTCTTGGCACACACACATAAACCATGATCTTCCTGATCATTCTTGGGTCGATTGCCTCAACATGGGCGAGTCGTAATAGGTGGAGCTCATATGAAAATATGAGAGTTGGTGAGGAAGTACAATGGGATCTTTTAGTGGAATGGATCTCCATTAATGGATCGGGTTTGGATCCATTAATGGGCCAAGAACCAACTCCTCCTCATGATCCCTATCTTAGCCCAATAAAGCCCCATAAGAGTCATGATATAAGGCCGGTTAATTAAGGAATTAATTTGAGATTAATTACGTTATTAATCTCGGATTAATTAAGAAATTAATCATGGAATAATTAAGGAATTAATCTTGGATTAATTAAGGAATTATTCTATATAAAAGTTTGGAATCAATCCATAATTGATTGGGAAAATTTTCCAATTAATTAGAATTAATCCCCTATATAAACCCCAAGCCTCTCTCTCTCCCTTGATCCAATCTCTATTCCCCTCTCCCTCACCCTAGGTCACGACAACAAACAAAAGGGAGAGAAAGCTTGGAGCTTTCTTCTTTCTCCTCTCCTTCTCTTGTTGGTAGATGCCTCCTCCTTTGTGGCGGACGAGAATGAGCAAGAAAAGAGAGGTGGCCAGTGGCCGGCGGTAGTGAGGGTTGATCTTGGAGGTTGCGGTGCCGAGAATAGGAGGAGGTGGAAGGTTGATAGGAAGGAAGAGGGAATTGATTTACTTCATCATTCCTTGCTTCTCATCCTCAGCACTTCATCGTGGCACACGCAGCCGGATTCCAGGATCGAAGTTTCACCAGCGAAGAAGAGGAATAGCCTTCTTTCTCTTGGGAGGCCGGTGGGAAAAGAGAAGAGAAGGAGAAGGTGGTTTGCGAGGGTTCAAGGGAAGAAGAGGGAGTTCTCTCGGCTTCTTCTTCCCGTTATTCTTCTTCCTAGTCTTCTTCTCGGTGTCCTCTTGAGGTTGGCCGGACCTTGGAGCTCAAGGTGGCCGGCGAGCTGAGGTGGAGAGGAAGAAGGACCACCGGCACATGGCAACCCTAGGGTTCCAGCGTTTGTTTTGGCTCATGCAAAGGAAGGAGAAAGGAGGATTGATCTGGTGCCTTGGTGACTCCACATCTTGGTAGCTCGTCGTCCACACGACGTCCAGGAGTGGAGGGTCATAAGATAGAAGACTGCGAGGTATACGCCGAGGTATATTTCTCCCGAGCTCCGTTTTTCTTATCGCATGTTTTAATTGTGTCATCTTGCTTTGCCTTGTCATTTTATGTACGTTAGTTTGTTATTTTGATATGATATCGTGGTTAATAATTAACTAACTGGACCCTGAAGATAAACACAAAAACTGGCGATCCAAATCATCATCTTTTCCTCGGTTAATTAATCCGGAAAGTTACAAGGCCTTAACCTCGGTTTTGGCTATGTTGTGACTTGGATTAATTAACACGATGACGAATCAATCTTTAGAAGGACGGGTCTCTATTTGGATTAAATTTTTTAATCCGAAGCCATAGAGAGATCATTTCAGATATGACCCCGTGGTTGTCTTGGAAACCGCCAAGTCATACCTACAATTGGTATCAGAGCGAGGTTTCCGGTTTTGTGTATTTAGGATTCGGTTATTTTTCTGCACATTATCATGTACATTATTTTGTTGGATGATATTTGGATGTGCATAGGCTAACTTTGTGTTGGAAGCACTAGATTCAAACTATTATGGCAATTGTGGTTATTTATATGTGATTGATTGTGCTTGATGTAAATTATTTGAATCCTCGGGGTTGATGAGGCTAGATAAGATATTTAATTTTGGTAATTAAATATGATACTTGTTTAGCCAAGCTTTCTATTTACTTTTGATCTAGATGACATGTATACTCCTTCGTGGAGTCTAGGATCAATGGATGTAAATTAGTTAGCTAGTCATCTAGGCTCGGGGACTCCTTCATGGTGGCTTGCGCACGGATAGGATGGAGTGGACGAGGTGACGACACGACTGGAGGCGCATTGGAGACCAGGGCCATAATAGTTGGAAAAATCTAGGATTTTTTCATTGTTCTATTATTTTGGTTTGTGTGTGCTTGTTGTGTGAATGCATGTAAAAACCTCAACGCAAATAACTAAGTGGGAGAGGGATCCTAAGGGTCCCATGGTCTCCAGTGCAATCTGACAAGTGATGTGAACAAGTCTGTGCATCGGCTCTGAGTGCCTTCCTCCCTATTGGATGGGCTTGTTCTGCGGATCACTAGGTAAGAAAAGACTATAGGAAATTATTGATGAGCGTGTGTACTTCCCCATCGGAAGACACATAATCAGAAATAATTTTTGTTGGTGTCGTGTGGTGGTAAACACTTAGATACAAATAATAGTATCCTCTCCATCAGAGTCACTGCTATTATTTATAGGGCCGATGAGGACCAACTATTAATTTTGCTTGTCAAAAGGTTAGGATGACAAGATAGTAAAATTAATGGGTAAAACCTCCTCTCACGAATGTAGAGTTCGTATACGTCCACACCATCGTGGCTTACGAAATTCTCGGTGTTTGAGGTGTTGGTAGATTTTGTAATAAATTGTTTTGAGGTGTCAATTTATTTCAAAAATCTAAAGTGTGTGATTGTTATGATTCTCAAGTGTTTTAAAATGGATCTAGACCCACAAGACCTAATTCAAAGAGAAATCCAATTAAATGCCCCTGGTGATAAAATAGATTGGGAATTAAATATGGATTTTGTCTCTATTATCGAGGAACCTAAGTATGATCTTGCTGAGTTCTGTACCGAAAAGCCTAACGAGATTAATACCGAAGACGAGTTTGAATATTTTAGGAAATGGCTAGATGCAGACGAGACGACCGAAGGTCATCAAAATCAGGCTTCTTCCATTACCAGTGAAAAAAATATCCAAACTCGATAAACTCTTTGGTCAAAGTAATCAAGCCGCTAGGCAGATGGTAATGAAGAACTTGACCACTACCATCTTGGTTGAGGGGATGCTAGTAAGGGAACATGTCCTCAAAATGATGGCTTGGCTGAAGGAGATAGAAATTCGTGGAGCTCAGATCGATGGGGAAACCCAGGTCGATCTTATCCTCCAATCTCTACCAGGGAGTTTTGAGAAGTTTCGCCTAAGCTACAATATGGACAAGCATTCATATTCGTTGGCAGAACTTCTGACAGAACTCGAGGCGGTAGAGGCAGTTTCTCTTCAGAGTTCACAGACCTTCATTGCTCAAGAAGTTACTACTTCTAAACCGAAAGGAAAGAAGAAAAAGAAACGATCTGAGGCAATGAAAGTAGCAGGATTACAGGGACCTCAGGGATGTATAAAGAAGTCGAAAGGCAAGTACTTTGTGTGCAAGCAGTTAGGACATTGGAAGATAGATTGTCCTCGCCGTCAGAGTAGTACCGAAGGTATATTTTCTTCTTGTGTCGTTGTAACATGTTTAGCGGTGATATCTACCGGTACCTGGTGGGTAGATACGGATGCCACTAATCATGTCTGCATTTTTGTGCAGGGATTCCAGGAAACCCGACGGTTAGCTGAGGAGGATATTGCTGACTACATGGATAGGCTATGGAGATGACGTTTGCAGTGGGAGTTTATCTATTTCATTTATATCTATTTAGCATAGGTTGACATAGTTTTGGATTTATAGAGATTGCTTTTGTACATAGTTTTTGGAGAGAACATTTGTTCAGTTTCTGGAATAAGATATTTTCTGTTGCTTTTTAAAAGTGGAATAGAAGGAATATCTATTGAAGTACATAGATATGCAATTAGTATATACAACCAAGAGGCTCCCATGATGTAATTAATAGTTTATCATCTTAACTAATGTAGGAGAAAGGTTCCTTCCACGTGAAGCCAAACATATGTTTTGTCTCTAAGGTTGGCTTTGTTAAACTCTAGTGGAATTCAAAAGTGATCAACCAAATGGCCTTAGGGTTTATTGGTTATTGGAAGACTTGTCTTCCTTAGGATCTTTTGACTCCTACTAGGGAAGTAACAAAACCAAATAGTCTTGTTCTAAGCCTGGGGGCATAGAGCCAAAGATATATAAGAATTGGTTCATTCTGATAAGTGTAGGTCCTTAGTCTATCCAGAATAGAGGTACCCTTGAATACTTTGTTGTACTTCAAGGCTATGTACTTTGATTAGATCAAAGACTTCAAGTGTGATGCAGAAGAAACATCAGAGTAAAAGTATTATGACATTATGATTAGATCATGGTGCCTAGTACCTCTAGGATAGTTGTAGGACTTGCTTATCAGAGAATTGAGATTTGATCCCAATTCACTACACCTGGTGTGTCCCAACAGTATAGTGCAATGCATGGAAGGAAGAGGGTCTCTTAAGCTATTAGGCTAAGAAGATGATAAGCCTCTCCGAGATTAGCAAAATTTGTTCAAAGAAGTATGTCCTAGATACGAAGGTGTGTATGCTTGATTCTGTTTAGATCAGTAGTCTCTTAAGACCATAGAAATGTGGACTAATTAAAGGCTTAGTCTAAGCCATGTTCAGATTATGAGTAAAAAAGAGACACCGACAAGTTGGAATCTAGTGCATATATTCGTAGGATATTCTAAGGGAACAATAAGGTGGTTTAATAGTCCTAAGGATCATAGGACATTCGTTGGGACGAATGACTAATTCTTAGGAAGAGGACTATGGAATAAACGACAAGTCCAGGTATAGAGTTACTCTGAGTAAATTAAATAAGGGGACATCCTGATTTTAGTACCAACTGTACAAGAGGTGATACCACAGGACACTGCACCTCGTGTCACAGTAGATATGCAAAGGATGTTGGATCGAGAGAAATGATAGAGGGGGGGGGGGGTGAATATCGTAAAACGTTCGGATTAAGAATTAGAGAATGCACAGCGGAAATTAACACAAACACACGCAAACACCAAGGTTTTTACTTGGTTTAGAGTCGCGGTCGACTCCTACTCCAAGGCCCACGGTCGTTGACCGTTTTCTGCGGGCAATTCTATATGTCACAAAAATAGTTTACAAGAAGTATTACAAGACTAGTGTAGTAAACTTTAAAAGAGGCACTTCGTTACCAACGTCCGTTGTAGATTGTATTTTCAGAGCAGAGGGACGTCGTCGGCGCTTGTATCTCGAGTCGGGAGGTTTCCAAAGCAGAGCGTGAGCGTAGAAGAGCGTGAATGTGTTGAAAGAATTGATTGCTGAAGCCTTGGGGTCGAGGGCCTTTTTATAGCCCTTGGGGGCGGCCGGGACATCGGGGGCGCCCCCCCACGTGTCAGCTGATCCGAGTTCCTCTCGGTCAGCTCTGATCCCTTCAATCTCGGGATTAGGCTTTGACGGGGGCGCCCGGGACGCTGGGGGCGCCCGGGTTGCTGGGTCACTTCTTATCCGTTTGGCTTCGCTGGCTTTTGCTTCGTTAGCTTAAACTGGGGGCGCCTGAGACGCTGGGGGCGCCCAGGAGCATGGGGGGCGCCCGGGAGCACGGGGGCGCCCCGCCCATAAGCTGCCGAAGTACTTCTTTTGCTTCATCTATTTTGTATTCACCTTTGGGGTGCCCGGGACACTCCGGGCGCCCTACTCAGCTGCTGCCTCACTCCTTTGAGGCTCTCTGAGCTGCAGACACTCGTTCCTTCGGTCCTGCATCTAGGGTTAGTCCAGAACAACATAAAGCAATAATATGTTAGTTTTATACAGCCTTAGCTGTCTTGGTTCTGACTTTTGGTCTCCCAAATGGAGCCCTAGGTCGAACCGACGCCTACTGTTCCCTCGACGGGGAACGCGTCCTCACCTACTCCTCTCGGGAGAATTTACCTGATGCCAACCGGCTCCTCCGATTGGATTTTTGCCCAGCAGTCCTTCGCTAGGTGCCTAGCTGTCCTTCGCCAGCTCTTCAGTACCAAGCCGTCCTTCGCCTGGTGCCTAGCAGTCCTTCGCTAGGTCTTTGTATCCTGGCATTCCTTCGCCAGGTGCCTAGCAGTCCTTCGCTAGGGCTTTGTATCCTGGCATTCCTTCGCCAGGTGCCTAGCAGTCCTTCGCTAGGGCTCTTCCTACACACTTGAGTAACATGTTAGATAAACATTATACCTTAACTTTTGAACGCTTTTGCCATTATCAAAACACAGGTTCGACTTGGGTGCTTTCTGCACCAACAATCTCCCCCTTTTTGATTTATGGCAACTCTGGTTCAAAAAGTTAAGTTAATCAGAACAAGTAAACTGAAATTTTGTTTTCTCCCCCTGGAAGGAATCTCCCCCTAGATTTTTCAAAAGTTCGTGGGGTTTTTGAAAATATATTCTAAGTCTAATGATGGATTTTACTTAGAATAATTTTCAACTTAAACTTTAAAGACATATTTTCCGAAATAATTTTGTTTGTGCACTTTTGGAAAATTTATACTTGTAGAAAATTTTAAGTTTAAATACTTAGATAAATTTGAAAACTTAAGTTTAAGTATTACGAAGGATTTTGAAAACTTAAGTTTGAGTACTAAAGAAAATTTCAAAAATCTAAGTTTAAGTACTCAGAAAGTTTTTGAAAGTTTAAAATACTTAGAGGGTTTTTTAAAACTTAAGTTTAAAATACTTAGGAAAATTTGAAAGATTTAAGTTTTAAGTACTTAGGAGAATCTGAAAAATTTTAGTTTTAAGTATTTAGTAAAATTTGAAAACTTTAAGTACTTTAGGAAAATTTGAAAACTTTTGAAAGCTTAAGTTTAAAATACTTAGAGGGTTTTTGAAAACTTAAGTTTAAAATACTTAGGAAAATTTGAAAGATTTAAGTTTTAAGTTTAAAGTACTAAGAAAGCTTTGAAAACTTTTAAATACTTAGAAAACCTTAGTACTTTTGAAAAATGAATTAAGTACTTTTTGAATATAGAGTTTGAAATTTTGGATTTAGAGAAAAACTTTTAAACTCTCCTTTCCTATCTCTCCCCCTTTGCCATATATCAAAAACAAAGAAGTATAGCAGAAACAGGATAATTAAATTACATAAAAGAAAATAATAATTTGCATAATTCGCTGTACTGATACCAAGATATGAATTAAACCAAATCAGTTTCAATTTTCTCTTTTAGGGTCCTGTCTAACCCAATTAGCTACTTACTAACTGCTATAAGCAGTAATTTTCGCTAGGGTTAGTCAAGTTAAGTGTTCTGTTCAAGTTAGATTTTCTAAACTTGACACTTAACTTGATTACTATGTAAGTTGTATTTAGTGCCCCAATTACTATAGATGCACTGACTTAAAGCATCTTGAATTAAGGCAAAGACCTAAGCATCTCAATCCATTCTAGGTTATCAATCAAAAGTACCCTAAGGTGCTTGTGGGATGCTGGCTTCTAAATCTATAGGTGCATGCAGTTCTAGGGTTAGGGCCTAGGCTAAGTCCATTTGCGAAAAAGCCCTAGTTTTGAAAGGGGTAGTTTTTTAAAAACTTAAGTCGAAAAATTTATTTATTTTTAAAACTTTTCAAAAGTAAGTAAAAGCTGATTTTGAAAGCATTTTAAAAACTACTTTAAAAGCTGATTTTGAAATGAGTAAGAAAACCAACAGTAGACTAAATCTATTCTACCAAGCATAATCCTAACTGCTGATCAAATAGTAGAGAAAAACAAGTACTCATCTCCATAAGTTAGCTAGTCAACAGAGAGAATCAGCACAGTCATACAAGTCAAAACATGAGTCAACCCTACTGAGTAGGGGCAGTCATATAGTCACTGGTACAATGCTAATCAAATCTAGGAGGAGGGACCAGGATGATCAGAAGAGCCTGGCTGCCAGGATCGGAATAGCTCCATCATCTCGTGATACTGTGCGTCTCTGGTCTCCCTCTCAGCTCTAAGGGCACTCATATAGTCAGTGTAATAGCCTAGATTTGTCCCCATATCTTCAGTATGGTTTGCCTCCACTTCCTCTCGGAGGCTTTGGACCTATGTCTCTAGCCGTGTCACTCTCTCGTAGTGTGTCGGTGGAGGGGGCTCGTCTATGTGTGCTCGAGCCTCTGCTGCCAAATCGGCGACATTAACTTCCACCTCCTCGTCTGAGTCGATCTGAGCTCCGGCTCGCTGTCGTCTCCAAGTCAAAACCCCGGTGACCGATACCTCTATACCAGCTAACGAGAAGTTCCTAAACCCTATCTCATCAAAATCGGTCATCGCTGTTATTTCACCTACGGTAATGTCACGACCGTGGTGATGAAGGATGGAGGTGATGATGTGGCAGAAGGGAGTGCGCACTCGTCCCTGAGTGGTAACACTGGACGCATGCAGAATAGTATGAAACATGTGTAGTCCAATGTCAATGTCAAGATAATAGATCAGGGCATACAGAAGGAAGGCATGAAAAGATTGTATGGTCGCGACATCCCTAGTGGATAGTGGTAAAATACAACGGACCAGGACTCTGTACAGGGCGTAGTCCTGGGCCTGAAGGTCAACGGACTGAAATCGTCTAGCTACGGGGAGTCTAGCTTCCCTATAGAAATAGGAGTAGAGAGTGTCTAGAGTAATGTGAGAGTAGGGAGCATCAAATGGAGGATCCCTAGGTGGATACCAACAAAAGGTGGACTGGGAGGGTTGTAGTCCAAGAAATCGATTTAGTAAAGTAGGGGTGATCGACAAGGGTATCCCTTGAACAGTAGTGACAAACATGAGATCGTTTTGTCGAACTATGTTATTGTAGAATTCTACACATAAAGATGTGTTAATTGAATGAGTGCAGAACACTAGATTGTCTAGTTGATAAAAGTTTATAACATTCATGGCTAAAGGACATGATTGGGTGAAGAAGTGTCTATTTAGATAGCTAGTTTTAATAGGCTTATAGGTTGTTCGAGCAAACTTATTACAAACTTCTAGAGTTGGAAACCTAGGGTCGGGACTCGGTTCGGTACCGGGGTTCGCTTGGTTCGCTCGGCATTTTCTAAGTTAAGAAATATGCATTTATAAGAAAGGAATTAAGAAAATAATTCTAAATGCATAAACGAAATCATACCGGGGAGGCATGGTTGAGATTGAGGAAGCACAAGTGTCACTTGATCTCTTTGGAAGGAAGGAGGATGGTTTTTGGTGTGGGAAGAAGAGGAGTCTATTGGGGGCGCCCGGGACAAGAGTCTACTGCCTTTGGCAGTGACTAGTGCTGGTTGGGGGTGCCCGCAATGACTCGGGCGCCCCGGTCAGGCTGAAATTTACAGCTTTGCTGCTTTGACTAGTTTGGGGGAGCCCGCATGGTTCCAGGCACCCCGATCAAGGGGTAAAGGTAGCTTTTTACCTTGAGAGAAGAGAAAGTCATGGGGGGCGCCCGAGGAGTCACGGGCGCTCGGATTATGTAGGAAGTGACACTTTTGATGTTTTGTGATCATTTGACCATGATTTAATTGGTTTGACCATGGTTTGAAGGGATTTGACTGCTTTGACTATGGTTTGACTGCTTTGACCATGGTTTGAAGGGATTTGACTGCTTTGACTATGGTTTGACTGCTTTGACCATGGTTTGACTGCTTTGACCATGGTTTGACTACGTTGACCATGGTTTGACTATGTTGACCATGGTTTAACTACGTTCTGAACTACAAGATTAAACCACAATATTGGTATTAAAGGAATTTCAATTGAGTATAATTTTACTGTCTCTCCTAAATCTAGGGTTTTCAATCACGTTAGCCTTATAGGTTTTGTGAGACAGGTTTTGATAAAAGAATTTTTGAGAAAAACATGATTTATTTTGAAAAACTTAATTAATTTTGAAAACAATTGAATTTATTTTGAAAAGAATGTTTAAATCTACAACTAAGTGAAAATTTGTGTTAGATTCGAATTTAACAGAGACTAGTTTGATCGAATTTGAATTTCAAAGATTGGCTTCCAGGTCTTGGCGAGGTACTAGGCCTTCTTTGGCCGTAGCCTTATTGGATCATCAACCCTTTCCTTGACAAAGTCTTTCAGTGAAATTTCATTTTCAAAATTAATCTTTGAAAAATTCTGGTCTAACTAGTTTGGGTCTTGAATCGGTAGCTTCGGCTAGTTTCACTAGTCTAAAGAGACCAAGTAGAGAATACTTGACCTTATTAGAATTGGTTTCCCTAACGTACTATCATCTCACCGCCACCCAATACTATGTTGTTCAAATTTCAGTTAAGTTGGTTCAGTCCTTAAACTAACCATTCCTAAATCTAAACATGGTAAATTGCAGGAATTAAGTGAACAATCAAACAAGCCAATTGCAATCAAGAATTGAATTTTATCTAACAATAAATATTGTTTTCAATTTGGCTCCCCCTGGACTAAAGCCACGATAATGGTCTGGCAAGATGTGAATCTTGTCCTTGGGGATCCAGTATTGATTTGATCCAGTTTGTTTGTTCAGGCATAGTTTGGGTACCCATGCCTGAACTTTAGGTCTGGACTAGTTCAGTACAGCAAAGTAGGATCTTTGTCTAGATTTGGTTCTATAACCTAGTCCGGATCGATTTAGAACCGACTTCTGTTTTCCAAGAATCATGTCAAGACCCTTGGAACCAGAAGTGAATCGTTCTAAAGCTGATCTAAGGTCCTTAACCTGAGTTTTCAGTGAGGAGTTCTCTTTCTCAAGTTTTTCAACTTGAGTAGAGGTTCCTTCTTGAACCTTCTCAGTTAAGGGTCTAGAGTCAACTCCCTCTTTCAGGAGTTTTACTTCCTATCGGAGGGATTCGATTCGGAGGTTAGCTTTCACCAAATCTCGAGAAAGATAAGAAATTAACTCATTTAATTGACTTCTAGTAAAACCACTTACCTTGATTTCGCTGTCCTATGAAAATGTCAGTCTGCCGTCGTCCTGTTCTGATTCTGATTCGGTCTCGACTTTTTCTGAGGCGGTTAGTGCGAGTAGGTTCGACTGTGGGACCTCTTCTTCTTCGGAGGAGGAGGACTCATCCCACGTTGCCTGAAGTGCCTTTTTCCTTCTATTCTTCTTGGTCTCCTTTAGGTTCGGACACTCCGTCTTGTAGTGACCCTTCTTCTTGCACTCGTAGCAGGTCACGTTGGGCTTGTTCTTTTCATTTGCGGGTTCAGCTGGTTCGTCCTTTCTTCTGCTGGCTTTCCGTCTGTTGGTTTGGTTCTTCAATTCCTTGTAGTAGTTTCGGGCCAGTTGGACCAGCTTTGGACGATCTCCTTCTTCGTCTTCTGAGTCTGAGTCTGAGTTAGACTCGGGTTAAGGTTGAGGCTTCTTCTTGGTTGTCCTTCCAGTTTTACCTGCAACAAAGGCAATACCTTTCTCGGCTAGATTGCAGTTAGTTTGTTCATGTAATTCTAATTCAGAGAACAATTCATCTAATTTAATTTTTGAAAGGTCCCTTGAGACCTTGTATGCATCTACCATAGATGCCCACAGGGTGTTTCTCGGGAAAGCATTTAAAGCGTACCTTATTAGGTCACGGTTTTCTACCTTGTGACTGATGGTGTGTAGTCCGTTCATCAATTCCTAAATTCGGGCGTGGAGTTGAGCTACTGTTTCGTTGTTGTTCATCTTGATCGTGTATAGCTTGTTTAGGAGGAGATCTCTCTTGCTGATCCGAGTGTCTGATGTTCCTTCATGCAGCTCGATCAGTTTCCCCCACAGTTCCTTGGCACTTTTGAATGGACCCACCCGGTTCAGCTCCTCTTTTGTTAAGCCGCATTGGAGGGTCTGGGTCGCCTTTGCATCAGCTTCAATCTTCCGTTTCAGAGCGGTGTCCCACTCTGTGTAGGTTTGAGGTACTCCTTCAGCATTTTTTGGAATCTCCAGTCCGGATTGGATGATTATCCACATGTCCGCCTGAGTTTTCAGGTGGACCTCCATTCTGCTCTTCCAGTAGGAGAAGTCCTCCCCACTGAAGAGAGGTGGTCTTGCAGTGCTGAAGCCTTCTTGCATGGTTATTTTATCTGAAACTAAGAAAGAGGAAGAGATATCCCAAGACTTGGTCTTGGATTAGTAATGCGGGAAGTAAAAGAAGAATATTTTTCGAGGGGTGTTGCACCAACCTCGATTAACGAGAAAAATTTCGAACGGAAAAACAAATAAAAAATTTTTTGAAAAAAATCCAAAAAATTCTCAAATTGGTGGTTGCACCAAATTTGAGCTTCCCCGCTCTGATACCACTTGTTGGATCAAGAGAAACGATAGAGGGGGGGTAAATATCGTAAAATGTTCGGATTAAGAATTAGAGAATGCACAGCGGAAATTAACACAAGCACACGCAAACACCAAGGTTTTTACTTGGTTCGCAGTCGCGGTCGGCTCCTACTCCAAGGCCCACGGTCGTTGACCGTTTTCTGCGGGTAAATCTATATGTCGCAAAAACAGTTTACAAGAAGTATTACAAGACTAGTGTAGTAAACTTTAAAAGAGGCTCTTCGTTACCAACGTCCGTTGTAGATTGTATTTTCGGAGCAGAGGAACGTCGTCGGCGCTTGTATCTCGAGTCGGGAGGTTTCCGGAGCAGAGCGTGAGCGTAGAAGAGCGTGAATGTGTTGAAAGAATTGATTGCTGAAGCCTTGGGGTCGAGTGTAACGCCTCAAAATTTTCCCATATAGAATGTTATGAAATATCATGAAATTCATGAAATAGTATTATGGATATCAGGAAATATTATGAATGCATGAATATGAAACATTATGAAATTCATGAAATAGTATCATGGATATTAGAAAATATTATGAATTCATGAACATGAAATATTATGAAATTCATGAAATATTATCATGGATATTAGAAAATATTATGAATTCATGAATATGAAATATTATGAAATTCATGAAATATTATCATGGAATATTAGGAAATATTATGAATTCATGAATATGAAATAGTATGAAATTCATGAAATATTATTATTCTTGTGAAAAATTATGGATTCATGAAATATTATTAATATTATGAAATTTCATGATGGGCTTGGCTTAATGGCTTTGATATGGATTAGTGCAAAATGTGATAAAAAGGAGGAAGCAAGGATTGAACCTTGAACCTCCTAGTTGCACTCACCATGTCATAACCAATGAACCAAGCAATGTTTCTTGTAGAGGGAATAAGAAACATGCTTGTTAAAAGCTAGGGAAGTGAAGAGACATGTCTCTTCATGAGAAAAGTATAAATAAGGGAAGTTGGAATAACTTCTTCTTCTTCTTCTTCTTCCTCCCTCTCATCACCGAAATCCCCTTCTCTTCTTCTCTTTTCATTTTCGAAAAAAAGTGAACCCTAGGGTTTTAACCCTAGGGAATTGGAAGGAGAAAGGAATCCATTGAAGGTTCTTGCCCTCTACTAGGGCCAAGGTTGCTAGAGAAGACTAACAAGGGAAACTCTCATCTTCTTCTTCTTTAAGGGTACCCTAAGATTTTAAGAGGAGAAGAAATTCAAGCGAAAAGATGTAAGTATCCCTTCGCCTGCAGTGTAATTGTTATTGTGTGATTGTCATGCTCTTATTGGTTTCGAAAATGGGTGTTTTCCTTATGTAAGTTTCGGCCAACACCTTTAAGGGAAGCCTCGGTTCTTTCCTTGATACATGAGAAGACCTTGAGACTTAGGGTATACATGTAGGTGCATTTTTCTTCATGATGTTAAATACAAAAACTAGGGTTTTCACCCTTGGTAGGTTGCGGCCAAGGTAAGGGGTTTAAGGGTTTAAAGAGTTGAATTTCTCTAGGATGTATTTTATGATTAGTGTAATATATGATGGTGTAGACAATGTGTTTGTATAAATGTTTGGCTACAAAAATCCAACTTCTTCCCTACCCTACAAGTTTCGGCCAACCCTAGAGGGATTAGGGTTTAGGGTTACTTTGGGGTTACTTCTTGTTACATGTGTAGACCCCTTGGAACCTAGGGTATATGTGTAGGTTGTATCCTCCAAAATGTGGTGAACAAAACCTAAGGTTTTGTCCTTGTAAGGGTTTCGGCCCAAAGCATGGAAGTAGGGTCAAGGAGGGTTGAATTATCCTAGAATATATTCATGCTTAGTGTATGGTATGATATTGTATACAAGGTGTTTGTATAATTGTTTGTGTGAATGATCAATGCAAAAGCCCTAATTTTTCCCCACTCTATGATATTCGGCCAACCCCTTAGGATTAGGGTTTGTGAAGGTCAAACTACCCTATGATATATGTTTATGGTTGGGGATGATTATATGTATATGCATGTGGTGTTAAATGGAATGGTTGATATTGAAACCTTAATTGTTAGCATGCTGATATGTTTATACATGAGGTGTTTAAATGAGATGTCTGATTGAAATCTTAATTGCTAGCATGCTACCACTTCCTATGATATGAGTATGATCTATGTGACCAAATCTTGTCAGATCTAAAGTATGTTAAGTGGTTGAATTATGATGTATGTATGAGCATGTCTTATAGCCCATGGGGCACACTTATGAAATTGCATGTGATATGTTAAAATGCTTGAACGGATACTCTACTAAGTATGGGATCAAGAGCACCCCTTATGTTGTGTGGTGTGTCCCTCCGGGATCATGAGCACCCTTGAAGAGTGGTGTGTCCTATAAGAAGTGATTTGGAGTACTCCTTAGCATATATGTAAAAGCATGATAAGTATTTTACTTTTGAAGTTGTATACCCGACTCGTAAGGGGGTCGTTAAACAAATCCGGGGTGCATGTTAACGTAAGGTCATGGCTCCGGTAGGACGGAAGGGTCCTGCTCTAATTAATTGGTGGCTCGCTACCCCAATTCATTAGGGAACGCGCAATAGTTCCGCGCGGTAGTTGGTACACAACAGGGCCCAATATGATATGGATGTATTTTTAAGTAATACCATTATGGAACTACTTTGAAAAACATTTATTGCATGTGATAGGTATGCTTAAAATTCTATATGATGCATGCTTAGAAACTTGATGTTTAGTATGCTATGATGAACTCATGCTTATGTCTTGTTATGTACACACGCTGTATGCTTTCGTATGGATTTTGCGAGTAGGACCGGATCCTTACTAAGCTTTTATGCTTACTAGTTATGTGTTGTCTTATGCTGTAGATAAAGGTAAAGAACACATGAACTAAAGGAAGAGGCAGGAAGGCTGAAGATGTGTGGGGTGGTGGCTCGGGAAAGAAAGACTTCTATATCTACATATTTATGTTGATGTTTATGTTCCCTTGACAATAAGTGTTAGTGATTAGGATTGACATGGCAAGATAGTGATTACCTTGGAGGTCTCTTATACTTGATTATGTTATGAGTTACATTACTAGTGATATTATCATGTTATAGAATGACTTTGATAGTTAAAACAAGCATGCTCAGTCCTTAGCCCTTGCATTGTTGTTTTAATGCCATGCTAGAAGAAAAAAAAAAATAAGTATGATTAATTATTACGTAGCCCCGCCTCGAGAGTAGATATAAGGGCGGGCGTTACATCGAGGGCCTTTTTATAGCCCCTGGGGGCGCCCGGGACGTCGGGGGCGCCCCCCCCAAGTGTCAGCTGATCCGAGTTCCTCTCGGTCAGCTCTGATCCCTTCAATCTCGGGATCAGGCTTTAACGGGGGCGCCCGGGACGCTGGGTGCGCCCGGGTTGACTGGGTCACCTCTTATCCATTTGGCTTCGCTGGCTTCTGCTTCGTTAGCTTAAACTGGGAGCGCCCGGGATGCTAGGGGCGCCCGGGAGCATGGGGGGCGCCCGGGAGCACGGGGGCACCCCGCCCATAAGCTGCCGAAGTACTTCTTTTGCTTCATCTATTTTGTATTCACCTTGGGGGCGCCCGGGACACTCCGGGCGCCCTACTCAGCTACTGCCTCACTCTTTTGAGGCTCTCTGAGCTGCAGACACTCGTTCCTTCGGTCCTGCATCCAGGGTTAGTCCAAAACAACATAATGCAATAATATGTTAGTTTTATACAGCCTTAACTGTCTTGGTTCTGACTTTGGGTCTCCCAAATGGAGCCCTAGGTCGAACCGACGCCTACTATTCCCTCGACGGGGAACGCGTCCTCACCTACTCCTCTCGGGAGAATTTACCGGATGCCAACCGGCTTCTCCGGTTGGACTTTTGCCCAGCAGTCCTTCGCTAGGTGCCTAGCTGTCCTTCGCCAGGTCTTCAATACCAAGCCGTCCTTCGCCTGGTGCCTAGCAGTCCTTCGCTAGGTCTTTGTATCCTGGCATTCCTTCACCAGGTGCCTAGCAGTCCTTCGCTAGAGCTTTGTATCCTGGCATTCCTTCGCCAGGTGCCTAGCAGTCCTTCGCTAGGGCTTTGTATCCTGGCATTTCTTCGCCAGGTGCCTAGCAGTCCTTCGCTAGGGCTCTTCCTGCACACTTGAGTAACATGTTAGATAAACATTATACCTTAACTTTTGAACCCTTTTGCCATTATCAAAACACAGGTTCGACTTAGGTGCTTTCTGCACCAACAAAGGATACCTTGGCGTAGTAGGAGGATTGTTGCTAAACCTAGAACTCTCATGTTCTTGGAGAGTCTAAGGACTAGGTCCTAAGAGAACACGAACTGGATCCCTAGAGCTATGACAAGGATCATCCGCTTTGAAGAGATAAATCCGGGCATTTGGATTTGTTCAAAAGACGGATAATGTTGTGTGATAGAAACGTAGTGGTATTCTTGTACTGTACGTAAATAATATTTTGTTAGTTGGCAATAATGACGAAATATTATTAAACATAAGGGTATGGTTGTCCGCACAATTATGAAAATCTTGAGAGAAGTAAGACATATCCTTGGGGATTAAAAATCTAAGGAATCTCCAGACAAGGATGATGTGCTTATCTTATGTAACGACCTGGAAAATTCTCTCAATATTTTCTTTAAAATATTGATCATGTCTAGATAATTTTCCGAGGGACCTAGAGATATTAGTACAAACCTTAGCCTAGAAATCCATGATTTTCTCATTTAAATTGAGAAACTAAGTATTAATGAGCCTTATATGGGCTTTCTAGTACCATTATTATTGGTAGATTTTAGGTAAAATTTAATATAAATATAAATGGATTTTTATTTGGAATATTAGCATAATTATGAGGGATTTTTGGGGAATTTTCGAAAATAATAGAAAATAAAATGAAAATAAAATAAAAATAAAGTGCATGCACCAAGGATTGATCCTTGGACCTCTTGTACCACCATGTATGCACTAACCAATTCACCTAGCAAGGGAGTGCTATAAGGGAATGAAGTGGATTTTAGTTAAGGCTTGGGAAAATGAAGAGTCATCAAGAGAAGAGACACCATGACTCTTCACTTACCCTCCTTAATGTAGTATAAAGGAATGAGGGAGGTGGCATGGGAGTTACTTTTCTTCCTTCATCTACAAGCCACTCTTCTTCCTCCTCCTTCCTCCCTCTTGCTGAAACCCACAAGTGGGGTTTTCCCTTGGAAAAGTTCCACAAGAAGGCCTCATCTTCAAGATCTAAAGGTTCACAAGGCTACAAGGGCTAGGGGTGACCTAAGGTCTAAGGAGTTCTTTTGGTTCTCTATATTCAAGGTGAAAAATCAAGAAAACCCAAGGTAAGACTCCCTCACCTGTGGTATGATAGTTCCCCTTGATGTTTATCATATTATGAAGTTCGTTTAGGTTTTATGTTGAGAAAAACCCATGATCTTGGCCCTTGAACTTTCGGCCACCATGTGTTTTGGTTCAAAAAATGATGTTAAAAATACCTCTCATGTTTTCTAATGTATTCTCATGATGAATATAGAATAGAAGATAATTTTGGGAAATTTATAGGGTACCCTAAGACCCTTTAGAGTTTGGGACCTTCACCATGAGTCCATGGTTAGGATTTGGACCTAACCCTTCAAGTATGTACCTTGTGCATCCTCATGATACAAGGGGAGGTTGAAGGTGATTTATGTGAATTTTCACAAGGCCTTGCAACCTTACAAGTTTCGGCCAAGATGGGAAGTGGGGCTAAAAGTTAAGGTTTTATTCAAGTATGGGTTCCAAAGGCCCCTATGGTATGGTATGGTTGGTGTTCAATGTTTGATTGGAAATTTTATGGAATTTTTCCATGCACCCATGGCCTTGTAAGGTTTCGGCCAACCCTAAGAAGTAGGGCTAAAGGTTAGGGTTAACCCTAATCATGAGCTCTAATGGCTTCCTATGGCTTATAGGTAATGTATGGTTGTTTCTTTACCTTATGCTACCTTACATGTTATTTGAATGATGGAACCCTTCCTTGCAAGTTTCGGCCAAGCAATGTCAATAGGGTTTAGGTGGAGTTAGGGTTTGAAGGATGATGGTTTATGGCTCATTATGATGTATATATATAGGTTCAGGCATGTGGTAGAAATTATATTACCTATAACACTAACCTTAGGTACTATGTTACATGTTTGTATGTTCATGTTAGATGTCATGCTTAATAGGGTTTATTCATGAATGTCTTATGTTCTATGCCATGCACTTAGATAGTATGTAACAGGTTTATAGAAGTCCCACCTATGCATGCTTGTGATAGATACTATACTTATGTATGAAATGCAATGCTTACCTTATGTATCATGATCATGCAAACTCTATGGAATAGGATGATGGTCTATGTAGACATGTTATGTTTGATGAATATAATGCAATGTTTACCTTATATGCCATGATCATACAAGCACTATGAACAAGAATGATATTTTATGTAAGCATGCCATGTTTATGAATGAAGTTAATGCAAGCACTATGAACAAGAATGATGTTTTATGTAAGCATGCCATGTTTATGAATAAAGATGCATGCCATGTTTTATGAATGAAGATAATGCTCATGCCTTTAAGGCATCATGATGCTATGCATTAAGTATGAACAATGGAAGGTCATGTATGCTCTATGTCATGCTTCATGTAACAAAGCTATGCTATGTCTAAGTATGCTATGAATGTCTTATGAATGATGAAGCATGTAAAGTTATTTTACTTTATGAATGGGCTTGTACCGGACCGAAGTATGGGTCCAAGGGATGGGCACCTTAAGAACGCCCCGGTTCTGGACTACCGACTATGCTGTCCACGGTTCTGGGACTACCGAAGTTGTCCAACAGGGATGGGCACCTTAAGAACGCCCCGGTTCTAGGACTACCGTAGCTGTCCTTACCCTAGTAGGTTGAGACTAGCTACCTCATATTTACTTAGGGATGCGCGCATATGATGTATGTATGTGGTACAAGCCGGGGACCCCAATGATGTTATGATTATGTTTAAGTATTTAAAAGAAAGTATGATTTTAAATTAAGCATCCTTATGTATATACATTCAACTCATGCATTCATTCATGCTATGCATTATGCCATGATAGCGAATATTATGCTTATGTTTATGTTAAGAATATGCCCATGTGTTATGTTAAGAATTATGCCATGATAGCAAATGTATGCTCATGTTTATGTTAAGTGTATACCCATGGTTAAGTTAGGAATTATACTTATGTTATATGTTAAGAATTATGCCTTGATAGCAAAGGTTATGCTTATGTTAGGTTAAGAACATGCCCCTGGTTTATGTTAAAAATTCATGCCATGTATTATGCCTAGTAAGTGTACTTTATGTTTACATTTATGCCATGTGACATGCCAAGTTAAGTATAATTTATGCTCATGTTTTATGCTAAGAACTATGTCATGCTGAACGATATTACATGTTTAGGTTCTATGTTAGTCACCAAGTCATGTTAATGTTTCATGTGCTTATGTTAAAATGACGAATGGTTTAGTGAGTAGGAAAGAGTCTTACTAAGCCTATGTGCTTATAGTTTTATTTTCTCATACTGCAGATCAAGCGAGAGGACAATAAGGAAGCAACAGGAGGGGCAAGAATGTGTGTGTGTGGTAGTGACTTGGCCAAGGAAATACATAATTACAAGTTTTATGCAAATTTTAATATGGTGTTGTCTAAACAACTTACACTTGCTACTTGTGTGCTTGATGGATGACTATGTGACTTTATGATATGATGTTAAGTATGATGTTAAAATGCTAAGTTCCCATGTCACAAAGTTAGCAAGGATAGTTAGGTGCATGTATGTGTAAGTTTAAGTTATTCCGCTGCCTTACGATGCTCACATGCCCTACCTATGTTAGCGTAACGCCGCTTTATGAAGAAAAAAAAAATCGGGCGTTACATCTCAAGCTTTATATAAAACATTGTCCTAGCTCATTCTAGCATGGATACCTCCAAAAGAAAGTTTTGTACTTTTCAGTTTTGGAGCTATTCTATCTAAGAGATATGTTTGGATTATCAAAGGTGATAGAGTAGGTAATGATAGTTCCTCTAGCATCGGCTAGAGGAAGTCTCTTGTATGCTAGAAATGAGCCCAGATATCTGTTGTGCCGTGGGCATGGGTAACAGATATCAGAGTAACCTAGGTCAAGGAAATTGGAATACGGTAAAAGCATGTATTAGTGACTGAGGACTAAGGACCATATGTTGATTTACCGGGCAGACCAATTTTCTGTAGGTTATATGGATACAGAATTCCAATCTAGATAGGGGCATATATAAATATTCCTCAGATTTTGTGTTAACTTTTAGGAGGTAGACCCATTGTATAGTAGAGTGTTGTGCAGCGACTGCGTAATGGACCCTACTATGGAGTCTGAATATTCTAGCAGCTTGCAAGGCAACCAAAATAGCTACATGGTTCAGTAACCTCAAGATGGACATTGATGTGATTCCTGGTTTGCTTGGAAGTATCACATTTGATGTGACTAAAATGGTGCAGTTGCAAACTCGATGGAATCACGAGTCCATAAGGCAAGAAAACACATAGAGTGCCAGTACCACCTAAAATAGGAATAGCTGTCGTTGCCTAGATTGCATCAGAGAATGATCTTGGTGGATCATTTCACTAAGGCCTTAGCAGCGAAATCTTTAGTCTTATGAAGGATCTAGAGGTCAGATGTATAACATTTTGAAAATAGCAAAGTCTTTGAGTATAAGTGGGAGATTGTTAGGATGTATACTAAAAGCCTTACCCTTTTGGTTAGGATACATCTACATTTTAAAGAGAATCAGAAAATCAAACAGTGCATGTTAGTATGTGGACTAAACGTCTAATGCTTGGCATAGTAGATAACATGGTGCGTGGTGTCGCACAGATGATCATGTTATCAGGTTCCTTACTGAAGCATAAGAAAGAGGCTCACAACCGAGATGGAGTTGGACAAACCATCGAGATGGTTGTAGTGTAATCAGGTGTGGTTTATCTTAACCATAGGATTACACTAGTGTACTTTGTGTACATTGAGTAGGACTAAAAGAGAGGTCATCCAATTTTTGTACTGACTTAATAAATTGGATTAGACCTCGGATAATAATATGGAGTACGATCTCTTAATCCCGAAATAATGACGGGCATATATTATTAATGATTATCTCTTTAATTTACCAATGGGCGAGATCTATTCTGTTAGATCGATAGGCCCGGTAAGTTAGGAAATAATATTAATAATATGATGTGCCGTTGATGATTGACGGAATCTATGTCTTGGTGTGTTAGGGTGATGATGCCCCCTTGGTGAGCTCAAAAGGATCGTCATGTCAAATCTTGCAAGTGGACCATGGTCCGGCATGTCGAAAAGTTTGAGTGGTACTAATCAAGGATCAAGATGATAATTAATTTAATTATCAGTAAATTAAATTAATTATCGAACATATGATATCTTAAAACATGGGGAGATGGACGACTCGTAATAGGTGGAGCCCATATGAAAATATGAGGGTTGGTGAGGAAGTACAATGGGATCCTTTAGTGGAATGGATCTTCATTAATGGATCGAGTTTGGATCCATTAGCGGGTCAAGAACCAACTCCTCCTCATGGTCCCTATCTTAGCCCAATAAAGCCCCATAAGAGTCATGATACAAGGTCTGTTAATTAAGAAATTAATTTGAGATTAATTAAGTTATTAATCTCGGATTAATTAAGAAATTAATCATGGAATAATTAAGGAATTAATCTTGGATTAATTAAGGAATTATTCTATATAAAATTTTGGAATCAATCCATAATTGATTGAGAAATTTTCAAATTAATCAAAATTAATCCCCTATATAATCCCCAAGCCTCTCTCTCTCCCTTGATCCAATCTGTATTCCCCTCTCCCTCACCCTAGGTCACGACAACAAACAAAAGGGAGAGAAAGCTTGGAGCTTTCTTCTTCCTCCTCTTCTTCTCTTGTTGGTAGACGCCTCCTCCTTTATGGAGGATGAGAACGAGCAAGAAAAGTGAGGTGGCCGGCGGCGGTGAGGGTTGATCTTGGAGGTTGCGGCGTCGAGAATAGGAGGAGGTGGAAGCTTCATAGGAAGGAAGAGGGAATTGCTTTTCTTCTTCTTTCCTTGCTTCTCATCCTCGGCTCTTCATCTTGGCACACGCAGCTGGATTCCAGGATCGAAGTTTCACTGGCGAAGAAGAGGAAGAGCCTTCTTTCTCTTGGGAGGCCAGCGGGAAAAGAGAACAGAAGGAGAAGGTGGTTTGCGAGGGTTCAAGGGAAGAAGAGGGAGTTCTCTCGGCTTCTTTTCCCATTCTTCTTCTTCCTAGTCTTCTTCTCGGTGCCCTCTTGAGGTTGGCCATACCTTGGAGCTCAAGGTGGCCGGCGGGCTGAGGTGGAGAGGAAGAAGGACCACCGGTGCATGGCAACCCTAGGGTTCTAGAACCAACTCCTCCTCTTGGTCCCTACCATAGCCCTATAAATACCCTATGAGATCAAGAAAGCAAGAGCTAATCAATCCAAGAGCCAACACCAAAAGCCTCTCCTTTTCTCTCCTTCTCTCCTAGGGTTCGGCGGCGCACCAAGAAGAGAGGAGAATTGTCTCCTCGGTTCTTCTTCCTCCTTCCACCAAACATTGGCTGGGGATCATAGAGATAAGGGAGAGAGGTTCTCTTCCTTTTGTGGTGCTCAGTGAAGGAGAAAGAGGCACCGACAGCAAGGAAGAGGCGGCGCAACCACCTCTTGCGGCGGCGGCGCAAGGTTGAGGGAGAGAGGGATGTTCGGCTAGCTTGGGTAAGGAAGAAGGTTCTCTCCTTCCTTCTTCTTCTTCTTCATCTTCCTCTTGAGGTGCGCCACTGGTACGGAGGGCTTGGAGTCGGCTCTGGTGGTCGGTGGCGCAAAGGGAGAGGGAAGAGGCCGGCGGCGCAAAACCCTAGTGGCTAGGGTTTTGGTCAGCTGTGAGAAGGGGATTGGTTGGAGCTCTTGGTGATCTCGGATCGTGGTAGATCATTGCCCATACGACGTCCGCGAAGGGTGGGACATAAGGTAGAAGACCGCGAGGTGATCGGAAAGGTATATCTTTCCCCACACTCCCTTGTATTTCATTATATTATTTTTGTGCCATGATTATATTGTTAGTAATATGAGAGAAGTGTCCTAAGGCAATCGCCTTATGATTGTAATCATTTACTTTAATAAATGAATATTCACTATTTGAGTATACATGTTCGTGTATTTGATTAAGATCTTAAACTCATTTACTGAATGTCCGCAATACAATTCACAGCATGTGAGAATTTGTGATGAATTCACAACTAGTGATTATCTCTACATGTGCAATTGTGAAGTATTGAAATTGTCCCTAGTCGATGAATTGATAAATATGGACACTATCAATTCTGTTGAGACTACCATGGGTTATTCTCTAATCAGTTGATTCTCATTGGCTGGTGACATTGGGATGTCCGGAGATAAACATGAATGCTAGTTAAGGGAACTAGTTCATTGGAGTGACTGGCTGTAAAACTTCATATGGTAGTCTACATATAGACATGTCAGTGAAGTTCTTACTGCAGCGTAAGTGCGATGTTCCTTTGACTTGTGGTGTTCAAGTCATCTTGGTCATGGAGACTTATACTTTGACATCTTAAGTAAGCATCTCCAAGGAGGTGTGGACCCAGTGTTGGGACCGGGTGCATGTTGACATGGATACGGATTCGTAATTTTAAAATTTAATTACGTGCAGCGGAAGATTTAGCATAAATAATTTCTCAAATTATTTTAACCACGTATCTAGCATGCAACCTTATGTTGTGGAGACATGATCATACATTTAGAATTTTGCAGAAAGTAAACTAATTTACTTGATACCTCGCGTAACTTGTAGAAAGGGACGAGATCCAACCGTAGCGTCCCTTGGAAGCTCCGCCTCTATTCGCGTCCACGCCGAGTTTTCTTCGGGATGACTTCGCAAAGCCATGAGTTTCGTGTCGACAAGAACTACTAGATTCTCCAAAGGCACGACAAGAATATCAAGAGAGAGAGATGGAAAACTAACCACCAAACGAAAAACGGAATCAAGATTCCGGGAGGAAGGAAGGAGTCGCGCCCTGCTTCTTCTTCTTCTTTGGCACCTTCTTGGTGGAGGTGGCTTACGGCAAAGGAGGTGAGGGCAGCCGGCCCTAGAAGAGGGAGAGGGTATCCGGCCCTAGAAGAGGGAGAGGGACTGAAGGAGAGGA
>JAGFNQ010000669.1:149918-231902 GCA_024364735.1 Boesenbergia rotunda
ATCGGAAATTGAGTTTGAAATTGAGTTGGCCCCAGGAACCAACCCAATTTCGAAGGCACTTTATCGCATGGCACCAGCAGAACTGAAAGGATTACAAGGACAATTGCAAGAGCTGCTTGACAAGGGTTTCATCCGCCCTAGTCATTCACCTTGGGGAGCTCCTGTACTGTTGGTCAAGAAGAAAGATGGATCTATGCGAATGTGCATAGATTATCGAGCTTTGAATAAGGTAACCATCAAGAACAGATATCCTTTGCCAAGGATAGATGATTTATTTGATCAGCTGAAGGGAGCCACAGTGTTCTCCAAGATAGATCTGCGATCAGGTTACCATCAGCTCAGAGTGAAGGAGAGTGATGTGCCAAGGGCTGCTTTCAGTACAAGATATGGGCACTATGAGTTTGTGGTCATGCCCTTTGGAGTGACAAACGCGCCTGCGACGTTTATGGATCTAATGAATAGAGTGTTCAAGGATTTTCTAGACAAGTTCGTCATTGCCTTCATTGATGATATCCTAGTGTATTCAAAGACTCGGAAAGAACATGAAGAACACCTGAAGATAGTGTTGCAAACCTTACACCAGAAGGAGTTGTACGCCAAATTCTCAAAGTGTGAGTTTTGGCTTGATCAGGTGGCCTTCCTAGGCCACATTGTATCCAAAGAAGGCATTCAAGTTGATCCAGCCAAGATAGAAGCAGTCAGCAACTGGTGTAGACCCAAGAATGCCAGTGAAATCAGAAGCTTCTTAGGCCTGGTAGGATATTACAGAAAATTTGTGGAGGACTTTTCCAGAATAGCCTCTCCACTCACAGCCCTGACCAGAAAGAATCAGAAGTATGAGTGGTCAGATAAATGCGAGCACAGCTTCCTAGAACTGAAGAAAAGATTGACTAGTGCTCCCATCCTAACTGTTCCAGAGAGTGACAAGGCCTTTGACATCTACAGTGATGCATCCAAGATGGGCCTTGGAGCTGTCCTCATGCAAGACGGTAAAGTAATAGCATACGCCTCCAGACAGCTCAAGGACTATGAGAAGAATTACCCTACACACGACCTTGAGCTAGCAGCTGTGGTTTTTGCACTGAAGCTTTGGAGACACTACCTGTATGGAGTGCAGTGCAGAATCTTCACAGACCATCAGAGTTTGAAGTACTTCTTCACTCAGAAGGATCTGAATATGAGGCAGCGCAGGTGGCTAGAGTTGGTCAAAGATTATGACTGTGAAATCCTCTACCACCCAGGTAAAGCTAATAAAGTGGCAGGTGCACTGAGCAGGAAATCCTGTGCAGCACTGATGTCCCTATCATCACTGTCTGTACCACTTCAGAAAGAAATAAAGGATTTTGGAGTCGAGGAAATAATTGGGCAACTTTCTGCATTGACTCTAGAGTCAACCCTGTTTGTGGATATACAAGGAAAGCAAAGTCAAGACCCAGAGATCCAGAAGATCAAGCAGGAGATCCAAGAGGTAGAAAATTCAGAGTTTCGAATATCAGATAGTGGCATCCTCTATCTTGGAGACTGCCTTTGCGTCCCCAATGATGAGGAACTAAGGAAGAATATTTTAGAAGAAGCCCACAGTACCCCGTACTCTATGCATCCTGGTTCTACCGAGATGTATCAAGATCTAAGGAAAAGATTCTGGTGGTCTGGACTCAAGCGAGACGTGGCCAGATATATCAGTACCTGCTTGACCTGCCAGAGAGTCAAAGCAGAACACCAGAGACCAGGAGGAGTTCTACAGCCACTTCCCATTCCAGAGTGGAAATGGGAAGAAATATCCATGGATTTTATCACAGGTCTCCCAAGGACCACCCATGGACACTATGCAATATGGGTGATAGTGGATAGATTGACCAAGTCTGCCCACTTCCTAGCCATCAAGTTATCGCATTCGGTAGAGCAGTTAGCACAGCTGTACGTGAAAGAAGTAATCAGGCTTCACGGAGTTCCGAAGTCGATCATTTCTGACAGAGATGGGCGGTTCATCTCCCATTTTTGGAGGTGTGTTCAGGACGCCCTAGGCACCAGACTTCATTTCAGCACAGCTTTCCATCCCCAGACAGATGGACAAACAGAGAGAGTAAATCAGATTTTAGAAGACATGCTCAGGGCTTGTGCGTTGGACTTTAAAGGCAGTTGGTGCAAATTTCTATGCTTAGCTGAGTTTGCCTACAACAATAGCTATCAGGCCACCATCAGGATGGCACCTTATGAGGCATTGTATGGCAGGAAATGCAGATCACCCATATGTTGACAAGAAGCTGGTGAGAAGAAAGAGATGGAGTCAGGACTAGGCAGCCAGACTGAGCTTATAGATGAGACCACTCAGGCTATCCACTCAAGCTGTGCTGAAATGAAGTCTGGTGCCTAGGGCGTCCTGAACACACCTCCAAAAATGGGAGATGAACCGCCCATCTCTGTCAGAAACGATCGACTTCGGAACTCCGTGAAGCCTGATTACTTCTTTCACGTACAGCTGTGCTAACTGCTCTACCGAATGCGATAACTTGATGGCTAGGAAGTGGGCAGACTTGGTCAATCTATCCACTATCACCCATATTGCATCGTGTCCATGGGTGGTCCTTGGGAGACCTGTGATAAAATCCATGGATATTTCTTCCCATTTCCACTCTGGAATGGGAAGTGGCTGTAGAACTCCTCCTGGTCTCTGGTGTTCTGCTTTGACTCTCTGGCAGGTCAAGCAGGTACTGATATATCTGGCCACGTCTCGCTTGAGTCCAGACCACCAGAATCTTTTCCTTAGATCTTGATACATCTCGGTAGAACCAGGATGCATAGAGTACGGGGTACTGTGGGCTTCTTCTAAAATATTCTTCCTTAGTTCCTCATCATTGGGGACGCAAAGGCAGTCTCCAAGATAGAGGATGCCACTATCTGATATTCGAAACTTTGAATTTTCTACCTCTTGGATCTCCTGCTTGATCTTCTGGATCTCTGGGTCTTGACTTTGCTTTCCTTGTATATCCACAAACAGGGTTGACTCTAGAGTCAATGCAGAAAGTTGCCCAATTATTTCCTCGACTCCAAAATCCTTTATTTCTTTCTGAAGTGGTACAGACAGTGATGATAGGGACATCAGTGCTGCACAGGATTTTCTGCTCAGTGCTGCACAGGATTTTCTTTCTGAAGTTGCTTACCTTGTATATCCACAAACAGGGTTGACTCTGGGGAGAACTCCTCCTGGTCTCCCCAGGCATCATCATCCTGACTTCATTTCAGCACAATGCAATATGGGTGATAGTGGATAGATTGACCAAGTCTGCCCACTTCCTAGCCATCAAGTTATCGCATTCGGTAGAGCAGTTAGCACAGCTGTACGTGAAAGAAGTAATCAGGCTTCACGGAGTTCCGAAGTCGATCGTTTCTGACAGAGATGGGCGGTTCATCTCCCATTTTTGGAGGTGTGTTCAGGACGCCCTAGGCACCAGACTTCATTTCAGCACAGCTTTCCATCCCCAGACAGATGGACAAACAGAGAGAGTAAATCAAATTTTAGAAGACATGCTCAGGGCTTGTGCGTTGGACTTTAAAGGCAGTTGGTGCAAATTTCTATGCTTAGCTGAGTTTGCCTACAACAATAGCTATCAGGCCACCATCAGGATGGCACCTTATGAGGCATTGTATGGCAGGAAATGCAGATCACCCATATGTTGACAAGAAGTTGGTGAGAAGAAAGAGATGGAGTCAGGACTAGGCAGCCAGACTGAGCTTATAGATGAGACCACTCAGGCTATCCAGACGATCCGCCAGAGGATTGAGACTGCCCAGAGTAGACAGAAAAGTTATGCTGACACACGCCGTAGGCCACTGGAATTCCAAGTCGGAGATTTAGTATTCCTCAAGGTCGCTCCTATGAAGGGAGTGATGAGATTTGGCAAAAAGGGCAAGCTAAGTCCTCGCTACATAGGACCCTACAAGATTATAAAGAGAGTTGGGAAGGTAGCCTATGAGCTGGACTTGCCAGAGGATATGTCAGCTATCCACAGTACCTTTCATGTCTCTATGCTAAAGAAGTGTATTCACGACCCTAGCCAAGTGATTCAGCCTCAGTCAGTACAGATCCAAGAAGATCTTAGTTATGAGAGCAGACCGACACAGATAGTGGACAAAGCAGTTAAAAGATTAAGAAACAAAGAAGTGCCACTAGTGAAGGTCATCTGGCAGAATCAAAAGCATGAAGAGGCTACTTGGGAACGTGAGGACAGCATGAGAGAGAGATATCCAGAATTATTCTAAGTTCGAGCACGAACTTTTCATAAGGTATGGGGGATTGTAACGCCCCAAAATTCTCATTTTTAGTTCTTAGAGTCCTTAGAATTATTAAAAATGGTTTAGAAATATTCTAGATATTTTTAGGGATTTTTAGAATATTTTTATGGAATTTTCCGAGTCCGTTTAGTATATTTAAAAAAGGAAAAACATTTAAGGGCAGCAGGGGGTTCGAACCCTTCACCTGCGCTGTGAAAGAAGAGTGGGCGGACCAGCTACGCTGGATTGGTTTTGTTGAAACAGATTGAGCGAAACAATAGATAAGGTATAATTAGGTAAATTCGCCCCCATAAGTATAAATAGATAATTAAGGAGAGAAGTTTTATTTTCTTCCCCCAAACCCTCACGCCGTCTCTCTCTCCTCCCTTGGGCGAAAACACACCAAGCCCTAAGGCTTCCTCCGGTGGCCGGCCAAGGCTCTCCTCCGAGAGATCTTCCAATATTCGGAATCCCCACGACGAGACGAACGCGTGAGCGCGAAGAAATCTCCGAGACTTCGAGTTTCTCCGAAACCTCCAACGCCGTTCTTGGTTGTAAGTCCAAGATATCCAGGTAAGTACTGCTCACCTGCAGTAAGAGGCGGTTTTTCCGCAAGAATTTCCCTTAAAAGTTTTTAAAAGAGATATTTCCTTTTTGTTTAAGTTTTTGCATGTGATCTTAGTTCATTATATGCTTGTATAAGTTTGATTAAGCACCCTATGTGAGATTAGGGGCTAAGAAAGTTATGAGAAAAGAAAAGAGAAGATAAAGATAAGAAAAGAAAAGGCCAAGGCCTTAAGAAATCCCCAAAAGTCAAGACTTAGGGATTTTAGCATGCAAGGTGCTCGAGAAAATGCCAAGGCATTTACAGATAAGAAAGAAAAGAAAGAAAAGCTATTTTATTTTCTAAGGCCAGTACCCGGCGTCCAAGGGCGTCGTTACAGAAATCCAGGTGTCCAGTTCCAAGGTCTTGGCCCTGGTAGACCAAGGTCTGCTCTATTAGGATTGGTGGCTCGCTACCCCAACCTTTTAGGGAACGCGCATGAGATGGTACTTACGTCTTCAGTGGATCCAAGTGATTATTATTTTCAAGTATATGCTTTAGCAAAGTTTCTAAAGTTTAAAGAGTTTTCAAAAAGTTAAAGAATAGCTAAAGTTTCAAGTTGAGCCAAGAAAAGTAAATTGAGATTTATTAATGCTTGAGTATGCATGTTTTGAGTTATACATGTTCTTAGTTTTCTTTCAAGCATATAAGTATCTCATATGATTTTCATATTGTTCAAGAAGCATGTTTGCACATTTCGAGATTTTGTGAGCTAGATAGTACTTACTAAGCTTTTTGCTTACTAGTTGCATTTCCTCTTACTACAGATAAAGGTAAAGGCAAGCAATTCTGAAGGAAGGCGACGAGGCGGTGCTGAGTAAAGTGTGTGTGGTGGCTGATTTTGGAGAGATCCTTGAGACGAGACAATTTAGTTATTTGAATTACAATGTTTTAGTTTATTCAAATTTCAAGTTCTTGCTTTATGGAGTTTAGCGAACATTTAAGCTTTGGATAGTTTTACATGCTCAATTTCTTAGAGTAAAGATTCCATGTCATTTCATTTAGCATACATATCCTTATGATTGCATTGGATGAGTAGAAGTGTGAGTAGTTTGAAATATTGATACTTTGTTAGAGAAATAGATGCATGTGCCAAGATAGTATTAATTTCCCTTTGAATCAAGTTTTTATTGCTTAAGTATGTTTAGAAAAGTTGCTTTCTCATTTGATAATGTCTTAGGGATGTTTCAGAATTTTGTGTGATGAGTTTCAATGGTTAGAAGTTAAGTTTGGTACAAACTCTAGCTTAAAGTCTATGTAGATTTTTCATAACTTGCTAAATTCCGCAAAAGTCCTAATTTCAAGTTTATTGATTCGTTTTAGTTGGCTAAATTGTTTAGAAAACTGGTATAGAGTATAGAAATGGTGTCATGATTTTATATGGCTCGAAAGTATAGGTTTGGTGGGGTTTTGAAACAAGGCTTCGAATCTGGAAAACAGGTTTCAGACTTACCAGTCGACTGGTACAGTATCAGTCGACTGATACCCGTAAGCTGAGTTGGGCGAGGCAAGTTTCAATAAGTATTTTTTTTACGAGTTTTGAGAAAGAAAGTGTGACATGGTATCATGCATGACTATTTAAGTTAGAATATCATTCTTAGATAAAAAAAAAAAGATTTCCGCATTTTTAGTCGTGCATTAGAGTCGAGAAGTAGACAAAAGTAACGATCCGTCTAAAGCAGGAGAAGGCGGGTCGCTACATTTTCTGAGACACCATTCTGTTGGTGCAAAGAGCATCAGTGATGAACAGTCATCCTCTAGGATTTTGATGTTTGACAACATACTAAGGTTAGTCAAAATGATCATGGGTTAAGTCAAACAGGACCTGATATTTAGTAGGATAAACCTAGGTTTGATCAAGTTTGACAAAGGGTTAGCTAAACAGGACTTGATGTCTGGCAGAATTATAAGTGACAATATACTAAAGGTTTAGTTAATGTGATCAAGGGTTAAACCAAACAGGACCTTATGTTTGGTAGGGCAAACCCAGGTTTGATCAGGCTGACAAAGGGATAGCCAAATAGGATCTGATGTTTGGCAGAGTGATGGTCAGTTTGATCAAGCGATTAAACCAAACCGAACTTGAGGTTTGGGATTATACTTATTTTAAAGGTGGAAGGAAGAAGTCTAGTCAGAATTAAGATGACTAGCAAAGAAGTGATTATGGTGGAAGAAATTCTAGTGAGTGAAGCTAGGTGGAAGAAATCCTGGTGAGTGAAACTAGGTCCTAGTGAGTGAAGCTAGGCGGAAGAAATCCAGGTGAGTGAAGCTGGGCACGAAGTCTTAGTCCGAGGGACTGAGCACTAAGTCCTGGTCGAGGATCGGGCAATGGAGTCTTAACCGAGTGCGGACTACGGACAGAAGTAGAGACGGGTCGAGGTCGGATATCTTGAGATCTGGGAGTCTCGGAGGCCGAGCACAAAGTCCTGGTCGAGGATCGGGCAAAAGACTTAGCCAAGCGGGGATCACGGACAGAAGTAGAGATGGGTCGAGGTCGGACATCTCGAGATTCGGGTTCTCGGAGGCTGAGCGAAAGTCCAACTAGAGGTCTCGGTTTGAAAAAGATAAACTTCTCAAGGGTGGAGTAGGTGAGGACACGTTCCCCGGGAAAGGGAACATTAGGCATCGGTTCGACCTAAGGTTTTGGGTGAAATCCAAAGTCAGAACCAATAAATTAAGACTAAGATTATTTGCTTTATTTGTGTGCTTTGTTGTCTTGCAGGTACCTGGAGTTGGAGGCAAGATAGGAGAGAAGAACACAAAACAAATAAGCCTGCGAAAAGGGGTTCCCAGGCGCTTGAATGAAGTCAGGCGCCTGGTAACCTACGCGCCCAATATGTTGTTAGGATCGAAAAGAATTTAGATATCTCCACAATTGTATGATATTGTCCACTTTGGGCCTAAGCCCTCATGGTTTTGCTCTTGGGCTCTCCCAAAATGCCTTATTTCAATGGAGATATCTATTTTCCTTATAAGCCTATGATCTTTCCCATGTATTTTCGATGTGGGACTATGTTTACAACCTTGAAACCCCAACAATCCCCCCTCAAACAAAGGTCTATAAGCCCCCCTCAAGCGGAAACTCTTTCCATTTGATGCCTGATCCTCAACCCACCAGAACTTTCTGCCCCTCGGTCCACCCGACCTACTAGGACTTCACCGCATATCCGCAACTAGGACTTCTCTACCAGGTGTCTAGTCCTCTTGATCAAGATATGGGAGCCCACACATCATTTATTCAAGGCTTAACCCACATAGTTAGATCCGGATCATGGCTCTGGCTCGTGCTTCTTCCGGCGGTTAATTCGGTGAAGAGCGACCTGACTCTGATACCAATTGTTATGACCGAAAAAAATTTACATATCTCCATAATGATATGATATTGTCCATTTTGGGCCTAATCCCTCATGATTTTGCTCTTAGGCTCTCTCAAAATGCCTCATTCCAATGGAGATATATATTTTCCTTATAAGTCTAAGATCTTTCCTATGTATTTTTGATGCGGGATTATGTTTGCAACCTTGCAACCCCAACATATGTATCAGGCGCCTGAGAAGGCCTGCAACGAGATCACAGCAACAGGTCAAGTTTTAACCATGTGGCAAGTGCCCGAGGCTTAACAGGTGCCTAATTGCTGTCAGGCGCCTGGGAAGGAAGGTGTTATCCTTGCGTCGATTTCGCAGCTGCGGATCAAGGTTTGACTGCGATGTGGCAGGCGCCCCTGCCTTATTAGGTGCCCCAGAACAGCCTATATCAAAGGTTTCGACCCCTCATTTTAGAACAACAATTTCTACATCCGCTTAAGCAATCTGAGCGAAGCAAAAACGCTCAAGTTGAAGCTCTGCGACCGAGGAGGCTCCAAGAGGAAGTGCGTTGCACTTCGGACTTCCCGATTGGCCGGATCTTCATTTTTCATTGGTTTGCTTTTTAGTTTACAAATATGTACTTATTTATTATCATTTTATTTGTTTGTACTTAAACTGTAAGACGAGTTTCTCCGCCTCCGAAAAGTCCGGAAAGGAGACCACTAGTGGACTCATGCTGAGTACATAGACCTTGGATGTACTAACCCTGGGGGTTGGAAACTAAGTAAATCCCTCGTGTACTGTTGTTTTTATCTTTCTTTATTATTTCCGCTGCGTACTAACTCTGATAGAAAGACGAACGACGAAGTTTTTCGACAAAAATCACAAGTCGATATTCACCCCCCTCTATCGACGGGCACTGATCCTACACATTCCATTGTGATGTTTAAGGTTGAGTAAGTTGGGATATAACTCCAAACTCAACTGGATGATTTCGAAATTCTTGGCTTAGTTATTTACTACCTTAATTGAATCGAAGTATCTAAATACCTTTCCAAGTTGATTTTGTACTTTATTCTTGAATTCTTTGAATTTCTCAAAAGATTCTGACTTGTATTTTATTAAATACATATTGAAAGACTGATGCACATGAGAGACGGGTGAATCAAGTGAGTTTTAAAAGCTTACTTTTTTAAAATCAAGAATAGAGTGTGTAACGGGAAATTTAGCGGTAAAACTTAAAACACAAAGAAATATAGCACAAAGTTCAGCTTTTACTTGGTTCAGAGCCTTCGGTGACTCCTACACCAAGAATTATGTCCCTTGGACCTTTTCAATGAGTAATCCACTAATATCCTCTATCGATAAACTCCTGGTAGAGTGATCGAGTATAGATATGAACTAGGAAGTGTAACAAATCTATACTTCCCTTTTGCAATAATGAAAAGCAATAACTTGAAATTTATTACCCGACACAATTGTAAGAGTCTGGTTGTGTTCATGTGTTAGTGTCGGTCTTCCGGCAGCGGTTAGGCGTAGATGAGTAGTAGAACAACTACAATGTAAAGATGAAGTAGCATGTGATCAATATGGAAGTTGTTGTAGAATGCTTGTTCGAACCCTCCTTATAAAGGATGTTGAGGGTGTTGGTGAAGGGAGCATGACGGTCCTGAATCTACTAGATTAAATTGTCACGAAAGTGTGGGACCATCGAATTTAAATATGAATGAATACTGGAAACCCTTTTACAAGCAAAATGTATAAGAATGTAGCAAAGGGGCCACAGGTCGTATTTTTCTCGGGGCTAGTTGACGTTGTTTTATTCGCGCTTGTATTTAGGTGTCGTTTGTGAATTTTGGGTTTCAAATAAAATCAGATTTGGTTTCATGTAGAAACGGAAAAATAATGAAAAGCAAAACCACTCAATTAAGGAAGCTACACAAGGAGTCGGCACTTAATGGTTCAACCAAAGGACAATTAGATCAACCAATGCAATGTTGCAAAATTCGGAATTAAATTGATTTAAAATGCAAGAGTTCACTACAGCTTGTGTTCAACTTGGAAAATTCCACTAAAGGCAATCCTAATGCAAAACAAATGAAGCAAAACAGATTTTGACAGTTTCGACTAAACCAAATGCTAGCTTCTTGAACCTAATTGTAAAATTGAAAATTACAATTCAGAACCAACCCAATGTGAATGAGATGATTTCAAGCTCAATAATACATTAAAAATAGGCTTATCTTGATAACAATCAGTGCCTAGAACAGTTGGCAAACAGAGGAAACAATTGTGCCAAAACCAATTCTTTGTGCCAAGGAGGAGGCTGCCAATTCAGAATTGAATGAATCGATCAAGCTGGGCAAGCACAGCTGTGAATTCAGTGATATGCAGAGACAAATGAAAACATTCAGACTCCATGGACTAATCAAAACAGCTGATGAAGAACTTGACACAATTATAACTGCAGAAACTGCAGTGAACTGCAGATTTTCAGAAATTCAGAATCTTGTGGCAGGAATGCAGCGACAAGTTGGATGCAAATTCAAGCTAACAACTGAAATTATGTGCAAAAGAATTCGAATGCAAAGCTTTCTTGATATAGCTTCAGCAGCTACCATTTACGATTGCAGAAATGAAGAACAGGAAGTTAAACCAAAATACAGCTATACAGCTGCAACTCCCGAGCAGTACAGACAAACAACTGAAATTGAGAACCTAAATCTAACTTCAGAACAAAAAGGTCCAAGGAACTGATGTAACTACTAGAAAACTTCAGCAAATTCACATTAAGAATCACAGATTCGAACTTAATTGCAGAAATGATAACCCACTTGCAGAAATTAAAATGGATACGGAACAATCTGAATTGATAGTGCAGAAATAAGAAGGAGTGCTAAACAAACTCAGAAATGAAGCTACATCAACCAAATTAACACACTAAATGTGAGATAAACTGAGCCATTCAGAAGCTAAGGGAAATTCAGAGAAGAAATCTGATACGCAGCTGAAAAGAAATCAGAAAAACTGGCACGCAACAGGGTAGTTGGCACGCAAGCAATTAAACACAGGAATAAACTGAAATTAAACGAAATCTATCACTACACAAGTTGCCTGACTACTTGACTTGGAAGAACATAAAGCTAGATTAAGCAGAAACAATGAAATAAACCAAGTTAACCAATTCTGAAATTCGAAAACAGTGACTAAACTAGGCTGAAACGAAATTTACAGCTAAAAGAAACTGAAATTAAACTATCCAAACTACTCCTCAACTCTCCATAAGCTCAAGGTTTCTTTGTTCGTCACGCAAAGGCTGGCCTCGAACCCCTAAGCTCAGCAATTCGCTGGAAAACAGCTCCGCTTGGTAAATTCTGCTCAAACTGCACAGTTGGGGAAATTTCCAATCCGAAAGCTTCGATCTCAGTTGTTGAGCTGCGATGGTGATTTGGGGAAGACCTGAGCTCACCTGAGAACCCCTACAAGTGGCCCAGGTCGTCGGAAATTGGTTGTGGCTGAGATTTAAACTCCCGGACCACAAAGCTGTCGAAACCCTCAAACAAGCTCTGTCCGGCGCGAATTTGATCTGAAATCTCCAACAAAGTGTCCTCCAGCGATCCAAACCTTGATCCCGATGAAGAATTAAGGGGTCGCGCCCCTTTGGATGAAGAAAACTACTGAAAAACTATGAACTCGAAGAAGATGAACAGTGCGGCGAGGAAACGCGACGCTGAGAACTGCTGCCAAATTTTCCTTAAGTAATTAAGTTTGGACGGCTCAGATTGATTGGAGGAGATCCAACGGTAGATCTTGATCTGATTTGAGCCAAACTTTTATGATGATGATCTGGGGTCAGGATCTGCCTTGTGGTAGCTCGGATCCTCCAGATGTGCAACGGATGGTCCAGATCAACTCTATCTGTGAATGGACGCTCTAGAGCCCTCCTTGCTTGATCCAACGGTTGATTGAGCTCTGATTGGGATGAAACCTTCAGATCTTGATCATAGAGCTTGATCAACCCTAACCCTAGCTCGGATTGCTTCAGATCGTCCCGGATGGCTCAGATCTAGCCGCTCTTGAATCGGACGGCCCGGATTAATCGTAGGCTTGATAATTCGATCCGGTTCACATCCGACTCAGGTTTGACCCAGTATACCCTAGGTCCAGGATCCTTTCATGCCTACAAAAATATATCAGAAAATTAGTGGCCAAATAATCCAAAAATTGTGTAATTTTGCAATTAAGTCCAAAATAAGATAAAGTTCCAAAACCTAGGGTAAAATCATAATTAAGCAATAAAAACATGGGTCAAACATGGATTTTAGCAATTAAAATAATCGATAAAATGGTGCTTATCAGAGCACCATATTTGAACCTATGTTTTAATGTTGTCTAATGATTCAAGTTAAGTCTTGTTGTGATCTAATGTTTTGATCGAGTGTGCAGGAAGCTCAACTCAGGAAGCCATAGTAGGTCAGGTAGACTCGATATTAGGTAGGTGAAATCTTGGCAGATCATTGAAATCAAGTAGGAAGTCCAGATAGGTTGACATCTGGCAAGAAGTCTTTGTAGGTCTTGAGGACCCGATACCGAGCAAGTGGAAGCCCTAACAGACCGATCTGATGCTAAGTAGTGATGTCTAAACAAGTCTGGAGGACCCGATGTTTAGTAGGTGAGTTACGATAAGTCTTGGAGAAGAGTGTAGTGAGGTCGTGTCCCGTTAGGACAAACCTTATGCGCTGATCTAACTAGAAGAAACCAGAGTAGTTTCTAAGTTGAGATCAAGATAGTCTTATTGTCTACTACTCATGCATATTATATATCTGTACTAATCTTTATTTTGCAAGTTAAAGTTTTAATGTATATCATTTATATTAATCATTGCAGTGTAGGGATCTCTATACGAAAAACAATAACATAAACAGTGAAAAAACAAGATCCCTCAAGCGATTCATTCGAAAGAAAAACTCATACGAAGGTTGATTTACCTAACTAAGGGTTATACCTTTGGTGCATGCACTTCGGTTATCTTGCTCATCCTCGATTTGTCAGATCTCTTACACGTTCAAATTTTTGTGTCTCTAGTAGTATCCACACGAACACGATCTACGCATCGGAGAAGAACCACCTTAGTTATTCTAGCAACTTGGGATGATTCACAAAATACCAAAAACCCATCAAGAGAGGATTTCGACCAAGAGGGAGAAGAAGAAGGAAGAAGAATAATGAACACTTTTTCTCATGACAAGAGACTCTTTTATAGTCATCCAATGAATACTAAGGGTGCGTTTGGTTCAAGTTATCATATATAACCTTGATTATGTGATTACCATGTAATCACATAACCAAGGTAATAGGGAATGAAACATAACCTGAAGTTATTTAGGTAATCAAATAAAATCATATTTTTGAAGGTAATAATCTATAACATAATATAATATTTTACTGTATTACCCTTTAGAATTTGTTTAGATAATTTTATTAAATTTTAAATTGAATTTATTTAATTTATTAAAATTTTAATTAAAATATTAAATTAAAAAATATTCGTCAGCGACACCAACGTCGACGTCGACATCGGCATCGGCGTCGATGTCGACCGTCGGTGTTCGTGTAAGCAGTCGGTGCCCAACACCGACGGTCGGTTGTCGATGCCGACGGTCGGCGATCGACGCCGACCGTCGGCTATCGGCACCGATCGCTGCCGTCGGCTGCCGACAGCGGTCGCCGGTCGCCGACCGTGGTTGTCAGCCGTCGTTGTTGGTTATCGGCCATGAATAATGCTTTCGGAATTTAATAAATTGTAATGGTTATTTTTGTCTTAAATGTAAATATTGGAAGATAATTTTGGAATGATAAGTTTCTTAACTCCGAAATCAAGAAAACCCTTACTTTCCTAAGGTTTTTCAATTCCGAGTTGCATGCCCTTTTTGCTGACGTGTCGGGCACCGATCATTACTTGGGAATCGCTAATTATGTATACCAAACAAGATTTTCGTTGATAACCTTGGATGGATAACCAAGGTTATCAAGGATAACCCTCAACCAAATGCACCCTAAGGGTTTTTGTCCCTTGAGTTTACCTAGTGTGAATGCCAATAAAACTCATTGAATACCATAACATCTTGATATTCAATTTGGTTTTTCCCATCTTCTCTTCATCCAATGAAGAGAATAGTTTAATTTGATTTTTTTCATCTTCTCTTCCTCTAATAATAATATTCATTAATCTTTTAATGAATATTATTCATTCTCAAGTGGTTGAGTCTAATCTCAAAGAGTTTAACTAGGATTAGACTCAATCTCTTAACTCAATTGGATTCATTTAAGTCTAACTTAATTAATCCAATTTTGGATCACAATTTAGTTGAACTAAATTCAATTTATCTTCGAGACATCGTATCCTTTGTGTGTGACCCAATAGATTCTCATAACGTTGGCAATGTATTTAAACCACTTTAGATACAAAACAATGAGCATCATATAGTAAGGTATCATTGCTACCCAAGTAACGAGAATGTCGAGATCCGACATAACCTTTCCATGACTATTATAATATATGACTTTATCCTTCTATCCTCGATATCTAGATTGATCAATAAGGCATAAACCGTGTCATCCTTTAATCAATCTTTATATTTCTTAATTTCCAAGTAGACTCACTCAAGAAAATGAGCTCAATATCTCATATTGACTCATTTGAGCATGATCATGTATTTAGTAGTTCTACTCAATCAAGGGATCCACAAATATCACTCCTATCATATGGGAGGGATAGATCTCATCAACATCACTCACATCCCTCCACATAATTTGTTGCATACCCAGTAATCGCCTTTATAGATCACCTTGTTATGGGTGGCGTTTGACGATCGGCTCCCTTTCTGTGCCATCCTTCTTGACCGCTGTGTCTTCCGCTCGACTTCCTGCGCTCCTAAGTTCCTGTACACTTAGACACAGGGATTAAACACACCAGAACCTAACTTAAATCGGTTGATCGCATCAAAATCAACCAGGTGTACTTATAGGAGAGTCACATATCAAAGGGAGCTTCATGCATTTTCTTGAATACTTTGAAATTAAGTTTAACTCAAATTGCAAGCCTTTCTAATTTTGAAATGATACTTTGAAAATTTTCTCTTAACTTGAAAAATGTTATATTGTGTTCCTTTAATGCTTTTGCTATTGCTTAAATATTTGTTTTAATTTAACATTTAAATTGGGTTGTCATAAATCAAAAAGAGAGAGATTGTTGGTGCCGGAAGTACTAGATCAAACCTGATTTTGATAATGGCAAAGGGTTCGAAGTTAAATATGATTTTAGATCTAATGTGTTACATTAAGTGTGTAGGAAAGTCCTAGTATAACTAGGGATGAATTCTTGACCTGTAGGGTTGAGCACGAAATCCTGATCGAGAACTGGGCATGAAGATCTAGTTCGGAGGACTAAGCACGAAGACCTGACCGGGGGTCAAGCACTGAAGACCTAATCTGGAAGATCGAGCATGAGTTTTAGCCGAGCAAAGACAATGGACAAAAGTAGGGACGGGTTGAGGTACAGACATCTCGATATTCATAATCTATGGAGGTCAAGCAAAAGTCCAACCAAAGGTGCTGGTTGGCAAAAGGTAACTTCTCTAGAGTGAAGTAGGTGAGGACGTGTTCTCCAGAAGAGGGAATAGTAGGCGTCGATCTAACCTAGGGTTTCAATTGAAATCCAAAGTCAGGATCGGATAACACTGGGTGTTGTACATGCATTTACTTTTTATATTATTCCTGTTTAGACTAACCCTGTGTTATAGCTGAAGTACTTAGATACTGGCTGCATTTGGGGCGCCCAAGAGGACTCGAGTGCCCGGGAACACAGGCGCCCGAGAGGTCTCAGGAGCCCTTATGCATGTGACTCAGCATAGGCGAGGCTGAGTTGGCGCAAACTGGTTGGAGTCGCCACATCAGTAACACAGGCACCCTAGAGGCTCTCAGGCACTTGAGAAAGATAAGGGTTGACCACACAGTAGATTGGGATGCAACTCGATCGCTGCAATGGTGGCACCCCTATAGGCACTCGGGTGCCCGTATGCTCCTTTATAAGGGGTTTCGTCCACACACTTCAACATCAATTTTTTACATCATTTGTGCTCAAGTGTGCTGCGCCGAAATAGTCCATAATAGACGAAATGTTGCTTCGACAATGAAGTTCTCCTTTTTACATTTCCGTTAAATAGTTCTCGGTATTCTTTTCTTTTTCTTGTACTTTACATCACAATACTTGTACTCATTTGTGCTATATAGAATTGCCCAAAGTAAATGATCAAAGACTGTGTGATGGAGTCAAAGGAAGTGAACAAGTTGCCGAACAAGCTAACGATATGGATCATGCTCAACCCACTCTAGAAGATGTTGATGATCCATTATGCATCAAAGGAGGCCCAATTACAAGGGCTAAGGCTAAAAAGATGAAAGAAGCACTTAATGTGCTAATTGAAGATGTGAAAACCAAAGCTACCATTGAAGAATGTTTGACCAAGAGCAAGTCATACGGATTAGTCAATCTAATTCAAGCCTTAGATGAGCTTAACTAGTCACTTAAGTCTCTTGTCTATGTAAGAAGGATATGTTAATTTTATGGGTTCAATTTAGGCCCAATTCCTAACTTTATTTGGGTTGTAATGGTGTCAAGAGCTCAATATGGCTATGTAGCCTACATAGGCCTCTACTAAATGGGTTTCCTTTTGGCCTTTTAAGGTTTTTAGGTCACCCTATAGCTATAAATTAAGGGGGTGGCGGCCACAACATGTAACTCTTAGCTTATTCAATCTACTACATGGTGAGGCTCTCACTTGTTGGTTCTTCATTGAACTAGAACTTATCAAGGCATCCCCTTGTGGTGTTCAAGACTTATCAACCTCCATCCCAAGGTTGTGGCATCTATCTTCTTCTTCTATACCAGTTTCGTGCTTCCTTAAGCATTGGGTCGAGGTTTCTTTCTTTCATTCTCCATCTTTTTAATTTAGACTATCTTTCTCTCTTTCTTCCATTTGTTGTGTGTTCTTGAGACTTCTTCTCTTTGGGTCCGCATCACTGTGGGAAAATGACACCAACATATTTCATACCCGTTGCCACATCAAAGACAAGATGTAGTATGATTATAGATGGGGGAAGTTGCACTAATGTAGCTAGTACTATTTTGGTTGAGAAATTATGCTTACCTACCACTAAGCATCCTAGACCTTATAAACTACAATGGTTTAATGATTGCGGGGAAGTCAAGGTCAACAAGTAAGTGTTGGTTTCATTTTCCATTGGTAGATATCATGATGAGATACTTTGTGATGTAGTGCCAATGTATGCAAGTCATTTACTTTTAGGTAGACCATGGCAATTTGATAGGAAGGTCATGCATGATGGGTTTAAAAATAAGTATTCTTTTATGATACATGATAAACATGTAACTCTTGTACCATTGACTCCTAAGCAAGTATATGAAGATCAATTGAGGATCAAAAATGAGAGTGAAAAAAGAAAAGAGTGTGAGAAAAAAGAAAATGAGAAAAGGAAAAAGAATGGAAAAGAAAAAGAGTGTGAGAAAAGAAAAGGTGAGGATGAGATGAGTGGAAAAAAGAATGAAAGGGGAAAAGAAATTCAAGAGCAAGAGAGTAAAAAAGGGAGCTTTTATGCAAAAGAAAGAGAGGTTAAGAGAGCATTTTATACTTCACAGCCAATGATTGTACTTTTGTACAAGGAAGCCGATTTTAACACTAACGATATTAACCCTACTTTGTCTAGTGTTGTTAAATCTCTTTTGCAGGAATTTGATGATGTATTTCCTGATGAGGTTCCTAATGGATTGCCACCACTTAGAGGAATAGAGCACCAAATTGATTTCATCCCTGGAGCCAAATTCCTAATCGGCCAGCCTATATGTGTAACCCTACTGAGATGAAAGAACTTCAAAGGCAAGTTGAAGAGTTGATGAAAAAAGAGTATGTCCAAGAAAGTTTGAGTTCATGTGTTGTCCCTGTTTTGCTAGTACCTAAGAAGGATGGAACTTGGAGAATGTTCGTTGATTATAGAGCTATCAACAAGGTTACGGTAAAGTACCGTCATCCTATTCTTAAATTAGATGATATGCTAGATGAACTACATGGATCTTGCATTTTCTCTAAAATTGATTTGAAGTCGGGCTATCATCAAATTCGCATGCGTGAGGGAGACGAATGGAAAACTACATTTAAGACTAGGTATGGTTTGTACGAATGATTAGTAATGTCATTTGGGCGTACTAATGCACCTAGTACTTTCATGAGGTTAATGAACCATATTTTGTGTGCTTTTATTGAAAATTTTGTCGTAGTATATTTTGATGACATTTTGATTTATAGCAAAAATTTAGAGGAGCATCTACAACATTTACAAAATGTTCTAATTGTTTTGCGAAATGAAAAGTTGTATGCTAACCTTCAAAAATATTCTTTTTGCATTAATCAGATTGAGTTTCTTGGTTATATTGTTAGTGCTAAGGGAATAGCAGTTGATGAGAAGAAGGTTAAGGCTATTCGTAAATGGCCAACACCAAAAATAATAATTGAGGTGCGTAGCTTCCATGGTTTGGCAAGTTTCTATAGAAGATTTGTTAAGAATTTTAGCACTTTAGCTGCACCCTTGACTAAAAATGTTAAAAAGAATTTTGGATTTCATTGGGATAGCGAACAGGATTCAGCCTTCAACTCACTTAAGGAGAAATTAAGTTCTGCACCATTACTTGCATTACCTAACTTTGCTAAAACTTTTGAAATTGAGTGTGATGCATCAGGAATAGGTATTGGAGCTGTGCTAATACAAGAAGGTTGACCCCTGCTTATTTTAGTGAGAAATTGAGTGGAGCAGCTTTGAACTATCCCACTTATGACAATGATATGTATGCTTTGGTGAGGGCTTTAGAAACTTGGCAGCATTACTTGTGGCCCAAAGAGTTTGTCATTCACACTTATTATGAATCATTGAAGCACTTGAAAAGCCAAAGTAAGTTGAATAGACGTCATGCGAAATGAGTGGAGTTCATTGAATCATTTCCTTATGTGATCAAGTATAAACGAGGTATGGAAAATACTATTGCAGATGCTTTATCTCGAAGGTATACCTTGCTCTCTACTTTGAACACTAAATTGTTAGGATTTGAATACATTAAAGATCTATATTCTAAAGATCCTGACTTTGGAAATATATTTGAAGTTTGTGAGCATGCTGCATTTGGGAAGTTTTATAGGCATGAGGGATTTCTATTTAGAGTTAATAGGTTATGTGTGCCTAACTGTTCATTGAGGGAATTGTTAGTCCAAGAAGCTCATGGTGGGGGACTAATGGGACATTTTGGAGTGAGAAAAACACTAGATGTTTTGTTGGAGCATTTCTTTTGGCCACATATGAAAGGAGATGTTGTAAAATTTTGTGGGAAATGTATCACATGTAGGCAAGCAAAATCTAAACCTTTACCTCATGGGTTGTATACATCTATACCAATTCCTAGTGAACCTTGGGTTGATATTTCTATGGACTTTATTGTAGGTTTACCAAGGTCAAAACGAGGTATGGATTCTATTTTTGTGGTCGTAGACAGATTTTTCAAAATGACTCATTTTATTCCTTGTAGGAAAATAGATGATGATAATCATATTGCTGATCTCTTTTTTAGGGACATTGTACGACTTCATGGAGTGCCGAAAAGTATAGTTTCAGATCGTGATGCAAAGTTTCTAAGCTACTTTTGGAAGACACTATGGAGCAAGTTGGGAACAAAGTTGTTATTTTCTACAACGTGTCATCCACAAACAGATGGACAAACTGAGGTAGTAAATCGAACCTTAGTTACTTTATTAAGAGTTATCATTCAAAAGAATTTAAAAAGTTGGGAAGATTGTTTACCACATGTTGAATTTGTATATAATAGATCTATACATTCTGCTACTAAGTGTTCACTTTTTGAAGTGGTATATGGTTTCAATCCGCTAACTCCTTTGGATTTATCACCTTTGCCTATCTCTAAGCATGCTAGTTTGGATAGTACAAGGAAAGTTGAATTTGTAAGGCAAATGCACGAGAAAGCAAGGATGCAAATTGAAAAGAAGACTGAACAATATGCTACATAAGCCAACAAGGGACGAAAGAAAACAATCTTTGAACCCGGTGATTGGGTTTGGGTTCATATAAGAAAGGAGAGATTTCCTGCTAATCGTCGTACTAAATTGCATCCAAGAGGCGATGGACCATTTCAAGTCGTGGCGCAAATCAATGATAATGCCTACAAGCTTGACTTGCCGGGTAATGTGAGTTCCACATTTAATGTTTCTGATCTCTCTCTCTTTGATGTAGGTAATCAAGATTCGAGGATGAATCCTTTTGAGGAGAGGGGGAATGATGGAGTCAAAGGAAGTGAACAAGTTGTCCAACAAGCTAACGATATGGATCATGCTCAACCCACTCTAGAAGATGTTGATGATCCATTATGCATCAAAGGAGACCCAATTACGAGGGCTAAGGCTAAAAAGATGAAAGAAGAAGCACTTAATGTGATAATTGAAGATATGAAAGCCAAAACTACCATTGAAGAAGGTTTGACCAAGAGCAAGTCATACGGCTTAGTCAATCTAATTCAAGCCTTAGATGAGCTTAACTAGTCACTTAAGTCTCTTGTCTATGTAAGAAGGATATGTTAATTTTGTGGGTTCAATTTAGGCCCAATTTCTAGTTTTATTTGGGTTGTAATGGTGCCAAGAGCTCAATATGGCTATGTAGTCTACATAGGCTTCTACTAAATGGGCTTCCTTTTGGCCTTTTAGGGTTTTAGGTCACCCTATAGCTATAAATTAAGGGGGTGGCGGCCACAACATGTAACTTTTGGCTTATTCAATCTACTACATGGTGAGGCTCTCACTTATTGGTTCTTCATTGAACTAGAACTTATCAAGACATCCCCTTGTGGCGTTCAAGACTTATCAACCTCCATCCCAAGGTTGTGGCGTCTATCTTCTTCTTCTTCTTCTTCTATACCAAGGTGCGTACTTCCTTAAGCATTGGATCGAGGTTTCTTTCTTTCATTCTCCATCTTTTCGATTTAGACTATCTTTCTCTCTTTCTTCCATTTGTTGTGTGTTCTTGAGACTTCTTCTCTTTGGGTCCGCATCACTGTGGGTCTTGGAGTAGGAGCTGTCACAGACTCTGAACCAAGTAAAAATAAACGTGTTAGTGATTTGTTTTTGCTTATCTTTTTCTCCTACATAAACTCTATTTAAATTTGAAATTTTTGAAACGCGATATTCACCCGCCCCCCCCTCTATCGCTCTCTACGATCCCACAATCCCCCTCTATCGCTCTCTACGATCCCACATAGGATAGTCTACCTACAGAAGTCGACATTGAGGATAAGAATTTAAATATAGATCAAGTGTTTACTAGCATAGAGGTGAAACCAACGTCTTAGAATCACTTTTTCAATTGCTTTCTCTACTGCTCTTCTCCTTACTTCCTATTACCTCTCATAGTCTTCTTGACCTCACATATTCTCTCTTTCCTCTTCACCCCTGTCTCTTGAATTTCCTCATTACAACACCTCACACCCTTATTTGGTCTGGACAATTAAATCTGATTAGTAAATTAGTACTTGATCACCAGTCCCTATGGATTTGATCTTATTATTACTTGACGATATGACCATGTGCTTGCAGTTGCACACACCAAACATTAGAGTCCAAGGAACCCAATCTCGACTCGATTGAGGAGTAAAACTCAATCTCGCAAAGTCGGGGATAATCAGAATAATAGTTGTATACCAAAGCATTCCTTCCAACATCCGACTATCATAATGATGGAATAAAAGTCCAAGAATAGTAATTTTCCTCCATTGACATCCGACTACCATAACGTTGGAGTAGAAGTCCTAGAATAGTAATACTCCTCTGTTCAAGGATACAGACTATCCCTCCCCCCTCCTCCTTGGGGATAAAATACCAGAACACTTGGAAATAGAAATGGTGGAATCTAGATCCAATCTATCCGGGAAGAGGGATTCAATCCCATGGAGTTGGCAAGACAACAACGATGCAGAAAACCAGGATAACATGCTTGATCCATCCGGGGAGAAAAACTTAATTCCATAGAGTTCTGGAGATAGGAGAAGATGGTTGTGTGGTCATATGACCGAGCAGCAAAGTTTCTCCGACATCACTAAATGAGTTGATTTGACACAGCTGAAAGGCTAAAGAAGATGTTACCACTTATAAGTTGATTGACCAATAGGGATGTTTAACTCATGATGCCAAGTTGTCTTTGCTTCCTTGATTAACGTAATACCTCCAAGCTCGATCATTTGAGCAGGTGATGTAGAGGCCACTAGAACTAGTCAACACCTTTACTCTAAACCTTCAACTTTTGAATTCCTCAATGCCTTTCACTCACATTCCCACAGACAACGCTAAAATTATACAGTTTGAATCCACCTCCTCCTAGTCTTCTTGGTTCAATTGTGCCACTTAGTTATGGTCCATACTTGTAGAACCTTCGATCTTTAGCAGCTCAGTGGGTTTGCGATAATCCTCCAGGGGACTCCCAGTCCGCGACCTCAGGTTCACCTCCGCAAAGCTTCCAATCTTCTATGCCTTGTTATCTCTGAGCAAGTCCACCCTATGACTTGCTACAATATCAACACCGATGGGCGGGGGTCGGCTTTGATGACTTAGCCCTTCCAATGCTTAAGTCAATAAAGTGGCAAAAAGAAGGCGTCTCCCTCAAGGAGAGAGCTTGAACTATAAAAGAGAGGTCTTCCATAGAGGAAGGGCTTTAGTAGTCTGTGTGCTAAGGGGTCATCGACTAGGGGAAGGGTTTTAGAAAGATATGAAGTAGAGTGTCTTCTACTGGAGGAAGAGTTTTTGAGAGTTAATGTGTCTTCCACTAAAGAAAGGGCTTTAGCAGGTTGTGGAGGAAAGTATCTTCTGTTGGAGGAAGGACTTAGCATGTAGCAGAGCAGAGTGCCTTCCACTAGAGAATGAACTCAGTAGGCAGTGGAGAATAGAGTGTCTTTTGTTGGAAGGACTTAGTAGACAGTGAAGCAGAGTGCCTCTTTTGCTGGAGGAAGATCTTGCATTGAAGTAGTAGTAGAAGAAATGGAAAAAAGAAGAATAGTGTTTGACCTGGTCAAACCACTGTCTTTTCTTACAATGAGTTGTTTGGCAAAATGATCCTAAGGGAAAAGAGAGGAACCCTCTTTCAATGAACTTCATCTGTCTTTTATAAAAATGAAGTTTGGTTTTGCGTGCGCAACCATCCATGTTAATTTACCTTTATGAGATATGGGTAGGGGACCATTCATGCATAAGGTAATTGTCACTTCATGTCAGAGGCGTGCTCTAACATCTGAGACTCACCATACTATGAACAGGTATAAATTAACCCTTAGGTAAGGAATGATGACTACCACTTTAGATATGGGACACCGTGGGATGTGATGGTTATTCCTTTTGTTACTGACCTTCGAGCCATTCAACTAGTCCTACCCCCAATGGGTTCTATGATATTCTCAGACTCACCATAGAGCTAGCTACAAAGATGTTGCCTCCAAAAGAGCCAATGGGGATGAGGAGACAAAACAACTGAAAAAGTTAGATTACAGGAGAGAGATTTCCTTTAAGGGCTGCTCTCACAGTCTGGCTGGTGCCATCCCTTGGTGATCTTGGACTTCAAATTAAGGAGAGTTGGAGAGAGCAACTCAACATGTAGCTGACAACTTCCCTTGGTGGACTTGGACTTCAAGCTCAAGGAGAGTTGAGAGAGTTATTTGGCAGATGATTGGAGGGACTAAAGTGTAGGTGAGATGTCTTCACAGTAGGACTATTCTCGTGACCTGACAAAGAATGTCTTCTATCAAATTGCTAGTTAGAGAGATGTGAATAAAAATGATCGAGTAAAACAATAAGAGGGGAGAGATCCCAAAGGAGATGATCCCACGGGAATGATCTTGCCGGCCTATGTGATGGGTTGTAGACGTTCCCTAGTGGAGATACTCCTGTGCCGCCAATGCTATGGAAAGGAAGAATTAGAAGGAGTTTACCTAAAGAAGATACTCGCACCGCCAGATTCCTTCGAGGATGTTCCCAATTCTTATACTTTTGAATTCATAAACTTCCAACTCTGTGCACTTTTGAGTCCACGTATTTTCGAGCCTGTGCACTTCCGAGTCCATGAGGACTAGTTTTAGTCCAAGCGGACATTGCGTCTTTAGATCATAGTTGCTCGTGATTTGACATGGACTCATAGTGACAAGTTTGCGGGTGCTATCAAGATGCGGATGCTTTGGCATGAACTTATATGCATATATATCAAAGACATTATTTTCGAATTAGAAATTTTTTAAAAATATGATTAAGATATATTAAAAAGTCGATCTGTGAAAAGTTGATCTAGATGAAAGGGATAAAATGAGAGAGCCACATAAATTAATGCACTCCATTTGCAAAGTATGACCAAGATTTATATTTTTTAATTTTATGTCTGTCATTTAATAAATTTTTAATTTTTAAAATATTTTTAATAAAGAATATGTTCATGAGTATATATAGTGTGAAAAATGATAAGATGACCCACGTGAGAATTCGCTACAAAATCCAAACGATAATTATAAAAATGTATGAACACCTCTCCAAATCTACCCGCCTACCGAACGCATGATTTCCCCCTTCGTGAAAGAGTGGCTGCATCAACTCCGAGTACACGTCGACGTCATATCGGACGTACCCTTGGAAGCTCTGCTCGTCCCCATCGCATTAATTACCGACAGAATTACAGAGACAGCGAAACAATTCAATTCGCTGGCGTTCGTATTAGTTGGATGATTGTTGGTTCGGTGGAGGGGGAGAGGTTCAGAGTAAATAAATAAATAAATGAATAAATAAATAAATAGGAATAGCAAAATCCATCGCCATCTCCGGTGTGAATGCCACCTATCCAACTTCCTTCCACCCCTCGTTCACGCATGCCGCGTTCCCCTGTCCTGGTCATGGATGACTCACTCCAGTTGCGTCTACCACAAATAGCAATCACCCCATCCTTAGGAACAAGCAGACAGAAGCTGACTGCGTTGCTTCCCCTCCCAACTCACTACATTACGTACGCATCTTCCTGTTAACCACAAACAAATACCCTTCGATCTCTCGTCACAGCTGGAAGGAGGGAGGTAGGAAGGAAGAAGATGGCACCACCATCGCTTCTACAATTCCTGCTGTTGGTGTTGTTGTTGCTTTCACTTTGCTGCGACCTTCAGTTCTGCGCCGCAGCCAATGTGTCGTACGATCACAGGGCGCTGGTCGTCGATGGCAGTCGGAGAGTGCTCATCTCCGGTTCCATTCACTACCCTCGCAGCACTCCCGAGGTCTCTCCCACCTCCCCCGCCTCTCTTTGTTTTTCACACTTTAACTAGTAAATAATACTCGATTGCGATGCCTCTCCGGAATGAATGCTGCAGATGTGGCCTGACCTCATCGGCAAGTCCAAGGACGGCGGGCTCGACGTCATCGAGACCTACGTCTTCTGGAACCTCCATGAACCCATCCAGGGCCAGGTCAAATCTTGCCTCTCTCACTCTTCCTACCAAATGTATGTTGTTCTACTTTGATTTCCTGAAAATAAATAAAATTATTTGTTTTGGCCTTCGTCACAGTATGATTTCGAGGGGAGGAAGGATTTGGTGAGGTTTGTGAAGACGGTAGCGGCGGCAGGCCTCTACGTACACCTTCGGATAGGCCCTTATGTCTGCGCTGAATGGAATTATGGGTAAATTAAAATTTGGGTTCTTGATTTTATCTTTCACTGCCAATTTACTAGGCTTGGAGATTTTATTTAGTTGCTCATTTGATGCAGGGGATTTCCTGTTTGGTTGCATTTCATCCCTGGAATCAAGTTTAGGACTGACAATGAGCCCTTCAAGGTTTACTTGTCTCCCCATCAAATTCCCAAATTCTATAGTGTATAATTCATAATTTCTAAATCTTGACTGCAGAAAGAGATGCAGCGGTTCACAACGAAGATTGTTGATATGATGAAGCAGGAAAAATTGTATGCATCACAAGGTGGACCCATCATTTTATCCCAGGTAAAGATTTAGAAAGTGAAACAAAGGCAGGTTTCATTTCTGGAACAGGCATGGCTGATCATTGTAGCTGATTTGGTTTTCTTTTTGATGGTAGATTGAAAATGAATACGGAAACGTCGATGCAGCTTATGGTTCTGCAGCTAAAACATATATCAATTGGTCAGCATCAATGGCTACCTCTCTAGACACTGGTGTACCATGGGTGATGTGCCAACAATCTGATGCCCCTGATCCAATTGTGAGTTTCTTCTTACTTTTTCTATATACTGATATTTCATCAACACTTCTTGCCATATTCAGCCATACTTTCAAGTTTTCTATTGAAGATGTTACCGACTTACATTATCTGTTGTATAGATCAACACCTGCAATGGATTTTACTGTGATCAGTTTACTCCAAACTCAAATCAGAAACCAAAAATGTGGACTGAGAATTGGAGTGGATGGTAAGGCATTTGGACTTCATTTTACGCTCAATTGTATGTTCAATGTCACAACCATGTTTTATATGTTTTCTTTCATTGTTGCTATACTGTGGGATGGTAGGTTTCTTGACTTCGGTGGTAGAGTGCCATACAGACCTGTTGAAGATCTTGCATTTGCTGTAGCCAGATTCTTCCAACGTGGCGGTACCTTCCAAAACTACTACATGGTCTATAACCTATACATAAACTGATTTAACTTTTCCACTTGTTAAATAATTGCATTCTATAATTTTCTCTACTCTTGAATAAAAACAAGTGTAACATGGTGGATCTTGACTTTGCCAGTACCATGGAGGAACCAATTTTGGTCGTTCTTCAGGGGGGCCGTTTATTTCTACAAGTTATGATTATGATGCTCCTATTGATGAGTATGGTGAGCTTATGGTTTGGTCCAGATAGTATTGTCGTTAACACTAATTGTAAAACTCTTGGTAATTAAGTGACCATTTTCAACTATTGTCCATTACTGGAATTAGCACTTATTAATCACTGAAATTAAATATCTTTGTCATGTTGCACAATTTGATAATAATTCCTTTGATACACCTCTCAGGAATTGTTAGGCAACCTAAGTGGGGTCACCTTAGAGATTTACATAAAGCGATCAAGCTTTGTGAAAAAGCATTGATTGCAACTGATCCAACATACGCTTCTCTTGGTCCAAATTTAGAGGTAAGCAATAATGCATGTTATCCAGCATCCTATATTTAATAACATTTACTTTGTTTGTTCTTCTCTCAACTTGTTGCCATCAAAGATTTTTTTTTTTCTTGCTTAGGTTGAGATTCAAAATCATGTTACCTCTTTCAAGAGGAGAAACATAGGAAACAAAAGTTTTTAGTTTAATAGAGCTTAGTTAAGGACAAATCCAAATCCTATCTTGGTGTAATACAGGAAAAGAATATAAAATGATGCCATTATAGTTTATTCTAACTAAATTAATTCTATAAGTAAAAGAGACATTTTTATGGTTTTTTGGGAATTAGGTTGTCTTCTTTGCAAGGAAATGAGCATTAAAATCATCGTTTGGAATCGCGTATTATATCGGGCAGGATGGTCAAAATGTCTTATTTTGATAAATTATTGAAATTTTATACTCTGTTAGTGGAATTAGTAGGAGTGCACGTGGGAGTGGGGTTGTGGATTGCACATCACATATTTTGCTTGCTCATGTCTACAAATGTGGAGCAGAAATTCAAATATTAGAAGACAAAATAATGCTAGGCTTTAACGTGATTTAGAACCTTTGGTTGTTATTGCACAGTCTATGACTCGTTGGTGAGTCCAGACTGTGAGTCAGTCTCGAAATCCTTGTATTTATTTTTTTCTCAGATGCCTTCATACAACCTTACTTACAATGAACCAGAAGATTACAATATTAGAACAATTACAAGATAGGAGCTCTTCTTTGGCTTAATTTCACTTACCATTACTTGCTTTCACTCAAGAACTCTTTAAGTGTAATTTCCAAAATCCCCTTATAAGACTTTTTGTTCTAAACAACTACCACTACTTGTTTTCCACTTGTCTAGCCTTAGGTCCATTGTAACTTCTTGAGACTTCCTTCAATGCTAACCCTGATTAGGCTTTCACCATCTGCTAACACCTAATGGACTTTCCACTTGTCAATTATCGAACTATCCACCATGAAGTAAGTTTGATCAAAACTACTCCAAGGTGGTGTTAGGACCGGTAGAGAGCAATCGCTTCGTCGATGATTTGTCACAGTGGAATCTTTAAGCAATCGCTAACACCTTGACTTTACTTGGTATCCACCTCTTTGAGGTGACTAATCCAAGGGGTCATTCTTCCTCACTCTCACATCCACTTTGAAAGTCTCCTTTCTTGAGGCGGAGAAGCCTCTACAAGCTTACACGAAGAATACAAAGAACAAGCAAATTACAAATAAAATTTTACAAGATTTACAACAATGATCTCTGTTTGCTTGTCTTGCTTTCTTCTAACTTGGAATCACCTCTTGATTTTGGAAATGCAGCAACACTATGATCCAAGAGCTCACTAGGGCTTCCTTTTGCCTAACCGCAATTAGATCTAGTCTCTCGGTAGACTTCTACCTTGCCAACGTGTAATCTCCCAGATCCACTTGGACTTCACCTAGTTCCCAACTAGGTGTGTCTAGTCCCACTAGGACTTTTTTATGCCAATTGTTTAGCTCTCCGCTAACCCACCTTGGACTTCACCTAGTTCCCAACTAGGTTTGCCTAGTCCCAAGACTTCCCTTTGCCTAACCGTAGTTAGGTTTAATCTCTCGGTAGACTTCCACCTTACCAACATGCAATCTCCCAAATCTACTTGGATTTCACCTAGTTCCCAACTAGGTCTGCCTAGTCCTACTAGGACTTCCCGTACGTCAAGTGTTTAGTTCCTTGCTAACCCACCTTGGACTTCATCTAGTTCCTCACTAGGTTTGCCTAGTCCTACTAGGACTTCACCTTGCCTAACCGCAGTTAGGTCTACACTAGTCAAGTTTTCAGTCAACCTTGACCCACTTGACCTGTTTCACACAACGTCCAAACATCATTGTCAAACATCGAAACTCAAGCTCACCTGAGCTTAGTCAAACTGGTCAACCTTGACCTAAAGAAGATTGCACCAATAGGTGGTGCATCTTTGACCAAAGTTGCTCCACTTTGGAACAACTTTGACCAAAGTTTCACCACCTTGGAGCACCTTTGATTAAAGCTACCCCAAGTTGGTGTAGCTTTGGTTAAAGGTGGAGTGCAGATGGGTATTTAGGTATCAAATCATATGGTGGGGTGTTGTTTTATTAAATTTTAAAAGAGGAACACCCTTTTGACGATATGGTTAAAAGGACGTTGTTTTGGTTTTCTGCCTAAATTTTGTATCATTGTCAAAATGCTGTCCATTCATTTCAAATTGTATCCCTGTCCACTAACATTATTACACTATCTAATAAAATAATGATGCTCAGTTTCCTCAGTTCTATTAGATAAAACAATGATATAATGAAAATAAGACAACATAATTGAAGTTTAAAAAATTTAGGATACTTGTTGACTTTCTTGAAGCTCTAGGAAGCATTTTAAAAAAGAAATAAACTATTGGGGGAAGAAAATTCCACAAATAATTGTGAGTAAGACAAAGTTGAATGCAATTTGATTTCCTTCCTTTAATTTGTCTTAAATCAATTAGATTATTTAATTGTCAGGTCATGCTTCATGCTCAAGAAACATCAAATAGACTTAATTTTTTGGGCGTCTAAATGAGCATCGATAGACACTAATTTATGTCTCAAGTGAATTAAGAAGATCAAAGATTCAAACATAGATAGTAAGACTTGGAAAAAAAACATGAAGTTAAAAAAAATGATTAACGAGGTTTTTCCAACCAACCTCGTTAAGAAAACAAGTTAAAAAAAACATGAAGTTAGCTCACTACAAAGGCTGTTCAATTTCATGTTCTTTCCCTTTAATGGAAATATTAGTCACCCTCTTTTTTTGCTCCAAATTCTAGAAAAAATATGAACTTTCATTTTATATTATGTGTTGTGTTGATGCAAATAATTTTGTTACTTTTTTCCCCCACTATTTGATCGAAAGTGGAGCTCCCTATCATTCGCCTCTATTTTTGGTTGACTTCGTGGTATAATTCCGCATGGAGTGTTGTGGGATTATAATCTTAGAAGTGCACTGTTATCAACTTGTGAATATTACTGGGACACTTCTGTTATGTAGATGAGTCATTACTTATTATGACACCTATTTACTCCCATATGGAGAGCTGTAGGCTGAAGAAAAGGGTTATAGGTTTAGATGAGTACTAAATTGTGCTTAAGCATTTGAGTTATTAGCTATGTATAACAAAGGTAATGTTTAATTTACTATTTTGATTATTCATTACTAAATCAAATTGCTTCGAGAACAAATGCAATATCATAATTTCATTCTCCTATTTAACGAGAACTAACCAAATCTTCCTCTGCATACCCAATATTAAGATCTATCTTGATACAATTTCACCCCTAATGTATTGAAGAATTATATAGAACAATAAATGATAATAAATGATTATAATCGAAATTAGTTGTTGTGTTAAATCAAGAAATATGTGAATTATTGCAGAAGTATTTTAAAATCTGAAGTTGGTGGTCATGAAATTTGGATGAAAATGTTGTTCAAATTCCTAGGAATCTAGAATTTGAGATTGCCAAGGGAGACTACATAATGATTGTTTCCTATTGTTTTCACAAAGTTCAAGCATTGTATTAGCTACCACATGTTAAGCTAGACATGGGGCATGAAGTCAACTCGAAATTCAAATATATTGTTGTCCATATTTGTATTAATTATATATTATATTACTTTTTGTCTGATTAAATTATCAGTAATAAATAGGTACCAACTAGTTAAACAAATATGTAGCTAGACCACCAGATTAAAATATCAATTTGTTGGATAACTTTAATAATTAATCTAATTTGTATAACAAAGTACCAAAAAAAAATACAACAATGGAATCCACATCAAGACTAACATGTGACATTGCCAACTTGTACAATAGTCATGTTAGGAAGTATTTCTACAAAGTTGACTTAATTTGAATTGAGCCCTACCCAAGCTTCCCTATGTGTTTTGGGCTTCCAGTTGACCACACTTAGGCAAGATTTACAAATATACATTGGTTAGCAAATACATATTGTTTCATTATCTTCTTTCATTCATCAAGATAGTGGAATTTTGAGTATTCTTTGGCATTTATAGCTTGGCATAGAGTTGAATGGCAAAATAAGATATATGTAGCCAAAACCAAAATAGTTTGGAGCATATTGTCATGGTGGCTATCTTTGATGTTTTAAAGTCATTTTGCGCATGTTAAGTCTACAATTCTCATACTATGATGGAAAGAAGTGGTCATATTCACTTTAGAGGTATCTCCTTTTTGTTTCATTATGTTTCATTCATTACTATTGTTTTATATTTGTTTGTCCCATTTTGCTAAAACGTTGCATGCTTTAGGCTCATGTTTATAAGACATCCTCTGGGACATGTGCAGCATTTCTTGCTAATGTAAATTCCAACTCTGATGCAACTGTTACTTTTTATGGTAAAACATACCATTTACCAGCATGGTCTGTGAGTGTTCTTCCTGACTGCGAAAATGTTGTATTCAATACTGCTCAGGTATAACTATCTTTAGTTCTTAAATTGTAAAATTTTCTAAATTATCAAATTTTGCCTTTAAGCATTAACTTTCATGTTCTCGAACCATTTATTGATTTCAAGGTCCTAACCTTACTTCAATATACCTAGAAAATTTAACCTTGCTTGATATCTTCGATATTTTGGTCCATATTTACTAAAAAATGATCCAAATTCCTTTCAATATTTTCTTTTCTTGTGCAAGGACATCAAACATATAATTAGATGTAGAAAAATAACTTCAGAGAAAATTGGGATTTTATGCCAGAAATACATAGGTCAAATCCTCTGCCTATCCATATTTAAAAATGTTTATTGCTGAAATTTACATCTTTTTTAGCTCAATTTTTTTCTCGAATAGACAAGGATCTGTGGACCCTTGACACGATGGTAAGGTTTACTCCTTTAGCTATGGAAGGATCTGGATTCGAGTTACATGAACACTATGTTTTTATGTAGTGTGATGAACAGATTGTTGTTTCCAAAACTATGCACTGGTAGAACATTCACTCTTCAATAATTCATTCTGGTTAGATGATGAAATCATGTTCAACCATTACTTGTTGCAACTTTATTTGGTTAATATCTATGGATGTTTGATTCTATCTGGTGGAGATTATTAATAATTATTCTTTGTTAAATAAGACAACGTCATTATTTTTTCTTGCAAAATCTAAATCTCCTTTTTCTGTTTTGAATACAAATACACCAAAAAAATATTTGTTCAGATGATAGGCATAAGCAGAATATCCTACTTGATCAATTGAAAATTTGGTATTTGCAAGCCGATGTTGCAAGTCCTGGATAATTTTGCTGTTTTCGGTATTAGCAAAAGAATTCACATGAAAAATAGCAATATGGCTAAAACTGCAGTTATCAATTTTTGTTTCATTAATATTAGACTAATAGGTTGTGTTGAAATTATAAACATGTATTCTGTTTGGTAACTAGAACTTGGCGCATGGTTTATAACTTTAAGATGTTCAGAGGTTGTAGCTATACCACTATAGTAGCGCACATCTCTTGCATACCTTCTGGAAATTAGTCCAAGTCGCACAAAGCAGAAAGCCTTTGCAAATGAGTAAAGATAAGGATCCGATTTGAGGCATGTATGATACCTTCATTTTCCCTTTCGTTGGCAATTTCCAACAATGTTGACCTACTCTATTTTAGTTTCCTAGCACAAGGATGGATACGTGATACCACTTGTTTAGGGAACCTGCTAAATTCCAATCCTTCAAGATTATTGTTAGAATATATAGTCCATATTTTCAGGATAAAAGTTAGTGGAGGGGTAATACATGTAGCAACTATTCAATTCTCTAATCAACTCGGGTTCTTTCCTCACTTCAACACAGTATAAGAGTTATGGATTTATTCTTCCTGCAAAATTGTGGCCATTCTAGTTGGAAACTACCCTTGTGAAAAATAAATTGTTGATACCTTTATTAAATTTCTCATCGGGGACTCGTCATCTACTTAGTGTAACAAATTGGTATATTGATAATGATGATCCAATTTAAAGTTGGTTTAAAAGAAAGTCTCACATTTTCTGTTGGTAATTAGTTATTATGGTATTAATTAATTCAAGATTGCATCTCTCTTTTCGAGCATTTTGAACAATGTTAATGCATGTTCATGAGTATGAAAGATATATCTATACAAGAAAGACAGATAAAGGATGCAAAATTTGGTCAAGGATAACTCTCGACTCTCAAATTCCACAAGCATCAACACATGGATGCAATTTGCAACTAGTAAATCACACACATCTTTATAGATTAATGTCTCAAGGAAAAAAAACAAAAGAAAAATGGAAAAAACCATATATAACCAGAAGATTAAAGGAAAATAATCTAATTTTAAATTTAGGAATGTTCTTAACTTGGACCATGCTACCATTCAACTCACTATATCCATCGTATGGTAGAACTCTTTAATTGTTGTATTGGCTTCCATTTTAGGTACTCTTGTATTGGAATATAATTCTTGCTCGCATCCATAGCTATCACTAAATTACCAAGTATTATCTCCGGTACACCTGTAATGGTTGTAGATCTTGTCTATCAAACTCCTGCCGTTGATCATTACATCTTCTCTAGTTTTTTGTATACCTAGGAGATCCTTAAAAGTCCATACAACTTGGGGGACCTTTGGGCATTTGCTAATGTTTGAATGATGATTACTTATACGGTGCTTGAAATAACTCTAGATAGAAAAATTTAATTGAAAAGTTGCTTCATTAATAGTAACATTGCTCCAACAGTCAAAAACATGAATCAAAATCTTGTCGTTTCATCTTAAAGAGCCAAGACAACTTATGCCCATTGAGATGCAGAACAATAGAACTTTCTAGCTGAAAATTTGCATCATTTAGCAATGGAGACTTGATACAAGGAGATATTAAACCTTGGTCAACAGCATTGTTTAAAATCTCATATCATGCCAAGAGAAATAGTTATAATGTATTGTTCTGATAAATTACAAAACTAGATACTACTTAGCACCAAGACAACATCTCCTATGCCATTGCATCAATCATGTTGATTAGTATTATTTCATGTTCACATGACACCTCTTGTCATGCTAAAATTGAGATAATATTATTATTTTTTTCTTTATAGTTGTCTCCATAGATGGTAATGCCAAAATTGTAGCATTCCATATGGAAAGCAAACATTGAATAATTGTCTTATTTTCTTCTTCTTCATCTCATTCCTCCTTCCACCTCTAATTTACCACCAAAACCATACATTGGAATATCGGCATAGTCAAAGATCGAGTTCGAGATTTTGAACCGCAATCAAAAGATCAACATCATGGAATTTTATTTCATATGACTATCAAACTTGCGGAATTTTAGGGACAAAGAAGAGAAAGAAGGTACAAATTTGTACAAAACAGCTTCAATTGTCAAAATGGGCTTTTGCAACAATAAAAAACCAAAAATTTGTTTGATCTCCTACTTCTAAAAAAATGTTGTCTCAATGATTAATGAACACTCATGGTATTTTCTAGATTGCATGGTCTTGACCCAGTTATATGATTAGTTACTGCACCGATGACAGATAAATTGGCAAGCTACTCTTTCAGAGACCAAATACGTAAAGACTTTTAGTCAGGAATCAGATCAACCCATACTTACCTCTGGAATATCTGAGTCAGGGTGGAAATATGTCCAAGAACCTGTGGGTATCTCGAAGACCAGTGCTTTTAAAAGAGAAGGATTACTTGAGCAGATAAATACTACTGGTGATGTCAGTGATTACCTCTGGTATTCAATAAGGTATTAGGTATCTCTGTTTCCGTATAGCAATCTATCTCTGCATCATTGGTGATTTTAGTGTTGTAATCATAGTCAAATCTCTCTCATACATGTTTTACAGTGTCAATATAAGTGGAAATGAATCATATCTTTTCAATGGAACTCAATCTATACTTCATGTGGAATCTCTTGGTCATGTCCTCCATGCTTTTGTTAATGGGCAGTCAACAGGTTATTTGCATTTTGACTCTGTATCTCTCAGTTTCCCTGATATAGCACCATTAGAAGATAAACTACTGCCGAATTAACCATATTTGTTGAATTTTTGCACAGGTAGTGGGATAGGCAACAGTAATAATGTAAACGTAATTCTGGAGACAACAGTAACACTTGTCCCAGGAAAGAACATTATTGATCTTTTGAGTGTGACAGTTGGTCTTCAGGTAGTCACAGTTCACACCATTTTTGTCTTGTTCATTTGTTGTATTTATTTCACTGATATGATTGGATCATGAACTCCCTATCGAGAAAGATTTAGATACAGTTAACATAGTTTTGGAACTTTTGCTCACTTATGAACCTAACCTCTAGAGCTACAATGTTTTATATGCCAGAATCACTAAAGAACCATCTAATATACAAGCTTTTGTAATTGAGAGAAATCGTATATGACATAATTTGGTGATGTTCTGTCACTGTAAAAGCAAGTTGTGTGCTGTATTATAGGATAACATATCAATGCTTCTCAGTCAAGGATTTTTGAATTGGTATTTAGTGTTTTTTCTTTCTAAAGTTGGATTTATATTTTGTTTTTGTTTCTTTCGAAATTTCTCTCTAGAACTATGGTGCATTTTTCGACCTATCGGGTGCTGGAGTAACTGGTCCAGTGCTGTTGAAGGGCCAAAACGGCAGGATAGATCTATCTTCAAACTTGTGGACATATCAGGTATTTCTCTTTGTGATGTTACTGGCATAACATAGGATGTATACTTTTATTTCATTGCACCATTGTACTATTCTATTCAGATTGGACTTCGAGGTGAAGATTTGGGCTTGCCTGATTACTCAGAGAATTCACCAATATGGATTTCACAAGATGCCTTGCCAAAGAATTCACCTTTGATATGGTACATGGTCAGTCCTTGAGTTCTCTTTGCCTTTGTACATTCTCTTCAAATTTATTTTTCTCTGCAAAATCACTGGCAATGATTGCTCAGATAAATGAGCCTCCGAAGTGGTTGGAAGACGGATGAAGAAAACTGCCATCTCAAGTATTTTATCAGTAAACCTGTCTACCTGGCATAACAACTATCAGCCTGATAGATATACATAATTGTTGGATAAGGGAAACCCGATTGTTCTTAGTAAGAACTATTGATTGGATGTGGACACTAGGTTCTATCCTTCAAGAAATATGAGATGAAAACGAAGAATAGGGATGATCACTTTGAGAGAATTAACCTCAAAATGCTTGCGAAAAAAAAAACCTATTCTGGAGACAATAAAAGTACTAACTTACTATTGAGATGAAACAAAGGAGATGTTAAAGTTGCCAATGAATTGATTATATTTTGTAGTATTGTATTACTAAGAACATTTCCTCATTGTTGAACAATAATGACTTATTCTTCTCTGATTTAAGGATAACCATGTCAAGTGTATTTTCCGTAAGTCTAAATCACCAACAAAATTTTCCTTGCAGACTGACTTTGATGCCCCTGCTGGGAATGATCCTGTTGCAATAGAGTTTACTGGTATGAGAAAGGGTATGGCATGGGTAAATGGAGAAAGCATTGGGCGGTATTGGCCGGCATATCTTGCCCCACAAACTGGCTGCTCGTCGTGCGACTATAGAGGCGCTTACAGTTCCGACAAGTGCTCAAAGAACTGTGGAAAGCCGTCTCAGACACTGTACAATCACATTATTCTTAACTACAACATTTTTTTCAGCATCATGTATTGATTCATCAAACTAACATCTATACTCTTATGAACAGATATCATGTTCCTCGCTCGTTCATTCAACCCAGCAAAAATAAACTGATTATTTTCGAGGAAATGGGTGGCGATCCGACTTTGATATCTTTCACTACAAGGCAAACAACAATCCTATGTGGATACATTTCGGAGTCTCATCCAGCACCAGTGGATGCTTGGAATACTGCAAAGAACCAGGTACCAGTGCTCCATCTAGAATGTCCCTATTCGAGACAGGTCATTTCTTCAGTGAAATTTGCAAGCTTTGGCACTCCATCCGGCACTTGCGGGAGGTACGAGCATGGCAAATGCAGAGGTTCATCAGCTCTTGCTATTGTTCAGCAGGTCCTGTTCCTGCAACCACTCAATGTTCTCGCTAGAAATGAACTGCTTTGATGATCGACTAACAGTTGATGTAATGGTTTTAGGCATGTGTTGGTGCGAAGAGCTGTGATGTGGAGGTATCAACTAAGTTATTTGGCGATCCATGCGCAAATGTTAGCAAGAGCCTTGCAGTTGAAGCTGCGTGCTCATGATGGAATGAGAAGCTAGGCTGCGCATTCAATTAATCTGAGTGGCGGGAATAAAATGTACAGAAGATTGAACCAAAAGGTCAACGGATGAAAACTACATAAGTTTGGATGTGTTCAGTTAAGGCCTACAAGGGTTGGTGTTTGTGTAAGGTGACGAGGATTGTCTACATTGTCTATAACCCATACTGTAGCAGATTCCAATAAGTTAATGCCATTCGGCCTAGTATTAATCCGGTGATGTGCAGAGACCGGTGGGAGGATGGCTGTTTCGGCGATTTCGATTCCCGCAGTGGCGCGACATGTTGGTAAGGCCGCCGAGAGAGGCATGGGAGAGCGACGGTCGGGGTACTGCAGCGGCGCTGTCGGAGCTTAACTAGAGGGCAGTGGGATGACACGACTTGTGGAGGAAGTGGCGTTGACGATCTATTTGCAATGGGGGCGGCGTTGACGTTGGCGTTCGGTGTTGCTCGTTCGGGAAAGGGGAGGACGTGACTCTAGCTGCTCGCGATTAGTGGGCTGCGTCGATGGTCGACGACGATTACGAAGAGGAGATGAGAGAGGGAGAGGCGGTGACGGTGAGATCAGGAGAAGAAGAGGGATCGGGAGAAACGAGGGAGGAAGAGATTATGTTAGGTTTTTATATACGTAGGTTAATTATTTATAGTTTTATATTAATTAAATTAATAAACTCCAACTTCTAGACATGCCATACGAATTCATTTAAATTTAGAAATTTTTTCAAAAAATTTTATAAGATAATTTCTTAATTAATATTTATTATTTAATTATCGTATCTAACCTAAACTTTGAGAATGTGTTTTAGTAAATAAAAAAGAAAGGAAATAGAAATGGAGTGAGAAGAGGGAAGAACAAAATACAGTCCTTGTCAACTGTGGAACCCTTAGTTTTATAGGGTTCCACCGGTAGAGATGGAGGATGGGGGATGATTGAGCTAGTCTTACTTTTTCAAGTTGCTATTGTAATTGTTGAAAGGGTGTTTTCGACAATGAATATTATCAAAATAGATTTGTGAAACAGGATTAGAGATGAATGGATAAATGACAGTTTGACAGTCTATATCGAAAAAAATATTTTTAATACTGTCGATAATGAATTGATTTTACAATATTTTCAGAAATCTCAAAGAATATAATTGTCAAGTATTCGCTAGTAGAGTACGAATTTGTTAATAATATTATATCTCTTTCTCCGGTATACGAAATTATTTAAAAAATATTTTTTTTAATTATATATAATTAATTAATTGTTAAAAGAAATTGACAGTGTTCCACTCAAATCGCGATGTCCCTCTATACTTGAATTCCTGTTCACTGTCTGGAGGTACCGACAATATAAGGAAAAAACTGGAACAAGGGTAGTTATCCAAAAAGGAAGAAAAAAAAAGTCAAAGAGAGCAAATTGGATGATAAACTATCAATATATTATGTTATTGAAACTAATTTGTACTTTGTAGCTGCAATTGAGAGATATCAAACAACAAATCCAATAAACTATTTTAATTATGCATATAATAAAGGTAAACTTAAAGCAAAGCTTTATAAAATGATGGTTAAATTATTATAATATATGAAATTGTATCTTCAATTATGATTCGAGCACATGAATAAAAAATGATAAAATTATAAAATAGGTGTGCATTATATAATGATTAATAAGAGAGAAAATGGATTCATTAGAGAGAAAATTATGGATTGCACCTGTTAAGGAAAATTTTTAAGAGACATATTTAAGTAATATGAATATATATTTAGAAGATCAATAAATATTCAAATTAGATTATGTGAAAGTATAATAAATACGTATATTATATACGAGGAGGATCAAAATAAATTTAATTAGTAATGATAAAATTGAATAAAAATTATTTAAATATAGATGATGATATAGCAGGGGATAGAGTTCAATAATATAGAAAGATTCATATAATTGATCTCATCGACAAAATTGGATGATTGTTATCATTGTATATAATAAAGTATAATATAGATTATAGGCAGAGTTTAAATTGAGATTAGCTATTCTAAAAAGAACATTTGGCCTATTTGTTACTTTTGTTGTCTTATAAAATTTTCTTATGGTACTTGGAATCTTAGAATAACTTTTTTTATACATTGAGAATGAATGACATTTGAAAACATTCATCGATTAAAGTTATATTTTTGCAAGTAATATGCCCTCTTAAATTAACATAATAAGTAATGAATCACTTAGTATTTATGATATTATTTTAAAATCCTCAATTAGGATTATAATCCAAACTTTAAGATAGATAGTTAAGTTTACTTTTGAATCACATATCTTTTATTTTGACTTTATCTAAAATACATATAATGTATGAATGTACAATGTGGATTACTGCCAATAATATAGCTGTTTTTTGGGATGTGAGTTAAATCATCTCTCTTTAAAATTTATACTTTGATTCTCTTTTACGGTCATTTGGTCCAAGATCAAGGGATAGAATGACTCCTTTATGTGTCCGCGGTGGAACCCTTTAAGTAGATCGGATGAGAGTCAAATCGGTTTTCATTCCAACCTTTAGGGATGGACTTGGGAGGGTCAGTCCAACCTAATCTAAGCTCACCCTGAGTTAGACCAACTTGAAACGAGTTCTGACTTGACTTGACTTGACTTGATCTGGATTCACATCGACCAAGTCCTATACATGCCACATGGTTTTCGTAGTTCCCTCCACATCATAGGCCTCCTCCTCAAGTTTAGTCAAACGAGAAAATAGTTCGTCTGAATAGGTAGTTGCTATGTCAACGACTTCAAAGTCCTTGATGCCAGAACCAACATGGAATTGACTTTTCGAGAGATGAAACCATCTCACCACATTGTCTTTTCCTGATAAATTTACACTTTTGTCGATCTATCAGTTTTTCAATATTTGCCTGTACCACCTGTAATTTGCCTCTGCAACCTACGAATCCTTTAGTGCACATGCCAATGCCTCATCACATGTTGATCTTATCATTCTACGATGGACCCCGAGGATTATCTCAACCCGACCAATCACCATTTGATGGCCCCACCAAAGAGCTTGCACTTTTACCCTATATCAGACGGTTCTATGCAACCAGTCAATTTTTTAACAGAGATCTTTCGGCTAACACCATTTGCAAGTTTGTAGACATCCTCTTGTTTTCAAACTTGTGAACATAGCTTCTTGTCTTTCTCCAACTTTGGCGAACTTCCTCGACTAGTAATCTCCTTCACTTCTTTTCTTTGATCCGACCTCTCCACTCCTTCTTACTTCATTTGTTTGATGCCCTATAGGACATGACATAACATCTTAATAGAAAAAAATCTATTAATATAAAAAGTATAAGATAAAATCATATAGAAAAAAAATCTAAAAAGTTAAGTATAATAAAACAAGTATAACAATACTAAAATAAATAAAAATGTTGCTTAAGGTGTTGTCGATTAGAAATGAAATGCAAATCACAAGGTGTTGTAGCACAGAAGGAGAGAGAACACTTAGTGTAACGCCCAGAAATTTTCCAACATTTTCAGAATTTTTTAAAATAAAAAGAAATATAAAAATTTCTTTAAAAAAAGGTCAGAGCCAAGTATCAACCAATGACCTCTCATTTAGCTTAGGTTTAAGTTTCCATTAGGCAGTAGTAAAGCATAATAATAAAATATGAAACCAATATAAGATAAGGGATAGTAAGCGCCCTTTTTATGGAAGATGCTTCAACTTCCACTTAGTATATAAGGATAGAAAGGAGAGAAAACCAAGGGTTTTCTTTCTTCCTCCTTTCCTTGGTGAAAACCAAAGAGGGGTTTCTTCTTCCTCCACCGAAAAGGAGAACTAGGGTTCTCCTTGTTCTTGCGCCCAAGATTCGGGTCGTGCGAAGGAAGTAGACGAGGAGTACCACGCTAGATTCTACGTCGGTATAGTGAGTTCTAAGCGTAAGGATGTAAGTAGATCACTCACCTATAGTAAAAGTAGTTTTCGTATGGCTTCTAGTGTCATAGAACTTGATTCTAAGTTTCTTTGTGTGTGTGATCATGAGTTTAGCAAGACCAAGGTCTTGATTTACCCCAAAATAAGTTTTGGGCATTAGGGCACACAAGGTGCTCGATACAAGTTCTGAGTAAGACCGAGGTCTTACTAAGTCCTAGAATCTAGGACAAAGCTTTTATGTAAGTACAAGACCAAGGTCTTGATGTGTTTCAAAACAAGTTTTGGGAACATTATTTTTAAGTGCAAAGAATATGCTAAGTACGCATTTTAAGTACAAGCATGAGTACAAGTTTAAGTATATTACTTTTATTAAGTGGCATGTACTGGGCCAAGGCCCACAAGATCTAGGCAAGACGAGTAGATGCTCTAGTAGGGTTCGGTGGCTAGCTACCTCGAAACCTATTAGGGATGCGCACATTGGTACTATGCCGGGCCCAAAGAAAGGATGTTTATTATTTTGAAGTATAAGAATATAAAAGTTTCAAGTTTTCAAAAGCAAGCATTTATTTCAAGCATGTTAAATATTTTTTTTCATTCAAGCAAAGTTTTCAAATGCAAGCATTTGTGCAAGTGTATTCATGAGCCTATTCATGTAGTATATCATTTTCAGTACATATGTTTAAAAGCAAGTATTCTTTGAATAAGAGCATGTTTTATATCGATCGCATGTTTTGTGAGATATGTATCTACTTACTAAGCAATTTGCTTATAGTTTGCATCCTTTTACTGCAGATAAAGGTAAAGAAAGGATGTAAGGCAAGGAGGCTAAAGGAAGGATGATTTATGTCAGTGGCGGCGGAACCGTGGAGTGAGATCCTTTGGGATGAGACTTACTAGTGTTCTAAGCAGTAGAACTTTATGAGTTTACTTGAGTTTCATGATAGTAGTTAATTCCGCAAAGATTATGTGTCATGATAGTAGTGTTTATTTCTGCAAAAGATTTTAAGTTTGATATGCATGCTAAATGGAGTATGATCTGGTCCAGATATTATGGTTCATATGATTGTGAGTTCTATAATCTTAGTATAGTTGAAGTAGAAATATATTTATGGAGTTGATCAATGTTTCTGAAGTTCTGTAATTGACATTTCAGAAGTATCAGTCGACTGCTCAAGGAGTCAGTCGACTACCCTCAGTGAAATCGAGGGAACAGAAACATTGGTCGAGTGATTTCCAGCTGAGTCGACTGCACCAGTTGATTGCTCCCCGGCTAGATTTCGAACAGAAAGATTGGTCAAGTGAATTGGCCTAGGAGTCGACTGGCACCTGTCGATTGATCAAGGAGTCAGTCGACTGGTCCTGGTTAAGCAGAGAAATAATGTGACGTCCCTTTAGAGTGAGGTGTAGAAGAGAGGGTCATTACAGGTTTGGTATCAGAGCGAGTTTTCGCCTTCCGCCACACTGACATCAAGCATCCATCCTGCCGCCTACCAAGTAAGAAAGTGAATATGCTTAGTTTTAAGTTTTATATACATGTCTTTATTTGACTGTTAGTCTTAACATATGCTATTAGGTGCATGATTAGTATATGCTATTATGAGTTTGATGATAGTGAAGTAATGTCCTTATTCTCTTTATGATATAATAGTAAGAGAATGGCAAGAGGACGTCCCTGGAAGGCCTAAAATGAGGAGCGAGCTCCTAGAGGGCAAGAGACAACAGAATCAGTACCACCACCAAATCTCTTAGAGGTGGTGACTCAGTTACAAAGGCAAGTAGCAGAACAACAGCAAGTTATTACCACCATAATGTCTAACCAGTAGACTGCTCCCATTACCCTACCGGTGGAGAATGTAGTGGCACCAGTTGTGACCGAAGATCCATTGGTTACATCTGTGGTCCCGGCAAGGGGGGTAAGGCAAGAAGCAAACCTCATCCAGTGGTAGAAGTTGAAACCAGAGAACTTCTCAGGCATAAGTGAACCATGGGATGCTCAAGCATGATTCAAGACTTTGGAAAGCATAGTAGAGCTACTGGACTGGCCTGAGGTAGAGAAGATAAAGTACGCCTCCTTCTGCCTTACCGGAGATGCTAGAATATGGTGGGTGAGAGTCAAGGCCAAGAGAAATGTCAGCCAGATGATATGGGCCAATTTTGAGACTGAATTCTTCGAAGAATACTTTCATATGCGAGTAACCAACAAGCATTATGATGAATTCACGGAGTTCAGACAAGGAGAACTACTTGTGGATGAAGCAGTGAAGAAGTTCAACCGGCTAGCTCGTTTGTACCCAGAGCTAGTTGGCACTGAAAGAGAAAGAGTCAGGCTAATGCTCAAGATGTTAAGGCCTGAGATAGCCTTAAATGTGACCAGCGGTGTTAATAAGCTGCAGACCTCCGAAGAACTGATAAGTAGTACTTTGATCACTGAGCACTACTTAAACAGTATAAAGGCCACCAGGATGCAACAGAAGCAAGTAGCAGTCTAGAAATCTCAGGGTAACCTGCAAAACTGGAAGGGGAGCCCAAACAAAAGGAAGCAGGGGGATCAAAAGACTTCTGGAAGCAACAAAGGAAGTTCATCAAGCAAGTACCCCAAATATCCTCAATGTCCAAAGTGTGGGAGAACGCACCCAAGAGAATGTCGCCAAGGCATGAGTGGGTGCTACATCTGTGGAGTAGAAGGGCATATGGCCAAGGCTTGCCCTACCAAAGCAAATCCGCCTCCACCATAGCTTATTCAATACAGGGGAAGTCTGCACAATTGTACGAAATGCAGCCAGCACTGGAAGGACCCTACATCAGTCAAGGGAGAGTGGAAGCCTCACCAGTCCCGACCAACGCCAGGATTTTCGCCATCACCAAGGAAGAGGTGGCAAACTCTCCTACCGTGGTCACAGGTCGAATACTCATCTTATCTCATTATGCTAGTGTGTTATTCGATACTGGTGCAACACATTCTTTTGTGTCTATATCATTCTCCAAGAAGCTAGGGATTCCTCCAGATGTGCTAAATGATGAGTTATTAACGACCCTACTTCGGGAGAGGTCATGACATCTACTCAATGGCTAAGAGTTGTACCAATTCAGATTTCCAATCGAGAACTCTATAGTGATTTAGTAGTCCTTGATATGAAGGATTACGATATCATTTTAGGGATGAATTTCTTGAGCAAGTACAATGCCTCTATTGAATGTCGCAAAAGGAAAGTAAAGTTCACACCAGAAACAGAACTTCCATTCGAGTTTGTCGAAGACCCAAAGAGAAGGACAAAAAGGTTTCTTTCTAACCAACAAGCTCATAAGATGTTAGATAATGAATGTTCTGGTTTTTTAGCACATGTAGTAGATGCAAGTCAAAGAGAATGACTGAAGAAAGAAGTAGTGCGGGTAGTATGTGACTATCCGGAAGTGTTTCCTGAAGAGTTACCAGGACTCCCTCCTAATCGAGAAATTGAGTTTGAAATTGAGTTGGCTCCAGGTACCAACCCGATTTCAAAGGCACCTTATCGTATGGCGCCAGCAGAACTGAAGGAGCTGTAAGAACAACTACAAGAGATGCTTGACAAGGGTTTCATCCGCCCTAGTCATTCACCCTGGGGAGCTCCCATATTGTTCGTTAAGAAGAAAGATAGATCTATGCGAATGTACATAGATTATCGAGCCCTGAATAAGGTGACCATCAAGAACAGATATCCTTTGCCAAGGATAGATGATTTGTTTGATCAGTTGAAAGGGGCAACAGTATTTTCCAAAATAGATCTGCGGTCAGGTTATCATCAACTCAATGTCAAGGAGAGTGATGTGCTGAGAACTGCTTTTTGAACGCGGTATGGACACTACGAGTTTGTAGTCATGCCTTTTGGAGTGACAAATGCCCCTGCAACATTCATGGATCTAATGAATCGAGTATTCAAGGAGTTTCTTGATAAGTTTGTCATAGTCTTCATTGATGATATCCTAGTTTATTCAAAGTCTCAGGAAGAACATGACGAACATCTGACGGTAGTGTTGAAGACCCTACAACAAAGAAGTTGTACACCAAATTTTCAAAGTGCGAATTTTGGCTTGACTAAGTGGCTTTCCTTGGCCACATCATTTCCAAGGAAGGTATTATGGTAGACCTAGCAAAGATTGAAGCAGTTAGTAATTGGGGTCGACCAAAGAATGCCAGCGAAATCAGAAGCTTTTTGGGTTTAGCAGGGTATTACAGAAGATTCGTGGAGGACTTTTCAAAGATAGCTTCCCCACTAACAGCCCTTACCAGAAAGAATAAGAAGTATGAATGAACTGAGGATTGTGAGCGGAGTTTTATAGAGTTGAAGAAAAGATTGACAAGTGCTCCCATTCTTACAGTTCCAGAAAGTGATAGAACCTTTGATATATACAGTGATGCATCAAAGCAGGGACTTAGAGATATACTCATGGAAGAAGGCAAGGTCATTGCTTTTGCCTCCAAGCAACTCAAGGATTATGAAAATAACTACCCTACTCATGATCTTGAGTTAGCAGCAGTAGTCTTCGCTCTCAAAATGTGGAGACATTATCTGTACGGAGTCCAGTGCAAGATTTACACAGATCAACAAAGTCTGAGATATTTCTTCACTCAGAAAGACCTCAATATGAGACAGCAAAGGTGGCTGGAGTTAGTCAAAGATTATGACTGTGAAATCCTCTACCACCCTGGTAAAGTGAATAAAGTGGCTGATGCGTTAAGTAGAAAGACTTGCGCAACTTTGATATCCCTGTCATCACTGTCACCACCATTGCAGAAAGAGATAGTAGATTATGGAGTTGAGATTATAGATGGGCAACTCTCAGTATTGACATTAGATTCAACTCTGCTTGAGGATATTGATAATTACCATTTTGCTAATCAAATTAGGCTCTCAAATCTATATTTTGATCCCTTTTTATATGCTTAAGTTTGCATTTACATTAGGTTACATGAATTATCTCTATTTTAGCTTTGGATGCAAATCTTTGTATATTTGAGATGTTTTGACATTAAATTTGAATCTAATTTTGTAGGCTTCGAATGATCATGGACCTAGATCAGATTGGATCAAACTTGAGTTTAGAATTGACTTCAAGCAAGAGGATCAAGAGATGAATTAATGTGGGTCGTCCGATCAAGAAACGGAAGATCTGAGCCATTTGTCAACTTCTGATCAATCCGAGCTCAAGATAGAGTTAATCAAGATCATAGATCCAGATCTGAAGTTTTGGTCCAAATCAGAAGTCATCTAGCCGTTGGATCAAGCTCAAGAGGAGTCTAAGCCATTTATTCAAAAGGAAGGGAGATCTGACCCATCCGTTGCAGATCTGATCGATCCGAGCTGATGAGAGGCAGATCCTGACCATTGATGGAGATCTGGAAGGTTTGGACTCAATCCGAGGTGATTTGACTGTTGGATGGGGCAAGGATGATCACAGCCGTTCAAATTCAAATGAGTTCCTTAGACAAAGCCTTTTAAAGAAATAATACTCTTAATTTACTCTTTGAGAAACTCTAGTCTAACTAGTCTAGGATGTGGCGAGGTAGCTTCGGCTAGTTTCACTTAGCTAGATCGATCAAGTTGGGTACTCGTTACCCTTCCTGACTTCCTAGACCAAGCTTCCCTAACGTACTATCATCTCGCCCTACCTTGGTACTATGTTAGGCAAGTGTCAAACTATTTTTTTTCCTATCTAGTCATTCTAAGTTAAGCACAAAAGTAAGCTAACATGAATGACATGACAGATACATATGTGAAAAATAAACAGATGCATGAGCATGACAGTTATGCATGTATCAATCAAGTCAAATCATTTTAATTAGATTTCTAATAAATTATCAAATTCTCGATTTGATATAGAATATGTGAACTGCGAATATGTCAACCCACTTTAACATATTTATTATTATTAAGTTGAATGTTTCAGTTGGGTAGGATTTTATTTAGTTTCATAACTGAAGGTAATTAATTTGAATTTTAGTTCATGGATTTTGAATTAAGGATTGAGTTTGCTATTAAAGTTGAATTGTTAATTAATATTTAAGATTTATTCAGTTGGCTTTAAATATTTTAAGGATTAAAAGATTTGACTATTAATTAAAATTTAAGTTTAAGAATTTAAGAATTAAAAGATTTGATTATTGATGGGGTTGAGCATTTTGGGGTTGACATGTGACACGGAGAAGTTATGTGTCAGGGTCCACTAAACTTGAAGGCCAAGGTCAAGCTCTCGAGAACACCTTAGGAGGATAGACGCCCGAGATCAGACTAGGTTATAGGCTCCCGAGACCGCCTCGGGAGGACAGATGCCCGAGGTCAAGCCGGGCTTCAAGCTCCTGAGACCACCTCGAGAGGACAGTCACCCAAGGTCAAGCCGGGCTGCAGGTTCTCGAGATTCTGTTAGTACACCAAAGGAAGGCCCCGAAGTAAGCCCGGGAGAGAAGACCTCGAAACCAACTCGGGAAAGCGGAGCCCGAAGGCCAACATATCAGATGGTCCGACTTCAAGTAGTCGTTCCTCTTTCCAGATCAGGAAAGTCATCGGATAATTATTGTCCACTACACACGGCAATTAAGGCCTTAATTATCACAGCGGTCATTACCTGAGAGTTATCGTGTAACCGACGATTAAGGAACATGAAGACATGTATGACCAAGCCCTCAGGTATATAAGGTGCTCCGGTATCCAGGTAAAGGGGATATACTTTCCGAACTTAATCAAATCCTGCTTCCTCGTTGTCCTCCTGAAAGAATTCTCGTTCCTGACTTGATTATTGGAGTGGACTCCGCCTGAAAACCTTCCGGTATATTCCCATTAATGTTCGTGTTAATCTCGCAGGGCGCGATCATCTTCTCCTCGTCACCATCCACGTGGGCAGCGCCTCGGTGACTCGCCATCCACGTCGATTCCCTTTTGAACAAATATTAATTGAGATTTAAGTTGTTTAGAGTTAATTAAGATTTAAGTTGTTAAGAATTAAGTAAGATTTAGGTTGTTAAGAATTAAATTAAGTTGTTAAGAATTAATTAAGGTTTAGGTTGTTAAGAATTAAATTAAGTTATTAATAATTAATTATGAATTAAGAATTAAATTAAGAATTAAGTTGTTAAGAATTAAATTAAGAATTAAGAATTAAATTAAGATTTAAGTTGTTAAGAATTAATTACGAATAAAGAATTAAATTAAAAATTAAGTTGTTAAGCATTAAATTAAGATTTAAGTTGTTAAATTTGTGATTAATTTTGGATCTAATTTTATCATTTCCATTAATTCAAAATTTATTCATTTATTATTTCTTTTGTTTTTAAGTTTTAAATTTTATTTAATACTTCTGTTTTATTTGAATTCTTATAAATTCTTATAAGCCTTTTTAATTATAGCTTCAATCTTAATAAATTCATCATCATCTTGATCTTCAGAGTTATATTCAAAATTATTAATTAAAATTATATTATTATCTTCAAAATGAGTAGAATAATTTTCAGGATTACAAATTAAGGTTGTAGCATTATATTCAAAATCAGTAGAATTATTAATTAAGGGTGAGCATTATTTTCAGAATTAATAAGATTATTTTCAGAAATGTTAATAAAGGGTTGAACATTATCATCAGAATTATCAACATTATCTTCAAAAATATTAATAAAGGATTGAGCATTATTATCAGAATTATCAACATTACCTTCAGAAATATTAGAATTATCAGAAAAATTATTAATTAAAATTTTATCATTATCCTCAGAGTTATTAGAATTAATTTCAAAAATTGTAGCATTAATATTCAATATTTTAATATTGCAATATTTGATTTGGATCCATTACTAGCTAATTTTTCATGCAATTCATTAAGTTTGATATACAAAAAATCTAATTTATCAAAAAATTGACATTGTTATCTAAATTACCAGAAGAATTGTGTAACTGTGCAGAATTTTGAAAAATATTATTGTGAAATTTAAATTTTTGTACCTCTTTTACCATGGTTGCATTTCTTGGCATTGTTGACCTGCTGATTTTCCAGTATGGACACTAGTTCTTGTAGTGTCCTTGCTTTTGGCACTTGAAGTATCGGATATGGCTTTTGTCCTTCGAACTCCTGGCGTCGATTCCTTCGTTGCCACTGGTGGTGACATACAAATCTTACGAGTAGGACATTGGTTTTTGTAGTGTCCTCTCTCCTTGCATCTAAAATAAATTATATTAAATTTAAAAGTAGACATCATTAAAATATACCTTATTCACCCTTGGCTCCCCCTCAATTTCTGGCATTCTTGCTCCTTCGGCGATGAGTCCGATTAGAGCCACCTGCTCTGATACCAATTATAGGATCGGTGGCGTCGATAGAGGGGGTGAATATCAACTCCTGCTTCGTTTCTTCTTTGAGTTGTTTATTCGATCAACTTCGTAACAAATCATTAGTAGCATAGCGGAATAATAAAATGTAAAAGAAACAAACAGTAGGCACGCGGGATTTATTTACTTGGTTCCCAATCCCCCGGGTCAGTACGTCCAAGGCCTATGTACTCGACATAAGTCCACTAATGGTCTCCTTTCTGGAATTTCCTGAGGTAGAGAAAACCCGTCTTACAGTATGATTTTACAAGCACAAGTAAATAAAGATAAGTACAACTTGTAACTAAAAGAAAACCAAACAAGTCAATGATCTCGACCAATCTGGAACTTCGAAGCGTCACACACTTCCTCTTGGAGCCTCCTTGGTTGCAGAGTTTCGCCTTGAGCACTTTTTCTTTGGACAGAATGAGTAAGTAGATGTGAAAGATGTTGGGGCAATCTATGGTCCGGAGTGACCATGTGTTTTGATGTTTGGGCAAATGGTTTAAGTTAAGTTTACCCTTGTATTTTGATATGTGTATTTGAGTGTGCAGGTCTTGCAGGATACACATGGACTTAGTTGGACGGCTTCAGGTACGGTGAAGGGTGGCATGGAGGCAAACCGTGGGCTTGTGTGCGCATCTGAGGGACCATGAATAGCAGGGACAATGAGCCGAGGGACGCGGACTTCGAGGCATACGTGAATGATGGCATGGAGCAAGTCGTGGGCTTGCGTGCGCATCTGAGGGACGAGGGCCAAAGTCGAAGAGGGCGTGAAGGCAATAGATCGAGGCTGCTGGTGAAGAGTCAGCTAAGTTGTGAGGGTTCGAGTGCTGAGGGAATTGTACTCAGGAAATCCTAGGGGTCGAGTGCTGAGAGAATTGTACTCGGGAAGGAAAACCTAGGTGGGGCAGTCAACTAGTGATTTGGCAGTCGACTGAGAAACACCACAGAAATAGCAGTCGACTGCTGTGGGGGCAGTCGACTGGTAGTGGCTGGGAATTCGAACGTTGGGCTTGCGACGGTCGAATTTTAGTGGGATCAGTCGACTGGCCTGGGGAAGTCGACTGGTAGCGAGGCGTTCAGCCAAGAGACCTATTTAAAGGGACTCGGTTTTGGCTAAGAGCTCTTGACGAAATGAGCTTGGTTAGAGCTCATTAGTAGTCTTAGCTGCTCAGAAGTGTGTCCGGGATTGTGGCGAGGTTTCTCCACCCACAAGGAGCTAGCCGAAGGGCATTCGAGGAGTGATCCACTGAAGGATCGAGGAATCGTTCACCTTACGAATAGCCGTGCAGTAGGAGCGTCATCTCCGAACCACGTAAAGGTTGGTGTTAGCGTTTGTTTTATTCGTGTTGTTATTGTTTCCGCTTGCGCATGATAACATCGTAGGAAGAAGAATCGAGAAAAGCTTTTCACCCCCCCCCCCCCTCTAGCTTGACGATCACAATCTAACAAAAGATGATTCTCCAGTTGAGGGGTTGGCACCCCTATTTATAGCATGCTCCCAGTCACCCTAAAGCCCATTCAGGTGCCTAACCGTGGTCAAATCTGATCCGAAGAAGCTAACTCTGCGCATGGGATAAGTTTCCCATCCCAAGCGCCTGAATTGGATTCAAGCGTTTGGGTTCCAGGTGCCTAAGTCCCTACTCAGGCGCCTGGGAAGTTTTTCCCCAGGCTCTTGTTTGTTTTGCGTTTGTTCTCGTATCTTGTCTCCAACTCCAAGTACCTGCAAGACAATAAAACACACAACAAACAACAAACAATCTTATGCCTTAGTTGATTGACAGCTAGAGTTGTCTGGTTCTGACTTTTATGTTTCACCTGAAACCCTATATCAAACCGACACCTACTATTCCACTTTCTGAGGAACACGTTTTTCACCTACTCTAATCGAAGAAGCTACCTTTTGCCAACCGAACCTCCGTTTGGACTTTTGCCCGACCTCCAAAAACTCGGATCTCGAGACGTCCGATCCTCAACCTGTCCCTACTTCTATCCGCGATCCCTGCTTAGCAAAGTCTTCTGCTCAGTCCCCCGGATCAAGACATCATGCTCGACCTCCGAGACTCTCGGATCTCGAGACATTCGATCCTCGATCCGTCTCTACTTATGTCTATAGTCCTCGCTTGGCAAAGACTTCATTGCCTGATCCCCGACCAAGACTTCATGCTCAATCCCCTAGACCAAGACTTCGGTGCCCAAACCTCGGCCAGGACTTCGTGCCCAATTCCTCGAACCAGGACATCGTGCTCAGTCCCCCAGACCAAGACTTCTTGCCCAGCTTCACTCACCAGGACTTCATCCACCTAGCTTTACTCACTAGGACCCAGCTTCACTCACCAAGATTGCATGCCTCGATAAGAACTTCTATGTTAGTCATCTTAATCCTGACTAGACTTCTTTCTTCCAAACTTCAGGTAAGTATATTCTCTCTGCCAAACCTCAAGTCCAGTTTGGCTTAATCCCTTGGTCAACTGACAAACCCTGGGTTCTCATAACTCTGCCAAATATTAGATCCTGTTTGGCTATCCCTTTGATCAAAATGACCAACCCTGGGTACTATTCATTTTGCCAAATATTAGATCCTGTTTGGCCGACCCTTTGGTCAAACTGATTAAACATGGGTTTACCCTATCAAAATCAGGTCCTGTTTGGTTTAACCCTTGATCACTTTGACCAAACCTTGGTATATTGTCAAACATCTAAACACTAAGGTTGACTGTTCAGGTCTGATGCTTTTTGCACCAACACCAAGTATATTTGTGCCAAGCATTAAAGAAAACTACCAAGACCCATCACTATTTTAGCTGAAACATGCATGAATGAACATCATACTGCAAAAGGCCAATCGATATATCCACGGTGCCTCCTCTTGGGTAACCGTATATACCCATCCCGTCTCTAAATCCAATGGTGGAATCCCCGAAACTGGCTGGGACAGAAACACAGGAGCTGTAATAAACTGTTGTGGCCGATGTACTAATCGGTCGCGGTTGACTATTGAGATCGATGTGTTAGATGCGTCTAACAATAACTGCTTGTCGTTGAATACTAGGGTGCTACCAAGTAGGGACCTGCTCAAAGTCATGCATACAACAGATGTGTACCGGTGAGGGAGATGTCTGAAATTCTTGATGTTGAGCCATCTGATACGCAACCAGAAAATACTAACTCTCAAACACCTCGCAGAAAGCTGCCCATGTGATGTGTTGTTCACCAATGACTATACGCTACGTGGCCCACCAGGTAGTTGCCTCATCATGCAAATGGTAGGTAGCCAACTCTGTTGATGCAGTCTGGCCCGATTGTTGTTTTGGTGTTGACAATGATTTAAGTTTGGTTGAGTGAATTTGGATTAAGTCCTGGTCGAGGACTGGGCATGAAATCCTGGTGAGTGAAGCCAGGTCCTAGCCTGGGAAGCTAGGTGATGGAAATCCTGGTGAGTGAAGCCAGGTCCTAGCTTGGGAAGCTAGGTGTTGGGAAGAGTCCTGGGGGGTGGAGGTGGAAGCCAGGTCCTAGCTTGGGAAGCTAGGTTTGGAAATCCTGGTGAGTGAAGCCAGGTCTTAGCTTGGGAAGCTAGGTTGGATGAAAGCCTGGTGAGTGAAGCCAGGTCCTAGCTTGGGAAGCTAGGTTGACTGAAATTCTGGTGAGTGAAGTCAGGTCCTAGCTTGGGAAACTAGGTTGATTGAAGTCTCGGTGAGTGAAACTGGGCATGGAGTCTTGGTCTGGGGGACGAGGATAAGTCAGAGAAGGCTAGGGAGGTCGTTCTCTTGACTTAGAGTTGACATGGGAGTCCCTGGATCGGTCTGGTGACCGATCAGGGAAGTTGGCACGAATCCCTATTGTGATCGGTCTGGTGACCGATCCAGAGAAGTCTGATCGGTCTGGTGACCGATCAGGGAGAGAATAGAGAATCCTTGGTTGGCTTCTGTTCGGCTCCTGATCAGTCTGGTGACCGATCAGGGAGAGCTTTTGACCGTTCTGGTGAACGATCGAATGTCGCGAGATCCTCACTATAACCGATCAGGCTGGAGCCTGATCGGTCAGGGAGTGCCCTGATCGGTCCCCAGACTGATCAGGCCACAACCGAATTGGTCTGGTGACCGATCAGCCGTGTAATTCCTGCGAGTTGTGGCAAGCAGATTTCTGGATCGGTCTGGTGACCGGTCACAAGATTCCGCGATTTCTAATTTCTCACCGTGGACCAATCAGGCTGGAGCCTGATCGGTTAGGGCTAACCCTGATCGGTCTGGTGACCGATCAGGGTCCTCTCTGATCGGTCTGGTGACCGATCAGTAGCTGCATCTTTAATTCAAATATGCTATCAGACGCTCTGATCGCGTCTGTTTTCTCGTCTGATACACTGATACACTGCTGATATGGTTTGATATTCATTTGCTAAGGGTCTGTTAAGTGTCCAGGTGATATAGGAGGATTCAAACACTCAAGGAGGGTCAAAGGGAGACTTTCCATCGAGCAGGTTTGGATGCTTTCGTTTCTCAAGTTTCAACGGCTTCTGAAGCACGGCTGGCGACTGACGAAGGCTCAACTGGAGAGGGACTTCAGTGGACTGAGTGCTCAGGGAGGTCAGTGGGTTCAGGCTGTGCTCAGGGGATGCTGATGGAGCCTGGGGATGAAGCAGGAGCTTAAGAAGAAGATGAGAAGCAGAGGAGAAAAAAAAGAACGAACAGGAAAACAAGCAAGTGTGGTTGTGGGTTCGCTGTTGTTGTGCTCCTTGTGTAGCTTTTCTCTTGAGCTTTCTTGCTACTGTCTTGTGAGAGGTTCCTCCTTAGTCTCGTGAGCTTATCTTGTATCCTATTAAGACGCTTGTGGAGAGGTTTCTCCACCGAGAAGGAGGCGCTGTTTTATCTGGGTCACCGGGGCTTGATCTGCCGACGATCAAGGGATCGCCCACCTCACGGGCACGCCAAGGAGTAGGGGCAAGTTATCCCCGAACCTTGTAAATCCTGTGTGTTAGCGTCGATTTGTTTTCTTTCCTTGTCTATTTTCTTTCTGTGTTTTGTGTTTCCGCTGCTAATCTGATCACAGAAAGAAGAAGAAGTTCAAAGCACAAGATTTGAGTGTCTGACTACATTCACCCCCCCTCTCTAGTCATCCAAGCGCCAACAAACTCTACCATCTCCCAATCATGTCATACAATAAAACGTACCCTCTAAGGTCTCGATCCAAGAACGAGCAACCCACGGATCTGATCCTTCATGGAATAGTGTAAATTAGCCTTTCACAATTCAGCCAATCCTGGAATCCATGCTCTAGCCCTGGCCCATTCCATAGAAACGATGGGATCCACCGGTGGAGATGTAGTAAATATTGAGACGGGTACAACTGATAGAATCATAGAAAATCCTGAATTATGTACCATGGTTGGAGCTGTTGGATACGTGGTAGCGAGTACCGCTGGTGGTATTGCTGGTTATGCCGAGCCAAGTACCACTGGTGGTACCGCTGGATAGGTCGGGGCAGGTACCGTTGGATATGCCGGGGCAAGTACAGCTGGATATGCAGTGGTAGGTACTGCTGACGGTACTGTGGGCACAATTGGCGGAATGATGGGAACCACTAATGAAAATGGAGATGGAGCCCTCGGAACACTCGGGGGAGTCTGTCCACGACTAACAGACCTTATATCAGTCGGTCTCTCTGGTGACTCAGTTGTTAGATCATGACCGTCAAGCTAAAGGGGGGTGAATAGTTTTTCTTCGATTTTTCTTCCTTCAAAGTTAGTGCGCAAGTGGAATAAACGACAACTAAAACTAAACTAAGAGGAACACACCTATTTACGTGGTTCGGAGGTAAAGACTCCTACTCCACGGCTGCCTGTAAGGTGGGTGATCCCTAATCTGTCGATGGATGATTTCTCGGAGCACCTCCGGCTAGATCTCGTAGCTCCTTGTGGGTGGAGAAACCTCACCACAACTTCTGGACACTACCTGAGCAACAAAGGCTACTAACCAGCTCTATCCAAGCAGGTTTCGCCAAAGAAGAAAAGTCTTAAACGAGCTCCTTTAAATAGAGCTCGAGTCTCATATGGTCGCTACCAATCGACTAGTCCAAGACCAGTCGACTGGTCCCACTCAGATTCGAACGTTGCAAGCCCAACGTTTGAATCTCCAGCCACCACCAGTCGACTGCCCCGACTGGTCCTTCCCTAAGCCTAGGGTTACCCTTCCCGAGTACATTTCTCTCCGCACTTGAACCCTCCCGACATAGTTCCCGAGTACAAACACTTACACTCGGACCCTCACGACCTGGTTGACTCTTCAATCAGAAGTCTCGATCTGTTGCCTTCACGCCCTCTTCATCTTCGGCTCCCGTCCCTCAGATGCGCACGCAAGCCCTCGGCTTGCCTCCATGTCATCCTTCACACATGCCTTGAAGTCCGCGTCCCTCGGCTCATCATCTCTGCTCCAGCAACCTCGATCCGTCGCCTTCAAGCCCTCTTCGACTTTGGCCCTCGTCCCTCGGATACGCACACAAGCCCGCGGCTTGCCTCCATGCCATCTTTCACGTACGCCTCGAAGTCTGCTTCCCTCGGCTCATCATACCTGCTTTGTCCATGGTCCTTCGGATGCACACACAAGCCCACGGCTTGCCTCCATGACACTCTTCACCTGAGGCATCCAACCAAGTCTATGTGTACCTGCCAACCTACACACTCACATACATATATTCAAACACTACAAAACTCTAGCTCAACCATATTGACACACACATCAAAACTCATGATCCTCCTGATCATACTTGAGCTGATTACCCCAACATCAGTCACCTGAGACCCGAAAATCCGCTCACGTGGTCGCCCTGGACCACGTCTCGGTGTAGGAGCAAATATACTCCGAGTCATACTTAATAAATCATTACCCAATGTTACTAATAGTACAAGTCTACTTACCTTACCAATTTACACGATTGTCGCCTGGAGATGTCCCATCGCCACCAAATCCCAAAGTATAAATCACATCGAGAAAATGACTTCGAATATTCGAAATGTACTTGGGTAGATCTTATGAAACCCAAGTTCTGATACCTACCAAATCGGTATCAGATGAAACTCCGAAAAATTCATAAAACATGTAGGCATCATAAACGTACACTCTGATACTAACTAAATTGTCATGCCCCGAGACCAGAGGAGTCACTGGTCCAATATACAATTGGACAATATCACCCCTGTACGACGGATAATTTGGACCACGCAATATATAAATGGCCTCAGGCCTCAAAAAAAGAGATAAAACATATAAAGAAAGGCATCAACAACTCTAAAATCCATAAAAGCTTACCTGAGCTGCCCTCTGGGCAGGCGTGCAACAAAACAATACACATAAAGTCCAATAGAGGAGTCCAAAATACAAAATCGCATCAAATGCAACATAATACAAGTCCACGACAAAAAAACCAATACAAAACAAGAAGTATGTTGTAATAGAAACAAAAACACATGGAAGCACCCAAAATCGGAGACGTAGGGACCTGGAATTGGCCACTGGGCTCCCCTGATGATCAATCAACCTGAAGAAAAAAATATGGTGAATGGTGGTAAGTCCAAATAAACTTAGAGGATACCTAATAAGATATGCATAGTAAGTTATACTAGCATTAAGAGTCACGCTGATACAGTCTCATGTACAAAAGGTAATGCATAACTAAAAATTCTAAAGGTATATACATACCAGAGTCCATCCATCCTGCGGGGTGGTAAAATCAACCCCTATAGAATATCGAGAATAATACATGATCCAAATGTGTATGTCAGCTGTAAGTACATGTCAAACATATACAACACTTAAATGCAACAAGCACAAACCAATGTGCAATACATCATATGCACATAATGCAATGATCTATTCTGTACGCAACCCGGCCACCGCCAAACTGGCGATTGAGTGAATAGGAAGCAGAAAAGCCACCTACTCACGGCTGCGTAGAGAAGCCAAGCACTTGTGGCATACAACAATAGTAAAGTCAAACACTCGTGGCATGCAAACCTAAACCCAACACCTGTGGTTATGCAAGTATGAGGCCCAGCACCAGTGGCTATGCAAGGATGACATCCAAAACCTGTGGCGATGCCAGTATGAAGCCCAACACCTGTAGCTATGCAAGTATAATGCCCAACACCCGTGGCGATGCAAGTATGAAACACAACACTTGTGGCTATGCAAATATGACATCCAACACCTGTGGCGATACAATTATAAAGCCCAATACCTGTGGCTATGCAAGTATTAGCCCTCCTAATATGTGAAATCCACTTCAAGTCCTCAAATCCTAGGGTTTTATGCAATTTAGACCCTCAAAATTACGGTTCTGAGCAAGCAACCCCCCCCCCCCTCCAAGTTTCATGTTTCCCCAATTGAACTCCTAATGTTCCGTCTTGGGTCCCGAAATCCCTAAAACCTTTGAAAATTTTCTCAAAAAATTTTCTGGACCAAGTTTCGATTTGCCATATTTAACATTATCATACCCTTATTTTTATTGGCAATAACTCTCATAGTGCAACCAATACATGCATGGGATGGGATTCATATTAAATCCCATCAAGATAATCTTTCAGTATTTCAAATTAGCAAATGTAGCAAATTCAGAATAATTCAGAAGAGTTCCTTGAAAACTCAAGTAAATTCAAGCCAAAGTAGCAAAGATAATCTTATAGCTATTGTATTTCAGTATTTCAGATTAGCAAATATAGCAAATTCCAAATAAATCCCATCCGTAATCTTTCAGTATCTCTCATTCTAAATCATTTTGCCGATGTAGCAAATTCAGTAGGGTTCTTTGAAAACTCAAGTAAATTCAAGTCACTTACCAATCCATTTGAATATCCCATGCATCATTAGTTTATGGACTGTGAACTACATTAATTACATTTGTTTAGTAATTAATTAATTTCTGTCAACAAGCTTTAATAGACGAACCATTTCTTGCTGCAGGTTGACTATAGTAAATTATATACTATGAACTACTTTAGTGATTGCCCATGCCATTTGTGCTACTTCAAGCAGATGAAGAAAAGAAGTACCATGCAAGCTAGGCCAACTCTAGCCTAGGTAGAAGTTAGCATATAAAATTAATAACATAACCATATTCAAATCTTCTAGAACTTGGAATGATTTATTCGTATGTAACTAAAAGGCAGCATCTAAATGCTTTGTTATCTTGTTGATGCCACATCCCATTACGATTTGTAGACATATTATCATCATTTTTAGAAAATATATAAATGTTTTTTATAAACAAAATAAGAGTTAATCTTTTCCGAAAATATATATTATATTAAAAACCTAATTGGGTAGTAATGAAGTTATAAAGGAACGACAATCAGATTTCTAAAAAGACTATTTTAAAAAAATATTGATGTGCATCTACTTACATTCATTGATATCAGAAAACATAATAGTGGCCACTAAACATATCTATAGTAACAACTGGTAGATATAATATTTAATATCCATGGGAAATATGTATTCAGATAGGTTATTTGTCTTTGTACAAACACCAGTTTCTATACATAACATGAGAAGTTTAATAAACACTGTAAATAACTGATGAGAACATACATTAGGTTTCATTGGCAATATTTTTCTTCCATTTTCACTGAAGACCAAGGAATTTATAAAGGTGTATGATGCACACGCGATAGTCAGGAATCACAATAATGTATGAACCTTATTTGCTTTGAATGTTTATCAGCAAGGTTCACGACATATACAAAACAGAGTTACGGTAGTATCGGAATAGAGAAAAAACTTAAAATCGAAATATATCGCAGCACTTTTTGTGGTATTGTAAAACTTGCTACTTCAATCAAACAACAAGTTATATGCACCTCGCGAATAGGCCTACGTGTCACGTGCAATTAGGCCACACAATTCAGGGTTCAAGGAAGTGTCAGGTACTTCCAAGGATACGATAGCCATGGCAGAGGCCAAGATGGCTGAGGCAAGGGGGCAGCGACAGCAGCAAGGCGACAACCACCACAAGATTAGATTGGCGTCGCACGTGATTAAGCAACACGAATGAGTGTCGTCGCACGATTAGGGCACCACTTCTGTCATGCATTGCAAATAGAGAAGAACTAGAGAAGGAGATGAGGATTACCTAAGTTTTTCGGTGGAAAGAATGGCAGAGAAGATCGTGTGCAAAAGAGGTGCCTTACCTATGTTTGGATAGGGTGAGGGAAGGTTCATTAATGGAATGGGAGGGAGGAGAAGGAAGTGAAAGAGAAGATAATTTTCTTACATCCCGATTTGAAGTGTAAGAAAATAAATCATTTGAGGATAAGGGAGGGTAAAAGTTCTCCCTCTCTCTCTTCATCTCCTTCCCTTACCTTCTTCCCAAACAAATATAAAAGTTACCTTTTCATTACTTATACCTTCCTTACTTAGCTTCCTCCCAAACAAATCATTAGTCACCATCCATGTTCGTCTGTGATTTGGGAGAAGCAAAAAAAAATAAAAAAAAAAAAAAAAAGAATAGGGGGGGTATAGGATTTTAGAGGTTTATTATATATATATCTAGATAAAAAAATAGGTGGGAATGTCTATTTATATTTCAATCGAACGATAGGCCTGCAGGTACCATCTCAAACGTGTCTCCCGAAGTTTTTCTTCAATAGATGCAACTCCGACTTTCTCTCTAATACTCTCATTCCTTATTCTATCCATCCTCGTATGTCCACACATCCACCTTAACATCCTCATCTCTGCAACTTTCATCTTTTGCTCATGTGCTCGAGTCATAGCCCAACATTCAGCACCATATAACATAGCAGGTCTAACTGCCGTTTTGTAGAACTTCCCTTTAAGTTTTAGAGGTACTTTACGATCACATAAGACACCCGATGCTAATCTCCATTTCAACCATCCTGCTTGTATTCTATGTAAGACATCTCTCTCAATTCCTCCATCACTTTGCAAGAACGATCCTAAATACTTAAAGTTCTCGATTTTAGACAACTCATCATCTCCTATCTTAACAATTGTTTCACTACGTCTAGCATTGCTAAACTTAAATTCCATATATTCAGTCTTTACTCTACTAAGCCTAAAACCTTTCATTTCTAGAGTTTCCCGCCAAGATTCTAGGCAGAATCCCTGCAAAGTCCTGATCGAAACTCCCTGCATGCAAACTCAACTCTCTCCTCAGTCCCTGCGTCAGAAAAAATTTATTTCTACTCCCTACATGCAATGTTTCATGTGTTTCAACTACAGATTTATAGAATTACCCCTCAATTTTTTAGGTACAAAAAATCAAAAATCAAGTATAATTCTTTCTAAATTCAGCATCATTTAACTAAAATTCAGTATATTTTATATCAAATTAAGTATGACCTAATCAATTCATTCTAAGCTAATCAATTGGTATGAACTCCTAATCAATTGGTCAAGTGGAAAAAGAATCGTGCTTAATTTGATAAAATATATACTAAATTCTAATTGAAATATACTGAATTTAGGATGAATTATACTTATTTTTGGACTTTTTATACGTATAAAAAGTGTGGTACTTAATTTGATCGAAAATATACTAGATTTTAATTATATGATACTGAATTTAGGAGGAACTATACCTTATTTTGGACTTTTTGTACCTAAAAATAATGAGGGAAATTAGGTACGAACTCCTAATCAATTGGTCCGGTAGAAAAAGAATTGTGCTCAATTTGATAGAACGTATACTAAATTCTAATTGAAATATACTGAATTTAGGAAGAATTATACTTCTTCCTGGACTTTTTATACATATAAAAAGTGTGGTACTTAATTTAAATAGAAAATATACTAGATTTTAATTATATGATACTGAATTTAGGAGGAACTATATCTCATTTTGGACTTTTTGTACCTAAAAATAATAAGGGCAATTAGGTAAAGTAATATTTATTAGGGAGCTGAAGCAAATGAAACTTTGCATATAGGGAGTGGAAATGAACTTTTTCTGACATAGGTATTGAGGATAAAGTTTAAGATTCAATTGGGGATTTAAAGACAATTTACAGATTAATGAACTAAAATAAAATATATTTGTAATTACTTAATACATTTCTTTTTATAGTATATAAATTATAAAGGAATTATTTTTTTATTTAAAATATTTGAAACCGATTTATAGACCGATAAAATTTAATATTAAATTTAGTTACTATTCCATATTTTTTTATTTTAAAAAAATTATTTATAAATTTCATTTCTAATTTATTTTAAATTGCATTTTAATTTTTATATTATTTTTTAAGTTAAATAGATTAGTAATTTTGTAGAAAATTCATTTATAATTTACTAAAATTTAAAACAGATTTTATTTCTATTTTAAAAATCTATTTCTGAAGTTATGTTTTCTTTTAGTGACTCTAACTTAACTCGAAGTAGTGCACATCAAAAAGAGAGAGATTATAAGTACTTCTAGGTTAGTTTTGATATAATCAACCAAGTCAAGTTTAGTCATATTTATTTTTGATGTCTTATGTCTAAGTGTGCAAGAACTTAGTGTTGGTGCAATCGACCTCTAAGATTTTGATGTTTATTTAACAATATATTTAATTGAGCTTGGTCAAGATTAACCTACTTGGGTGAGTAGTCTACCAAGTGACTAGCAAGACAAAAATCCTACAGGGAGGTAACCTTAGGTCTTGGAGGAGTGAACTCCAAGCCAAATCCTGGTGAGTGAAGCTAGGTTGGTGAAAGTCTTGGTGAGTGAAGCCAGACCCTAGTGAGCAAAGCTAGGTGGTGAAAGTCCTAGTAAGTGAAGTTAGGCTTTGCGGGAAGGTAAACCCAGGCAATAAGTCTTGGAGGAGTGAACTCCAAACAAGTATGATCTAAATGTTTCCAGTTGACCAGTAGATTTTGGTAAATCAAGTATAACTTTACTTACACTATTTTATATTATTATTGTTGTTGTTGTGCTAATTTAGTATTGCAGAAAAAATCTTAGTGAATCAGGCAATCAAATACTAAGTAGAGAAAGTCCAAACAGGTCTAGAGGACTCGATATTTGACAAGTGAGTAAAGGTAAGCTCCTGGAGGAAAGTGTAGTGAGGTTGTCTCCTAACGAGATAGCCTTAGGCGCTGATCCAACTAGTGAAACCTGTAGAGGTTTCTATATTGAGATCAGGAAAGGTCCTACTATATTTTACTCATACATATTATACATATTTTTGTGCTAACTCTGTTTTGCAAGGTTAATTGATATAATATTTGTATTATACTAATCATTTTATGCAAATTAGTCAAACAAAGTTGACCAAAGGTTCGGTCGACTGATCATCTGGATTAGTCGACCGATCCATTTTTGGGCAGGCGTGGGCTATATAGATGGATAGATATTCAGTTAACTGATCATCAGGATCTATCGACCAAACACATTTATTGCAGTGTCAGCCGAGCAGCGGATATAAGGAAGGGGCAGGGTTCAGTCGACCCAATAGGAGGTTTAGTCGACTGATTGTATCAGTCGACTGAAAGGTTTTTCAGTCAACTGAACATAGCCTATATAAGGAGCTCGAGACCAGTGCTCAAGATATCACTTCTACTTGCTTCCCATTCAATTTCTACATCAACAAATAACTCAAGCTCTACTACTATGACGCCAGAAAGTTTAACGATACACTATGCTCAAGTTCTACTTCTTCGTATCAGTATACTTTATATTACTTGTACTTATGCTTGCATCTTGACAAAGGAGATAATAGGTTGTTACTATTCTCTTTTACTTCTTGTACGATTTGCTTTGAGAAAGAGATTTAGTGGATTGCCCAATGAAATTGGTTAAGGATCGCGTGCCTTGGAGTACGAGTCGATGAAGGCTATGAACCAAGTAAAAAAATACTTGTGTTCTGAATTATGTTTTTCCACTGTGACTTTGATTTGAGATTTACGAAAGTAAAATAAAGTTTTTTGAATGAATAAGATTCACTCCCCCTCTCTCTCATCTCAAATGATCATACACTTAGGAATACAAAAAGTCGAACAGCAGACACAACGAGTGAGAAGGATGACACGGAAAGTGAGTCAACAGGCTCGATATATCCAAGAGACCAGGAACTATGGAAGAGTACACCGGTGGAGCAAAAAGAACATGGTGACGTCTGAGGGACAAGAAGCCTAGGAGAAAGTCTGTTCAAAGAAAAGGTCGGAGTTGGGTTCGGGTGAGCTCTGTTGAGGCAATCTATGATCCGGAGTGACCATGCATGTGTTTTAATGTTTGGGCAAAGGGTTTAAGTTAGGTTTACTCTTGTGTTTTGATATGTATATTGGAGTGTGCATGTTTGCAAGATACACATGGACTTAGCTGGACGGCTTCGGGTACTGTAAAATACGGAAATTCAAAAATCTGGACCAGAAAATTTTTTGGAATTTTTCCGAATAGAGTCTAGGGTTTCCTGCCCTACGGGAGGAGCCCAAGGGGCTTTATTGTAAAAAACTTTAAACTTATCAGGGGTTTCATGAAAGAAAACCTCAAATAAGTTGGCTTGTGTAAATTTACCTAAAGTTAAGGGGTTAAGTTGATAAACTATTTAACCTTAGAGACTTGAGGTGTATTACATAAATTTAGAGGGGTAAACTGTTAAAACCTTACCCTAAGAGTAATGTTTGGATTTCGGAGAATTGAGGGACTTTTCTGCAAAAAGCCCCCCCTTTATGAACACTCCATTTCTCCCATTTTGGATGACCTAGCCGCAGCCACCTTCTCCCCTGATCCCCTCTTCTCCTTTCTCTTCCGTGAGCCCTAGAATCGCAGCCAACCCCTTATCTTCTTCCTCTCCGACTTCGTCCGCAACCCAAGTAAGACTCGACGTGAATCCTCTCTTTTCTCTCTACATCTCATCTTCTCCTCTGCTGTCATGGTCGGCGCAAGGGGGAGTGCTCGTCGGCAGCAATCCGGCTACCTTTGAAGCGATTCGGATCTAGGGCTGGAGATTGGTTCCTCCTTCTAAGCGTGCACGAATTCATGGGAATCGAGCAAGGATGTTGTCGCAAGTCTCATTCCAGGTAAGATGCGCTCTTTCAATATTGATCTTGGATGATTAGTAGGGCAATGTGATCTATGTTCTGGGATTGGGCTTGTCTTCTGATCTGTGGCTATGGGTTTGATTTGGAGCTTTTGTCAGTGGAGACTTGGATCTATAGTGGTTATTTTTTTTCCTTGGCTTAGTATTTGAATTCAGTTTGTGAGTTTGCCTTCTTCCTCTGTTTTGTTGGTGTGAGTTCATTCTTCAGACCTTCTGATCTAGAATTGGGTTTTTGATTTGTTCCTGATCTGTTTTGGAACTAATTGGTGGGCTAAGCTTAGATGAAACTACTGTGGTTTGTTTTAGATCAAAGGTAAGGATTGGGTGCATTTCGGATGATACTACTTAGTTGGTTTAGGTGATTGCTAGAAATGTTTGATTCGTGAATTTAGAATAGTGATGTTTCGATTGAATCTAAATGGTATTGTATTGCTTTGATTTTTGTGCATTTGGGTTTTGATCAAGTGGAGCTTGTTGTGTGTGATCCGTTTGTTGGTGGGTTAGCAAGCAAATTTAGTTTGGAGTTCTACTATGAGTTCTTCTTGTCTAGATGAGATGTACTGTAGGAATTCAAGTTACGGTTTGATGGTTGGAATTCATTTGCTTTTGTATTTGGTATTAGCCATGAGCAACCAAGGGGTAGTGTAGTTTTGAATGTGATCAAGTGTTAAGGGATCGATTGGTTGTTTTGAATCTTTTGGTATTGTTGGGATCTCCATACTGTAGTATGTCTTCAGCTATTGTTCTGACATGTTCATGATGTTGCTAGGGTTAATCGAATGGTTGTGTTGATAGCAAATTTGTGGGGCACATTGTATCTTGATCAGAATATTCTGATACGTTGTGGGTTCTATTTGTTGAGGTGGAAATTAATCCATTCAGTGGTTAAAATCCGATTCTAGTTAGGTTGTGGCATGATTAGGGTTAATTGGGGGATTAAACCTAATAACCTAAACTTAATCGATTCGGGTTTCGAAAACCTAATATGAATCTAATCTAGGTAACTTGGGATAATTAAGGGTTACTCATTTAATTGTAACTACTTCAATGAAACAGGATAATTAGGACGATCCTAATAAATTGAGGTAACTCATTTAACTATAAATTATATGTATTGTAGCAAAATATTATGCCTTTGATACAGGGCATTGATTGGTTTATCATTGTTGACTAGCGGACGGGAGGTTCTTTTCTGATACGAGCATCTCTCTTGAGGTTGGAACCTCTGACTTATCTCCTTTGATATTGTCATATTGCTATGCATGGTTGGTTATAGATAATAATAAGTTTATACGTTATATCTGCCTTAGTATACCTCTATTGATATTTGCTGCTTATTCTTGAGATGATCTCCCTATAGTTTCATACAGTCTCTATGGTTGCCATGTGTATATACGTGCATAGATATAGTGATATGTCCTCTTGCATTTTGACATTGATGGATCACTAGTTACTTTTTCAGTATACCTAGTAGGTTACTTGTATCCCATGATATAGGATTCAGACTTATACCTAGCACACTGAGGTGATAGATGAGGACTTGGTGGATGTTGTCTGTGTTAGTGTCATGCACCATCCTTGCATTGTTGCATGTTGATGATCATCGGCTCCTATGTAGTTTGAGCCCATCGCCAGTTACATGAGGATATGCACACACACCCACTCAGGGGTAGTGACTACCATAGAGTGTGTGCATTTGCCCTTTATTGCTCCGTTCGGCCACTATTTGAAGGGTGGTTCCGGGTGTGGTAGCAACCAGGGATCCCTTCTCGTCCTGATACACGAGAAGATGAGAGCGAGACTCCCCCATTGCTTGGGGTAGGAGGGTGCCCTCCGCTAGCATCCTGTCCACTCGGTCACTTAGGAGTAGTGATAGCAGGGTGCGTACCGTTGTCATAGCTCTACCCACTCGGACGTTCATTTATGACAGGTGGACGATGATCTGACTGGTGTCAGGGGTGACACATATCATTGCACCATGTGCATATTTTGCATCGTGCATTGCTTGCTGCATTTGATTTCTGCACTTGATTGATATGCGTATACTGGAGATCTGTTTACCTTGGATTATGTGTTATACTTGTTCCATAGGGATTTATTTCACCCCTCTACAGAATAGATAGATTCTGGTATGTACATACATGCAGTACCTTCAGTGTATGCCTTTTCTATTGTACATATGAGACTGTATCAGCGTGACTCTTATTGTTAGTATAACTTACTATGCATATCTGTTAGGTATCCGTTGAGTTTATTTGGACTCACACCGTTGGCTATATTTACATTTTCAGGCTGAAATACTTGGAGTCGCTAGGAGAGCCCAACAGCCAGTCCCTACCCATTGCGACGATAAAGTTTGTTTTGTACTTAGTAGTGTCTATGTTTCATATTTATTAATTGGATTTGTATATGTCTTGGGAGTGTTGTTGTGTGCCCTAAGGGGTTTATGTATTGGTTGTTTTGTCGTAAGTCGGACCGGTCCGCAGTCAGGTATGATCTCCTTTGTGTTATGATTAGGTTACGTCTTGATTTTGAGGCCTGAGGCCAAATATATATTGTGTGGGTTGTTTGGATATTGTATGTATGTGTAAATTATCCGCCGGACAGGGGAGGTGCTGTCCGATTTTATATTGGATCAGCGGCTCCTGGGTCTCGGGGCGTGACAATTTATTTTTAGTATCAGAGCAAAGTTGTCAGATACCTTAAGGACTTGTGGATTTACAGTGTCTATCTGATACCAATTTATTTTTGGTATTAGAGTGTAGGTTTGTGATGCCTACTTATTTTACGAGTCTTGTCGGATTTGTTCGGAGTAGTTTTCTCGATGTGGTTGTCTGGGACTTTGGCGCGATGGGACTTCTTCAAGCGACAGGTATTTCTTTTGATTTCTTGTATCCCTTATCTTGGTTAGGTAGGATTAGGAATTCTCTCATATTATTGGATCATGTTACCATTCATGTATATTAAGGTATGGATAGGAATTCTCCCATGTCATTGGAGCATGTTACTATTCCTGTATATGTAGGTATGATTAGTAATTTCTTTCATGTTACTGGATCATGTTACCATTCCTCTATATTTAGGTATGGTTTAGAATTCTCTCATGTTGTTGGAACATGTTATTATTCCTATATATCAGGGTATAGTTAGGAATTCTCTTATGTTATTGGATTATGTTTCCATTCTTGTATATTTAGGTATGGTTAAAATTTCTCTCATGTTATTGGATCATGTTATTATTCTTGTACCCGTCTAGTAACTTGGTTAGATCTGATGACTTAAAGAATCAATTTATAGTAATCATGGTCAGGATCGACTATGAAAGAGATTAGTTGGTTTGTTGTGGACTTGTCTAAAGGTGGAACATGTGGATTCTTGTGTGATACCGACATACGGGTTGGAAGACAAGGGTCAAACCTGTCAACAAGATATTGGAGGTTGAGGATTTTTTATTTTTCCTAGACCTTATTATTCATAGTACTTGTACTAGCTACTATCAGCTGAGTAAGGACTAGGGATGCCTACTATAATTGGCTTGATCAGTATTGGATCAATTCACTTTAACTCATGGATCTGAAGTTTTTTTTGTTATGTATATCTGGACAGATAATCTAGATGTCATGTCTTGAGTACATGATCTGCATTGATGCAGTAGGGTAGCATTAGCTACATATTATTACGCTTAGTAAAGGATTGATACATTCTATTCTTTAGGGGCTTTGACCATGGATCATTTGTACTTTGTTGTTGACTTGGAAAGTACATGTTGATGGGTGATTTGAGCTAATACGTAAAAGTGTGGAGCTAGTTCCTTGATACTTATGCGTTACCGCTTGTACTTGGTCTGAATAACCAAGAAGGTACCTACGGACTTATGATTTGCGCGGAGGCAAATCACTTACAAGACTAGTCCACTTCTGGTTAGATGATATAGAGGACGACCTGTGGGGAAATAAAGGAATTGCTTCATGAGTATGTTGAGATACTCCTGAGAGATTGCACGTCCCTATCTCCTTGTTATGGAGTAGGACCTCAGAGGGTTTTGGCCATGGAGTGGAGGAATTGGACTGTACTGGATTATGAGTCGACGGTCGGTGTGACTCGCTAGTTGCTATGCTAGTCTATGAGGGATTCTGACTCATAGATTGGGTGTATATGGTTGGATAATCTCGATGGTGCATCGGGATATACGACTTGCTAGGGTACGGAGGATGTGGAGTTAGTTGTATCCTTATCTTCCGGTGAGATATTGGACATTAACCAGGAGGTTAAGGATGCCCACTGGTTTTCGGTTATTATACCCTCATCATGGACCTATTAGTTCACGGGATAATAAGGTTGATATCACCATGGACTTTCTCGTTGTTGTTGAGAGGTAGATTGAGATTGACGAATCTCTATGATATGTTGTATTTTGAGGATTCTATTAGTGGACATGAAAGAATGATGGAAGACAAGTTGGGTGATGATATCAACACTCCACCTCCTTATGATCATGAAGATTTTAACCATTGGAGGACAAGAATGATGACTTGGTTTGGAATGGATTGGAAGTGTATGATGGTACTAGAGGAGCCCTTCGAAATTCCAAGAGATAAGCACGGGAAGAAACTCTGACCTAGATATTGGGATAAAGAGCAACAAAGTCAATCAAAGGTGAATGAAAAGGTAATTTCGATTTTACTTAGCATTTTGCCTAACAATGTATTGAGTGATGCAGGTAAATACGAAAATGCATATGAGCTATGGAACAAGATAGGAGAATTCCATGAAAATCCTACATAAGCTCAATTAGTGGAAGAGTCCAAGGAGACAAGTCAAATGGTCCAAGAAGAGGAGAAAGAAGAAGAATTGCTCATCTCATCAAGTGAAGTGGAAGAAGAGAGTGAGAGGTCATCCACTTCATCAAGGGAAGAAGAAGAGGTCTCCACCTCAAAAATTGAGGGGGAGAAGAGACCCACTTCCATACCGGTGCAAAAAGAAGCTCCAACCTCCACCAAAGCAAGAACCAAAGACCACATCATATGCTTTGGGTGCAACAAAAAGGGGCACTACAAGGACAAGTGTCCACTAGGTAAGAAGGAGGTAAACAATAAACCCGGGTCAATTCTTTTGAAAACTAATATGGGTTGTAGGGAAAAGAAAGGGAAAAATCATATTAGATGTTTTACATGTGGAGAGCTAGGGCACTATCATACCAAATGTCCAAGAAAAGGAGAGCTAAAGAAATTGGAGCATTTGAGAAGATGAGAGAAGAAGGAGCAAAGGAGAAGCTCACAACAAGGGAGAGCTACAAGGGTAAGGGAGGTAATCCCTAATCTTAAATTGAAATGCAATTCAAATTTAAGTTCCTCCATGTATGTTAGAAATGAGGTTAATTATTTATCCATGCATAACTTAGGATTTAAATATCATGATAGGAGTATGGTTAGTATTGTAGATCAAAAACCTAGAAAAATCATGCATCATGATAAACCCAAGGCCTTTATATCTAAGGATCATGACATTAATCTCAAGAAGGGGAGATATATGCCTAGGAAGGAGAGTAGGTCTAGGAATGTCCAAAGTGAACATATGGATTATAGGGTTGAAGCCTAGAAAGGGAAAATCAAGCTTTAAGGGCAAAGCTTGATAAATTGGAGGAAACCCTAGATAGATTTGCTATTGGATCAAAGGGTTTAAGGATGGTGTTGGGTAGTCAAGAACTCAACCATGATAGATCGGGTCTAGGATACCAATATAAGAGCTCCAATGTCAATAAAAAGAAATATGCTAGGGTAGCATATAATTATGGCAAGGAGGGGAAGGCCAAAAATGACAAGGGGGTGTCATTTAAAAGAAAAAGGAAGGACTTAACCAAGGACAAGGTGTCTAAGGTTAAGAAGGTAAAATTTATAGGTCAAGAGTCACCGGGGGGACACTAGTGTGGTCTAGTGTTTGTTGAGTCACCTAGGGAGGTGACTAGGGCTAAGAGCTCAAGGGGGAGCTCTAGGAGTCTTTGGGATCCATGGTAAATGAATCTCGGGAGGTGTTTCTCTCGGAGGTCTAGGTGGACCATGGAGAGTGCCAAAAGAGTTGGAGACGGATTTGAGTCTCAATTCTTTGGGTTTTGGCACAAAAGATTTGAGTTTCATGCATGGAAATATGACATTGGGGTCATATTGCATGAAAAGGGGTTTTTGATGTGTAAATGTCATATAAATCAATGCTAGGGATGCATTATGGGTTGATATGGGCAGTGACATCAAGAGGAAGCCAAAACTAGGACTTTAGGTCAAGGTTTAATTGAACTATTTAGGTAGTTTTGAGTTTTATGTCAATCTTGGGAATAGTGATGGATACATTTTTGGATGTATTTTTCTCAAGTAGATATGGGTACCACAAACCTCTCCACAAAATTTGAGAATTTTTGGAGATTTATGAAATTTCTGGCGTATTTCTGAAGTTGGGTTCAGAAATCTGAAAATTGGGTTTTTAGAGTGTCAGTCGACTGGTATCTGTACCAGTCGATTGATAAAGGCTGATTTGGGTTTTCAACCATTGAAAAATGTCCAAATTATATAAAACAAGTGTATGGGGGGGTAGTACACTGTGTTTATGATCATTTAGGGGTTAAAGAGTCCAATAAGAGGGAAATTGTTGGAGTCTTTTGATGTATGACAAAGGGGGAGAAGTGTTGAGTTTAAGTGAGAAACCAAACACGCATTTACGAGAAGAAAAATGATAGGGAGAGTGAAAATGGGAGAGTGAAAGGCAAAGTGAATGACGTGGCACTTTGCATGCAGCGATCTCCAACGGGTTCACCGTGCCCCCCAGGGTATAGTTTGATTCGGGGTGGTGGCCGAAGGCCGCCGATGGTGTCCAAGCAATAATCGGACGTGTGCATGTAAAGTGCCACGTCATTCGCTTTGCTTTCACTCTCCCATTTTCACTCTCCCTATCATTGCTCTTGCGAGAAATCCTAGGTCTAGGGGGAGCTTAGGTAAAGGGGGAGCATTGTTGCTCCATTCGTGGCGTAAGGGGGACCTTGGAGGGGTTCTTAAAAAGCCTTTGTAAGTCCAATGTAGGGAAAGCCTTGGGAAGGTGTTAAAAAGCCCGTTTTGGTAAAAATTCCTAACTTGGGGAGGTTAGGTGTGGGGATGCCTTGTGATAGGATCCATGCATTGTTTTTTTGCTATTTATTTTCTCTAACTTAAATGGATTGCCAAACATCAAAAAGAGGGAGATTGTTGAGGCAATCTATGGTCCGGAGTGACCATGTATTTTGATGTTTAGGCAAAGGGTTTAAGTTAGATTTACCCTTATGTTTTGATATGTGTATTAGAGTGTGCAGGTTTGCAGGATACACATGGACTTAGCCGGACGGCTTCGGGTACGGTGAAGGGTGGCATGAAGGCAAGTCGTGGGCTTGTGTGCACCCGAGGGACCATGGATAACAAGAACGATGAGCCGAGGGACGCGGACTTCGAGGCGTACGTGAAGGATGGCATGGAGGCAAGCTGGAAGCTTGTGTGCGCATCTGAGGGACGAGAGCCAAAGACGAAGAGGGCGTGAAGGCAACAGATCAAGGCTGCTGATGAAGAGTCAGTTGAGTTGTGAGGGGTCGAGTGCTGAGCAAATGTACTAGGAAAATCCTAGGGGTTGAGTGCAGAGAGAAATGTACTTGGGAAGGGAAAAACCTAGGTAGCAGTCGACTGGTGTTCTGGCAGTCGACTGGTAAACCCCACAGAAATATCAGTCGACTACTGTAGGGGTAGTCGACTGGTAGCGGCCAAAATAGAAGTGAGCTATATTTAAAAGGGCTTCGTTTTGGCCGAAACTCTTGACGAATTTGGCTTTGATTAAAGGCCAAATAGTAGTCTAAGAGCTTAGAAGTGTGTCCGGGTTTGTGGCGAGGTTTCTCCACCCACAAGGAGCTACACGAGCTAGCCGGAGGGCATCCGGGGAGTGATCCAACGAAGGATCAAGGGATCGTCCACCTTACGGGCAGCCATGGAGTAGAAGCGTCATCTCCGAACCACGTAAAGGTAACGTGTTAGCGTTGTTTAATTGTGTTATTATTGTTTCCGCTTGCGCACGCTAACATCGTAGGAAGAACAAATCGAAGAGAAGCTATTCACCCCCCCTCTAGCTCGACGGTCACGATCTAACAAGCTCAACTCCGAATGACCAAAACAACACCCAAGAGACCGAATTGAATGGTCAACTCGATCTGAGTTGACCATTCTAGGTGCTTGGACCTCGTCTGGCACCCGAATTTCAGGAGCCTGGATTTGGTCTAGGTGCCTGGAATCCCTTCTAGGTGCCTGGAGAGGGTTGCCACGTTAGCGAGCCGTTTGTCGAAGAGATCAGCTCTGAGACCACGTTAGCAAACTCTAGGCGCCCGAATCACCAAAAGTCATCCTGACACCTGTTACCGAGTGGATCAATGTCGACAGATTCTAGATGCCCGGACTGCTTCCAACGCCTGGAATGAGTTGCATCAGCAAACAACTAGTTTGTCCGGGGGCTATAAACAGAGCTCCTTAAGCTCAAAATTGAACAACACACTCGGTTTTAAATCTCTATACTTTCACTTAAGTAATTCATGCTTTAAATTCTTGTAAGAGGCTACTCCGCCTTCAACGAAAGAGAACTTTCTAGTTGAGTTTCTATTGTTGTTGATTAACAACCACTTAGGTTACAAATCAAGTAAATCATTGTGCCTCTTCTTTCTATTATTTTTATTGTTTTTAATAACTAATAAAGTGTGTCTTTGCTAAGTTAGAATCAAGAGATTTGAGTTTTTTTTCAGACTATTCATCTCCCTCTAACCGATCGAACACAATCCAACATTCTCAATATTTTTCTTGGTTGAGGTCTGAATTGGAACTGTTTCTATGGTTTCATTTTTCCTGGTTGATCGGTTATCAGCTAATGTTCTACGAAGTTGCTGGATCGATCCTTCTTCAGCAAAATTCAACCTTTTAATTTTGAGCTTTGCAATTGCTTCCCCTGTTTGAAATTTTTGTAGTTAATGACACCATTAAATGAACCTTGTGGACTCATCTGTAACAACAGTTTCTCTAATGGAGTCATCGATCTCTTCTCTCTCAGCAATGGGAATCTCACCATTAAAGGCGTCACATTGCTCTCAGAGATCACCAAAATCATCACCTTATTTATGCTCTCCACCACGTAGTCAGCCAGATCATCCCTATCATGGGCTTTCTCGACTCACTTGGAAACCCTTGACGTAGCTAAAGAAGATTCAAGTCATTGAGGCTACAACTCATCCAGCTATGTCTTTGCGGAATTATCGTAGGCTTAGGGTTTGTCCTACTCAAAAGTTATTAGTAGATTTAATCAATTTTACCTCATGGGGTACCACCTAATATATTCTAAATCCGACGATAAATTTTTTTTAACTCGGATAAAAGGTGAAATCGTTCGCCCCCAGCGTTCCCGCCGCACCCGTCCCAAGGCCATTACGAGGGAGGTAAATCATAGTCTCCGGAGTAATTAGTGCACAGTTGGGTCGAGAATTGATACACCAAACACCTAGAGTTTTAATCCAGTGCACCTCGAGCAATTTTTTTTTAACTCGGGACACTAGTGTAGGAGGATCCAAATATCATTCATATTACTTTTATTATTTTTTGAATTTTTTAGTATTTAAGGTATATTTGGTATTTTTGATAATTTTTGTCTTTTTTGAATTTTGAGTCTATGTTATTTTAGGATTGTGAGTTTTTTTTTAAAAAAATCTTTTTTATTAAAATTTTTTTTCTTTCTTTACTAGCTAGGAATTGGGATATATATGTTGTGATTTTTTTCTTTTCTTTATGTTTTAGAATTTGAAATTTATATAAACGCCTTGTTAGTTGATGTTTAAGGAGAAATTTTTTGATTTAATAATATTTTTTATAGTGTTGTTATTTTTTGATTTCCTAGTATTCTCTTATGAATCAATAAGTTTTAGATGATTTTTTAAGATATTTGTACGTAAGTCAATGAGTTCAATATCACACAAGTTAATTGCTATCTCTTCCAATGTGAGTTCAATATCACACAAGTTAATTGTTATCTCTTCCAATGTCAAATCGTAACTGCTATGGCATGCATAGTAGTTATTATTTCATAATTTCTATAATGACTTTTTACTAAATGGTGTATGTGAGAATTAAAAATTATCAAAAGGCGTACTAAGGTTTCCTTTTTACCAAAGGGCACATTAGATTTAGTGATCTTCCTCTTATACCCCTCCCGCTAAGAATTCTCTGTCGCTTTCTCTTTCTCAGTTAGAATTCCGAGACAGCTGAACCGTTTTTTTAGACTTTTCAATTTAAAATAATTTATTGTGGGAATCGGCTAAAAAATATAAGGTAAACAAAGAAAAAATATTTCAGTTAAAAGAAACATCTCTTCTAGCATGATTTCAGAAATATAAAGAGATGTTTCTTTATATTTGATTAATATAAATTAATATATTAAATAATATATTAATATATAAAAAAACTATCACAACACATAATTTTAGGTTCAGGCCCACTGTGGGCCTGAAGTATTTGATTTCAGGTCCAACGTGTACTCAATTTTTTTTTCATTTTAAAAATATTTTTTATAATATTTAATCATGATTTATTAAATTAATTATTTATAGGGTAATCTTTTATATAATTCTACAAGTTGTGACAAAATCCTCTCATTTTATTGAAATATTTAGGTATGATTAAAACATGCTTACATTTGTTTAAACTTGAAATAAGTGTTGATGCAGTCTGACCTTGATTGTTGTTTTGGTGTTGACACCGATTTTAGTTTAGGTTGATGTTGATGATTATGATTAAGGTTAAGTCCTGATCGGGGATTTGGCATGGTATGGGAAATCCTAGCTTGGAGGGCTAGGTGTTGGAAAATCCTAACCTGAAGGGTTAGGTGTGGAAAATCCTAGCTTGGAGGGCTAGGTGTTGAAAAGTCCTAATTCGGAAGGGTTGGGTGAAAATTCTTAGCTTGGAGGGCTAGGTGAAAAGTCCCAACTTGGAGGGTTAGGTGAAAAGTCCCAACTTGGAGGTTAGGTGAAAAAGTCCTGGCTTGGAGGGTCAGGTCCTAGCTTGGAGGGCTAGGTCTGGAAAAGCCCTAATTCAGAAGAGTTGGGTGAAAAGTCCTAGCTTGGAGGGCTAGATGAAAAGTCCTAACTTGGAGGGTTAGGTGAAAATTCCCAACTTGGAGGGTTAGGTGAAAAATCCTTTGCTTGGAGGGCTAAGGTGGATGAAATCCTAGCTTGGAGGGCTAGGTTTAAGTCCCTGGATCGGTCTGAAGACCGATCAAGGAAGTTGGCACGCTGCTCCTTCGTGGATCGGTCTGGTGACCGATCCAGCAATGACTGATCGGTTTGGTGACCGATCAAGGAGCGCACAGTGAGGTTGGGAACCTACTGTGTGGCTCCTGATCGGTCTGGTGACCGATCAGGGAGCAGGTCGTTGCCTCGTTACTTGGCTCCTGATCGGTCCGGTGACCGATCAGGGAGCAGGCAGCTTCCTCGCTGCCTTGCTCTTGATCGGTCTGGTGACCGATCAGGGAGCCCACAATGAGTTGAGTTCTCCCGCTGATCAGTTCGTGAACGGTCCGGTGACCGATCAAAGATTTAGGATTTGATTTCCGCGGTTACTGTTCACTCAGACGTGGACCGATCAGGCTTGAGCCTGATCGGACAGTGTCTGTCCTGATCGGTCTGGTGACCGATCAGGCTTGTGTCGCCGTGAGAGCTGGGAGTCCCAACAAAGCGGTGGATCGGTCTGGTGACCGACCCACGAGCCCTGGATCGGTCCGGTGATCGATCACTTTAATTCAAAATGCACTGTTAGACGCTCTGCTCGTGTCTGAACGTATCCGATTCTCTGCGCTTAACATCTGATACACGATTTTCTGCTTGATATGCTGTGCTAACACTCTGATTGAGCTGCAGGTGACAGAGAAGGATTCAAACACTCAAGGAGAGCCAATGGAGGTCTTTCCTTGGAGCAGGTTTGTCTGTTTTTCCATCTCAGGTTGCAACGGGCACTGGCGCTGGCTGGAGCTGTTGACTGGGGCTGGTCTGAGGGAAGCTCAGGGAGTCCAGAAGAGATCAGTGGTGGCTAGTGATTGCAGGTGAGCAGCTGGAGGCTGCAGTGAGATGTTGTCACCTGGCGTTCACGAGGGAAACAAAAGGAGCGGTGTGGAGCAGAGCAAGAAAGAGTTGTTGTTGCATTGGTTTTGTGCTGCGATTTCTTGCTGCGTGCTTGTGCTCCTAGCTGATCATCCTCTCTTGAGAAAGCTACTGTGATCCTTGAAGCAACCATCCCTTGCTTGAGCACTTGGAGGAAGGAACAAGAGGCTTTGAGTCCAACAGCGAGAAGACACGAAGAAAGGGTTCTTGCGTGAGATCGTCGCTGGGTGGAGCTTGGAAGAAGCTTGCTGTGTTCTTGTCTTTGCTAAGTGCTAAGTAAGATCTTTCTTGTGTTTCATTGTGCTTAAAACTATATCTGTGATTGAAACACTGTGGAGAGTTACTCCACCGAGAAGGAGGTTGCTTTCTATCCGGATCTTCCGGGGCTTGATCTGGACGATCAAGGGATCGCCCACCTTACGGGCACACCAAGAGTAGGGCAAGTTATCCCCGAACCTTGTAAATCCTCTTGTTAGCGTTCTTGTGTTTGCTCATAGTTTAGGGTTTTGATTTTCTGCATACTTTGTTTCTATTCTTTCCGCTGTGCTACTAAACGGTTTAAGTGCAGAATTTTGATAAGAGCTAAAGTTCAAGTGATTGGCTATATTCACCCCCCCTCTCTAGCCATCCGAGTTCCAACAAGTGGTATCAGAGCTTGGGGCTCTGTTTTTGCGGATTAAGAACCGAGAGCTATCATCCATGGCATTGAGAGAAGGCTTTAGCACCACCCGACCTCCTTTCTTTGATGGCGCTAACTTTCAATATTGGAGATCAAAGATGGAGTATTACTTGAAGATGGACATCAACACTTGGTTCGCAGTGAAGGAGGGTTTCACCCCTCCAAAGGATGATGAAGGCAAGGAACTTGAATCGTGGCGGTGAATGGCCGAACAAACTCGAAAGAGTGAAGCCAACGCGAAGGCGGTCATCACTCTACAATGCGACATGAACAAAGACCAACTCATCAAGGTTAGTCCATTCACAAGTGCAAAGGACTTGTGAAACAAGCTCATCGAACTTCACGAGGGCACCCGAGATTCAAGAATCACCAAGAGGGACTTGTTCCTCAATCAACTTCAAAATCTCTCCATGAGGGAGAATGAAATCGTAAGTGAGTTACATAGCCGGTTCAAGGAAGTCCTCAACGGGCTTCATTCTATTGATGAAAAGGTCGAGAATTACGACCTTGTGAGGTATGTATTGAAAGCATTTCCAAGGAATGCTTTGTGGTCATCCATGGTGGATGCCTACAAAGTCTCCAAGGATTTATCAATTGTTAAGTTAGATGATTTGTTTTGTGAAATGGAATTGCATGAAATGGCTAACAAAGGCCCCAAGGAGAAGGGAATTGCCTTAGTTGCAGGGGACCGATCCAACAAGAAGAAGAAGGAGAAGAAGAAGGAGGAGGAGGTCTCCTCATTTTCATCCTCTTCCGAATCCGAGTCTGATTCCGAGGAAGATGGCAGCAGCTCTTCCTCCTCCAAGATGGCGAATTTTGTGAGAAGGATGATGAGAAGGGATCGACGCTTCAAGGGTAAAGGTAACCCTAGTGAAGCTAAAGTTGATAAGACTAATGTATCTTGTTTTGAGTGTGGTAGGAAAGGGCACTTCAAGAGTGAATGCCCAAAGCTAAAGAAGAAGGAGGAGAAATCCAAAAAGAAAGACGAAAAATCCAAGAAGAAGAAGAAGGCCTTGAAGGCCACTTGGGATGAATCCTCTTCAAGCTCATCCGATGAAGAGAAGGAGGAGAAGAGCACAAGGCATGTGGCACTCATGGCATTGGGAGATCAAGAGAGCAGTGATGAATCTTCCAACTCCTCAAACGCGACTTCATCATCTTCGGATGATGAAGAGGTAACTTCTCCCGAACTTGAGAAATGTTATAGAGCAATTGCATGTTTAACCAATATGTTAAAGAAGTCAAAAAATAAGGTTAAAACATTGCAATTGGAAATTGAACAATTGAAAGCATCTAGGGATGATAACATAGATGACTTGCATGTTGAGATGTTAGAGGATGAGATTAAATCATTGAAACTTGAGGTTGAAAATTTGAAATCCTCTAAGGTTGAGGATGTAGATGATTTGCATGATGAATTGCTAGAAGAAGAAAACAAATCATTGAAGAGTGAAGTTGAGAGACTCAAGAATATTCTTGAGAAGTTCTCAACTAGCTCTAAGACCCTAGACATGATCTTGAATGCCCAAAGGGCAGTCTACAATAGGGCCGGTATTGGTTATCGACCCAAAGAACCTTCATTCGTGTCTTTGATGTCTAGGACTGATATGAGACAATCTAGGACACCCAAGATTCAAAAGAAAGTTGTCAAGGCATGGGTGCCTAAGTCTTGTTTAGTAGGTGCTTTAGGTCCCAAGGTTTGGTTACCTAAAACTTCTATTTTTCGAATTGTGTAGGTTATGATTGAGGGGGAGCATCTATCAACTTGGTTCGTTGATAGTGGGTGCTCCAAACACATGACCGGGGATAGATCATTGTTTACCACACTTCACAAGAAAAGTAGAGGTAATATTTCATTTGGTAACAATGGTAGTCTTAAGGTCATAGGAATAGGAGACATTCAAATATCCGAATGTCTTAGAATCTCAAATGTCCTTCTAGTCAAGGGGATGACATTCAATCTCCTAAGTGTCAGTCAATTGTGTGACACGGGTTACACAATTGATTTTCAACCAAGTCAATGTCTAGTTAGACAACATGACACCTTGGACACGGTACTAGTAGGAACAAGAGTAGACAATATTTATCAAGTTTCATTTAAAAGTGCTACTAATGTTTCTGCTAAGTATTTCATGTCAAAAGAAGAGGAGTCCACCCTTTGGCACCGGAGACTTGCACATGTTAACATGAAGAACATCCGGAAGTTGACCAACAAGGGATTAGTTCGTGGCTTACCGAGCATCAAGTTTGAAAAGGACAAACTTTGTGATGCATGTCAAATGGGTAAGCAAACAAAATCTGCACATAAAGGTAAAAGCGCTATAAGTACATCTACCGCTTTGGATTTATTTCATATGGATCTTTTTGATTGTAGCACTATCATATCATTGAATGGAAGTAGATATTGCTTTGTTATCATTGATGACTTTACTAGATATACATGGACTTATTTTCTTAAATATAAGGACCAAACCTTAGATGCTTTCATTTCTTTTTGTAGAAGGGTTGAAAATGAAAAATCTTCAACAATTAAGACAATTAGAAGTGATCATGGAGGTGAATTTCAAAATCAACGATTCTTAGAATTTTGTCAAGATAGAGGTTATAGACATGAGTTCTCTACTCCTAGAACACCACAACAAAATGGTGTTGTAGAGAGGAAGAACCGTGTTCTACAAGAGGCTGCACGAAGCATGCTTAATGAGTACTCACTACCGAGTTACTTATGGGCCGAAGTTGTGAATATAGCTTGCTATGTGCAAAATCGAGTCCTCATCCATAGGTTTTCAGGAAAGACTCCCCATGAACTTTGGTTTGGGAAACCACCTACGGTTAAACACCTAAGGGTGTTTGGTTGTAAGGTGTTCATCCTAAACACCAAGGATCACCTTGGAAAGTTCACGGCTAAGGCTGATGAAGGGATACTAGTCGGGTATTCCCTGGTTAGCAAAGCCTATCGAGTCTACAACAAGTAATCTAGAGTGGTTGAAGAGTCTTCTGACGTTGTCTTTGAAGAAATTCCAAAAGTCAATGGTCAACCAGAAGATGAGGTCCAATTCGAACTTAGGAGACTAAGTTTGAATGAGAGTCCGAATGTTGTCGATGGTGATGAATCCGATGACGGTGAGCCTAGACAATCCATAGATCAGCCGGATCCTGAGGCTGAGCTCGTGTCTAGTGAACCCATTCAAGAAGCACCACCAACACCTAGGCAAACTAAATTAGCCTCTAGTCATCCTCAAGACCAAATTGTTGGAGACATCCATCATGGGGTTAGAACTAGATCATTCTTTAGGAATGAGGCTAATGAAGTTGCACTAATTTCTGAAATTGAACCTAGGAAAATTGATGAAGCATTAAATGATCCTGATTGGATCATTGCAATGCAAGACGAATTAGGTCAATTCGAAAGAAGTCAAGTTTGGGACTTAGTCTCTAGACCTAAGAAGACCACCATCATTGGAACCAAATGGGTCTTCAAAAACAAATTGAATCATAAGGGAGAAATCATTAGAAACAAGGCACGCTTAGTAGCCAAGGGCTACAGTCAAGTCAAATGCCTTGATTATGATGAGACCTATGCTCCCGTGGTACGATTAGAATCCATCCGATTATTGCTTGCATTTGCAGCACATCGAGGCTTCAAGCTATATCAAATGGATGTCAAATCGGCCTTTTAAATGGTTTAATTAGAGAAGAGGTCTATGTCGAACAACCTCCGGGGTTTGAGAGTACCGAATTTCCAAACCACGTGTTCAAGCTCAAAAAGGCACTTTATGGCCTTAAACAAGCACCCCGAGCTTGGTACGAGCCGTTGTCGACATTCCTAATTGAGAAGGGCTTCGTTAGAGGTCAAATAGACCCTACACTATTTCTACGTAGAGATTGTGATAATATTTTTGTGGCCTAAGTATATGTCGATGACATAATTTGTGGCTCAAATAACAAGGGCTATTTAAATGAGTTCATTGGACACATGGAAAGCGAATTTGAAATGAGTCTGGTGGAAGAGTTGACCTTCTTCCTTGGACTTGAAATCAAGCAAACCCGAGATGGGATCCAT
>JAGFNQ010000669.1:232520-554143 GCA_024364735.1 Boesenbergia rotunda
CTTGCTTGAGCACTTGGAGGAAGGAACAAGACTTTGAGTCCAACAGCGAGAAGACACGAAGAAAGGGTTCTTGCGTGAGATCGTCGCTGGGTGGAGCTTGGAAGAAGCTTGCTGTGTTCTTGTCTTTGCTAAGTGCTAAGTAAGATCTTTCTTGTGTTTCATTGTGCTTAAAACTATATCTTTGATTGAAACGCTGGGAGAGGTTACTCCACCGAGAAGGAGGTTGCTTTCTATCCGGTGTTCACCGGGGCTTGATCTGCCGACGATCAAGGGATCGCCCACCTTAAGGGCACGCCAAGGAGTAGGGGCAAGTTATCCCGAACCTTGTAAATCCTCTTGTTAGCGTTCTTGTGTTTGCTCATAGTTTTAGGGTTTTGATTTCTGCATATACTTTGTTTATTGTGCTTTCCGCTGTGCTAACTAACGATTAAAGTGCAAAAATTCGGATAAGTGTCAAAGTCCAAGTATTTGGCTATATTCACCCCCCCCCCTCTCTAGCCATCCGAGTTCCAACAAGTGGTATCAGAGCTTGGGGCTCTGTTTTTGCGGATTAACAACCGAGAGCTATCATCCATGGCGTTGAGAGAAGGTTTTTCCACCACCCGACCTCCCTTCTTCGATGGCGCAGATTTTCAATACTGGAGATCGAAGATGGAGTATTACTTGAAGATGGACATCAATACTTGGTTCGTGGTGAAGGAGGGCTTCACCCCTCCAAAGGATGATGAAGGCAAGGAACTTGAATCGTGGCGGTGGACGGCCGAACAAACTCGAAAGAGTGAAGCCGACGCGAAGGCGGTGGTCACTCTACAATGCGGCATGAACAAAGACCAACTCATCAAGGTTGGTCCTTTCACAAGTGCAAAAGACTTGTGGAACAAACTCATCGAACTCCACGAGGGCACCCGAGATTCAAGAATCGCCAAGAGGGACTTGTTCCTCAATCAACTTCAAAATCTCTCCATGAAGGAGAATGAAACCGTAAGTGAGTTACATAGCCGGTTCAAGGAAGTCCTCAATGGGCTTCATTCTATTGATGAAAAGGTCGAGAATCGCGACCTTGTGAGGTATGTGCTAAAAGCATTTCCAAGGAATGCTTTGTGGTCATCCATTGTGGATGCCTACAAAGTCTCCAAGGATTTATCAATTGTTAAGTTAGATGATTTGTTTTGTGAAATGGAATTGCATGAAATGGCTAACAAAGGCCCCAAGGAGAAGGGGATTGCCTTAGTTGCAGGGGACCGATCCAACAAGAAGAAGAAGGAGAAGAAGAAGGAGAAGGAGGTCTCCTCATCTTCATCCTCTTCCGAATCCGAGTCTGATTCCGAGGAAGATGGCAGCAGCTCTTCCTCCTCCGAGATGGCAAATTTTGTGAGAAGGATGATGAGAAGGGATCGACGCTTCAAGGGTAAAGGTAACCCTAGTGAAGCTAAAGTTGATAAGACTAATGTATCTTGTTTTGAGTGTGGTAGGAAAGGGCACTTCAAGAGTGAATGCCCAAAACTAAAGAAGAAGGAGGAGAAATCCAAAAAGAAAGAAGAAAAATCCAAGAAGAAGAAGAAGGCCTTGAAGGCCACTTGGGATGAATCCTCTTCAAGCTCATCCAATGAAGAGAAGGAGGAGAAGAGCACAAGGCATGTGGCACTCATGGCATTAGGAGATCAAGAGAGCAGTGATGAATCTTCCAACTCCTCAAACGCGGCTTCATCATCTTCGGATGATGAAGAGGTAACTTCTCCCGAACTTGAGAAATGTTATAGAGCAATTGCATGTTTAACCAATATGTTAAAGAAGTCAAAAAATAAGGTTAAAACATTGCAATTGGAAATTGAACAATTGAAAGTATCTAGGGATGATAACATAGATGACTTGCATGTTGAGATGTTAGAGGATGAGATTAAATCATTGAAACTTGAGGTTGAAAATTTGAAATCCTCTACGGTTGAGGATGTAGATGATTTGCATGATGAATTGCTAGAAGAAGAAAACAAATCATTGAAGAGTGAAGTTGAGAGACTCAAGAATATTCTTGAGAAGTTCTCAACTAGCTCAAAAACCCTAGACATGATCTTGAATGCCCAAAGGGCAGTCTACAATAGGGCCGGTATTGGTCACCGACCCAAAGAACCTTCATTTGTATCCTTGATGTCTATGACTGATATGAGACAATCTAGGACACCCAAGGTTCAAAAGAAAGTTGTCAAGGCATGGGTGCCTAAGTCTTGTTTAGTAGGTGCTTTAGGTCCCAAGGTTTGGGTACCTAAAACTTCTATTTTTCGAATTGTGTAGGTTATGATTGAGGGGGAGCATCTATCAACTTGGTTCGTTGATAGTGGGTGCTCCAAACACATGACCGGGGATAGATCATTGTTTACCACACTTCAAAAGAAAAGTAGAGGTAATGTTTCATTCGGTAACAATGGTAGTCTTAAGGTCATAGGAATAGGAGACATTCAAATATCCGAATGTCTTAGAATCTCAAATGTCCTTCTAGTCAAGGGGATGACATTTAATCTCCTAAGTGTCAGTCAATTGTGTGACACGGGTTACACAATTGATTTTCAACCAAGTCAATGTCTAGTTAGACAACATGACACCTTGGACACGGTACTAGTAGGAACAAGAGTAGACAATATTTATCAAGTTTCATTTAAAAGTGCTACTAATGCTTTTGCTAAGTGTCTCATGTCAAAAGAAGAAGAGTCCACCCTTTGGCACCGGAGACTTGCACATGTTAATATGAAGAACATCCGGAAGTTGGCCAACAAGGGATTAGTTCGTGGCTTACCAAGCATCAAGTATGAAAAGGACAAACTTTGTGATGCATGTCAAATGGGTAAGCAAACAAAATCTGCACATAAAGGTAAAAGCACTGTAAGTACATCTACCGCTTTAGATTTACTTCACATGGATCTATTTGATTGTAGTACTATCATATCATTGAATGGAAGTAGATATTGCTTTGTTATCATTGATGACTTTACTAGATATACATGGACTTATTTTCTTAAATATAAGGACCAAACCTTAGATGTTTTCATTTCTTTTTGTAGAAGAGTTGAAAATGAAAAATCATCAACAATTAAGACAATTAGAAGTGATCATGGAGGTGAATTTCAAAATCAACGATTCTTAGAATTTTGTCAAGATAGAGGTTATAGACATGAGTTCTCTACTCCTAGAACACCACAACAAAATGGTGTTGTAGAGAGGAAGAACCGTGTTTTACAAGAGGCTGCACGAAGCATGCTTAATGAGTACTCACTACCGAGTTACTTATGGGCTGAAGCTGTAAATACAGCTTGCTATGTGCAAAACGAGTCCTCATCCATAGGTTCTTAGGAAAGACTCCCCATGAACTTTGGTTTGGAAAACCACCTACGGTTAAACACCTTAGGGTGTTTGGTTGTAAGGTGTTCATCCTAAACACCAAGGATCACCTTGGAAAGTTCACGGCAAAGGCTGATGAAGGGATACTAGTCGGGTATTCCCTGGTTAGCAAAGCCTATCGAGTCTACAACAAGAAATCTAGAGTGGTTGAAGAGTCTTCTGACGTTGTCTTTGAAGAAATTCCAAAAGTCAATGGTCAACCAGAAGATGAAGTCCAATTCGAACTTAGGAGACTAAGTTTGAATGAGAGTCCAAATGTTGTTGATGGTGATGAATCCGATGACGGTGAGCCTAGACAATCCATAGATCAGCCGGATCCTGAGGCTGAGCTTGTGTCTAGTGAACCCATTCAAGAAGCACCACCAACACCTAGGCAAACTAGATTAGCCTCTAGTCATCCCCAAGACCAAATTGTTGGAGACATCCATCATGGGGTTAGAACTAGATCATTCTTTAGGAATGAGGCTAATGAAGTTGCCTTAATTTCCGAAATTGAACCTAGAAAAATTGATGAAGCATTAAATGATCCCGATTGGATCATTGCAATGCAAGATGAACTAGGTCAATTCGAAAGAAGTCAAGTTTGGGACTTAGTCCCTAGACCTAAGAAGACCACCATCATTGGAACCAAATGGGTCTTCAAAAACAAATTGAACCATAAGGGAGAAATCATTAGAAACAAGGCACGCTTAGTAGCCAAGGGCTATAGTCAAGTTGAAGGCTTTGATTATGATGAGACCTATGCTCCCGTGGCACGATTAGAATCCATCTGATTGATGCTTGCATTTGCAGCACATCGAGGCTTCAAGCTATATCAAATGGATGTCAAATCGGCCTTTCTAAATGGTTTAATTAGAGAAGAGGTCTATGTCGAACAACCTCCGGGGTTTGAGAGTACCGAATTTCCAAACCACGTGTTCAAGCTCAAAAAGGCACTTTATGGCCTTAAACAAGCACCCCGAGCTTGGTACGAGCGGTTGTCGACATTCCTAATTGAGAAAGGCTTTGTAAGAGGCCAAATAGACCCTACACTATTTCTACGGAGAGATGGTGACAATATTTTTGTAGCCCAAGTATATGTCGATGACATAATTTGTGGCTCAAATAACAAGGGCTATTTAAATGAGTTCATTGGACACATGGAAAGCGAATTTGAAATGAGTCTAGTGGGAGAGTTGACTTTCTTCCTTGGACTTGAAATCAAGCAAACCCGAGATGGGATCCATGTGCACCAATCGAAGTATACTCAAGAAATGCTCCGTAAATTCAATATGAGTGATTCGAAAGAGGTGACCACTCCCATGGCTACGAACACAAGACTAGACAATGATGAGAGTGGTAAACCCGTTGATTTGACTCAATATCGGAGCATGATAGGTAGTTTGCTATACCTCACAGCCAGTCGACCTGATATTCTTTTCGCTGTGGGTATGTGCGCTAGGTATCAAGTTTGTGCCAAGGAATCTCATTTTAATCGCTGTTAAAAGAATTTTGAGATATCTTAAAGGCACAATTGGAGTCGGTCTTTGGTACCCCCGTACCGAATCTTTTGATTTAATTGGCTATACCGATTCCGACTACGCTGGATGTAAGTTGGATCGGAAAAGCACGAGTGGGGGTTGCCAATTTCTAGGATCATCTTTAGTTAGTTGGTCAAGTCAGAAGCAACATTGTGTTGCTCTCTCCACGACCGAGGCAGAATATATCGCCATGGGAGAGAGCGTATCACAATTGTTGTGGATGATTCACACTCTAGAGGACTATGGATTGAGTTACAAAAGTGTGCAAGTGTTGTGTGATAACATTAGCACAATTAACCTAACCAAGAATCCAGTCCATCATTCTAGGACCAAACATATTGAAGTGCGTCACCACTTCATTAGAGATCATGTTGCTAGGGGAGATATTGTACTCTCACATGTAGAGTCCAAGTCAAACCTAGCTGACATTTTCACTAAACCACTCCCTGAAAATAAGTTTAGCTTCTTAAGAAGGGAGTTGGGAATGTGTCGCGCTTCTTAGTTTTCAAAATACATTCAAAACCCTTCATGATTATTTCTAATTGTTGGGATACAATTGGGTAACTTTGGGGACATCTCACACAAACTATAAGACTTACTAAAACGTTTTTGCTTGCTAGAAATGGGGTGAGATGTTAGGATCAACTCAACTTCTCAAAATGTCAATGCATCCCTTGAGAAATTAAGTTGACGAGATAAAAATCACTTCGGTGACCAAGTATGGGGAAACCCAATGCATAACACATGTGTATTTGGCTCCATGATCATACTTGGACATTCCAATCAAGGAAACTTGATTGGAAACTTGAATTTGGCACAATCTTATTTGAATTTGATTGAATGATTGTTGATTGAGTTTGACTCCACTTGGGTGGAGCAAAGTAATTGTTGAACCTATAAGGACCTTTGATCTTTGTTCAGGGATCAATCTTAGTCAAGGGGTCACTTCCAAGATCGATATCTTTCATCAGATCTTGTCAAAAATCACTTGGAAGTCTGAAACTGAAAGTTTCAGATCGTATCAGGCAATATCAGGAACCCTGATCGGTCACTGGACCGATCAGGCGTAGGGCTGATCGGTCCCCGGACCGATCTGGCTCCCTCCTGTTGTGATCGGTCCACAGACCGATCAGAGGGGTCACAGAGACTTAACGAAATTCTGACCAAACATTCTGTGCTAGCCTGGATCGGTCCCCAGACCGATCTGGCACCTTGTGGTGATCGGTCCAGAGACCGATCAGGAGGGCTTCTCGAATATCATCCGACCCTACTGTTCGCTTCCTGATCGATCAGCCGATCGATCAGGAGCCTGCCTGATCGGTCAACCGACCGATCAGGACCAGGCCAGTCCGATCAGGCCAGAGCCTGATCGGTCTGGGCGCTCTCAGATCGAACGGTGATCCGTTCAATCGCATTAAAGTCTGGTTGGTGGACCGATCCACCAACCGATTAACTCCTCCAAAACCTCTCATTGCCGAACCCTAGCGCCGAAAACTCCCCTTGCGCCTCTTCATCCCGTGCGAGAGCCTTCCTCATCTCCTTCTTCCTCTTGCGAGTGAGCGTTTGTGTGCGCGTGCGGTTCTGAGAAGACTTCCTGCGAGCTGTTCTTGTCTTCTGCAAGTTTTCCTTCCTTGCTCACGGTGTTGCGCTCATTTCTTGCGCCAAGGTCTTCTCCTGCGCGAGCTCTTCTTCCAGACTTCAAGTTCTTCTGCACTACACCTCAATGGCACCTAAGTAAGCGTTTTTGTATAGTTTTTTTTATCAGTTCTTAGAGTATGTGTTTGAGGCTAACCAAGTTCTTGTGTCTTGTTGTTGTGCCGTGACTCCTCCTTGCCATAATTTGTCTTATGATAATGTTATCTTTGATCAAATCTTACATCTGTATCAACCTGGTGCCATGATCTTATGTTTCTGCCGTGACTCTTCTTTGCCATGTCATTGATTAACTCTATCTTCATATGATCATGTCTTACCTTGTGTTCTTTTGATTATTGTGTCGTGATCAAATCTTGGGTCTATGATTAAACCTGTGTTCATATGATCTATTCATTCTTGTCCAATTGACTTAACCCATGTTCATGTGATCAATTCAACCTTGTTTTATGCCATTTCCATCCTTAGAAGGTCATCTAAGGGAAAGGAACCAGTGGAGGAAAGCTCAAAGGGCAAAGGCCCTTCATCATCTACACCTCCTTCGAGACCTCCTCCACCTCCACACACTAGATTTCAAAACATTCATTATACTCTAAACTTCCAATGGCATAACTTCAAACTCATGCCATGTCGGACTGTTGACCAAACCTTCATCTACGAACATTGTCCGACAGTACGACAAATCATCGAACACTATGAACTTCAATCCATTCTTTTTCTCGAAAGGCCAATCAACTTTGATTTGGTCTCTGAATTCTATAATAACATGGTCAGTGGTGAGGGCACGGGGTGGAGGACCCGTGTCGCCAGTGTCGATCTTGATTTTACTCTATCAGCCTTCACTGCATTTCTTGGTTGTCGTCGTTCCGAGAACAACTTCTCACTCTACCCTTATCCTCCTGATCCTCTTCCGATTCCCTTTGCTGGAGTCACTCCTGACTCCATCTATGAGTATTTTCTAGGCCATCCCAGGCCAAGGGGTTCCGGTGAGCACGCCTGTGATTTTCCCACATTTCCTGCTCTCCATCTTTCCCCCATAGACTACGTTTTGTTTAAGATCATCACTAACTGTTTCCTCCCGACTACCTCAAAACACCTAGATAAAATTCACTCCTTCCACTGCTTGATGCTCTACGGGATGCATCAGCAGTTAGACTTTGACCCAGTGACTTCCATCTACTTCTCCATCATAGTCCACAGTCAGAGGTATGGTCAGACAGTCTACATGCCGTTTGGCCATATCATTACTGCTTGGCTGCAGTCCGTAGGTATCGATGTTTCACAGGGCCGCATTGTGCCCATGGTTCGACAGGACTGCCGCCTGGATCGTCGCATGCTTGCTCAGTCCGGCATTGTTGTCGGGCCGCAGGGGCTAAGGTGGAAGGATCGAAGATGAGTGGGGGAGTTACCAGGAGCAGCCCATACCCAGGAGCAGCCCGCTGTTACAGCAGATTACGATGAGTGGGCTCCTGACCTCCGTTGGCAGGTTGCGGAGCTAGAGCGGATGCTGCAGCACGAGTTACATATTTCTGAGCTCTGGCGACAGGAGGTCAGCTCAGAGTTTCAGTCTTTCGATCGCCATCTCGATGCTCTAGCATCTGATGTCTCTGAGATCAGCGCATTACAGGACACATGGTATGAGGAGTGGTATCATCATACGTTTCCTGGTGGTGCGTCCCCCAGCAGCCCTACGCCAGGGGATGTGATATATATTGCTGATTCTTCAGACGATGACCACGCGGGAGATTGATGACATTGACTGTTATGATGTATGTGATATTTGATTGTGCTCAGTTCTTTTGAGGTGTCTTGACTTTGATGCAATATGATGCATCTGATATTTTGCTTGTATTTCATTATTGCCTTATCATGTTTAGGATGTTGGCTTATATGTGTTCACATGATTATTATCTGCGTATATGCCTTATTATGCATGATTATGGTTTTGCTTATGATGCCTTGCCCATATGATACATATGTATGTTTTCACCATGCCCTACTCTGGTCATATGTATTCATATGCTTCTCAAAAATTAAATCATATCATTGTTGTTTTGGGATACCCCTAGGGTTGAGGGGGAGTATGGTTAAACTTAACAGCCCTTCTAGACCCTTTTTCGATGTTCGACAAAGGGGGAGAGTGTGGTTGGTTAAGTTTAGGATGATTATGCTGTAGGGGAAGGATCCTGATTCTCCTATGATTCTGAATTTGAGAAAATTGATTGGGAATCCCTAAACTTAAAATCGGGTTGTCAAACAACAAAAAGGGGGAGATTGTTGTTGCAGTCTGATCCTGATTGTTGTTTTGGTGTTGACACCGATTTTAGTTTAGGTTGACGTTGATTATGATTATGGTTAAGTCCTGATCAGGGATTAGGCATGGTATGAAAAATCCTAGCTTGGAGGGCTAGGTGTTGGAAAATTCTAACCTGGAGGGTTAGGTGTGGAAAATCCTAGCTTGGAGGGCTAGGTTGTGAAAAGTCCTAATTCTGAAGGGTTGGGTGAAAAGTCCTAGCTTGGAGGGCTAGGTGAAAAGTCCTAACTTGGAGGGTTAGGTGAAAATTCCCAACTTGGAGGGTTAGGTGAAAAAGTCCTAGCTTGGAGGGTCAGGTCCTAGCTTGGAGGGCTAGGTCTGGAAAAGTCTTAATTCGGAAGAGTTGGGTGAAAAGTCCTAGCTTGGAGGGCTAGGTGAAAAGTCCTAACTTGGAGGGTTAGGTGAAAATTCCCAACTTGGAGGGTTAGGTGAAAAATCCTTAGCTTGGAGGGCTAAGGTGGATGAAATTCTAGCTTGGAGGGCTATGTTTGAGTCCCTGGATCGGTCTGGTGACCGATCAGGGAAGTTGGCACGCAGCTCCTTCGTGGATCGGTTTGGTGACCGATCCAGCAATGACTGATCAGTCTGGTGACCGATCAGGTAGTGCACAGTGAGGTTGGGAACCTACTGTGTGGCTCTTGATCGGTCTGGTGACCGATCAGGGAGCAGGCCGTTGCCTGGTTGCTTGGCTCCTGCTCGGTCCGGTGACCGATCAGGGAGTAGGCAGCTTCCTCACTGCCTTGCTCCTGATCGGTCTGGTGACCGATCAGGGAGCCCACAGTGAGTTGAGTTCTCCCGCTGATCAGTTTGTGAACGGTCCGGTGACCGATCAATGACTTAGGATTTGATTTCCGCGGTTACTGTTCACTTAAACGTGGACCGATCAGGCTTGAGCCTGATTGGACAGTGTCTGTCCTGATCGGTCTGGTGACTGATCAGGTTTGTGCCACCGCGAGAGTTGGGAGTCCCAGCAAAGCGGTGGATCGGTCTGGTGACCGACCCACAAGCCCTAGATCGGTCCGGTGACCGATCACTTTAATTCAAATTGCACTGTCAGACGCTCTGATCGCGTCTGACCGTATCCGATTCTCTGCATTTGATTCCTGATACTTGATTTTCTGAGTGATATGCTGTTCTAATACTCTGATTAAGCTGCAGGTGACAGGGAAAGATTCAAACACTCAAGGAGAGTCAATGGAGGCCTTTCCTTGGAGTAGGTTTGTCTGTTTTTCCATCTCAGGTTGCAACGGGCACTGGCGCTGGCTAGAGCTGCTGACTGGGACTGGTCTGAGGGAAGCTTAGGGAGTCCAGAAGAGCTCAGTGGTGGCTGGTGGTTGCAGGTGAGCAGCTAGAGGTTGTAGTGAGATGTTGTCACCTGGCGTTCAAGAGGGAAACAAAAGGAGCGGGTTGGAGCAGAGCAAGAAGAAGTTGTTGTTGCCTTGGTTTTGAGCTGCGATTTCTTGCTGCGTGCTTGTGCTCCTAGTTGATCATCCTCTCTTGAGAAAGCTACTGTGATCCTTAAAGCAACTATCCCTTGCTTGAGCACTTGGAGGAAGGAACAAGAGGCTTTGAGTCCAACAGCGAGAAGACACGAAGAAAGGGTTCTTGCATGAGATCGTCGCTGGGTGGAGCTTGGAAGAAGCTTGCTGTGTTCTTGTCTTTGCTAAGTGCTAAGTAAGATCTTTCTTGTGTTTCATTGTGCTTAAAACTATATCTTTGATTGAAACGCTGTGGAGAGGTTACTCCACCGTGAAGGAGGTTGCTTTCTATCCGGTGTTCACCGCGGCTTGATCTGCCGACGATCAAGGGATCGCCCACCTTAAGGGCACGCCAAGGAGTATGGGCAAGTTATCCCCGAACCTTGTAAATCCTCTTGTTAGCGTTCTTGTGTTTGCTCATAGTTTAGGGTTTAGATTTCTGCATATACTTTGTTTTATTGTGCTTCCGCTGTGCTACTAACGATTGAAGTGCAGAAATTCGATAAGTGTCAAAGTCCAAATATTTGGCTATATTAACCCCTCCCTCGAGTTCCAACAGACTGGCCCATGGGTAGTCGACTGGTATAGGCTCGAACAGGCTGACAGATTTGAACATTGTACTATAACGGTTGAATCTGAGTGGGACCAGTCGACTGCCCCAGGGGCAGTCGACTGGTAGCGACTATTTCAGATTCGAGCCCTATTTAAAGGGGCTCGTTTCCTACCATCTTCTTTGACGAAACTCGCTTGGGTAATGTGAGTTAGTAGTCTATTGTGATCAAAGAGCGTTTGAAGTGTTGTGGCGAGGTTTCTCCACCACAAGGAGCGACAGATCTAGCCGGAGGTTATCCGGGGTTTGATCCACCGACGGATTCTTGGATTAGTCACCCGTCCGGGGTGGATACCAAGTAAATCAGGTTGTTAGCATTGTTTATTTTACTTTGCATATTATTGTTTCCGTTGCACTAACAACTTTGTAGAGAAATGAACGACAAAGTGCTATTCACCCCCCCTCTAGCACACCGAAAACGATCCATCAGTTGGTATCAGAGCGAAGGACCGCTCTTGATCGGACTAACCGCCGAGGGAGCACACGCTAGAGGAAGAAGAATGATGGAAGATAAACTTGGGGAAGATATAAACTCACCACCACCGTATGAGCATGAAGATTTTGATTATTGGAAAGCTAGAATGAAGATGTGGCTCGGCATGGATTGGGAGTGCATAATGGTGATAGAAGAACCATTTGAGACCTCTAAGGACAAGCATGGAAAGAAGCTCCGGCCTAAGTATTGGACCAAGGAGCAACAAGAACAAGCAAGAGCCAATGAGAAGGTAATCAATATTTTGGTTAATATTTTGCCTACTAATATTTTGGGTGATGTAGGGAATTATAAAAATGCATATGAGTTGTGGAATAAATTGGAAAAGTGTCGTGAGAACCCTACACAAACTCAAGGAGTAGAGGAGCCCGAAGAAATAAGCTCAAGTGTCCAAAAAGATCAAAGGGAAAAAGAATTATCAACATTATCAAGTAAAGTGAAGGAATAGAGTGAAAAAGGATCCACCTCATCCGAAGAAGAGGAAGAAGTATCAACATCAAGGGTTGAGGGGGAGGAAAGACCCTCATTCCCACAAGAGCAAGAAAAGATTTTCACCTCCACCAAAGCTAACTCAAAAGAGCATATCATATGTTTTGGTTGCAATAAAAAGGGGCACTACAAGGATAAGTGCCCACTAGGTAAAAAGAAGATAATTCCTAAGCCCAAATCCATTCAATTTAAATCTAATATGGGTTGTAGGAATGAAGAAGCTCAAACCAAAAGAAGGAGAATTCGATGCTTCACATGCGGGGAGCTCGGGCATTATCATGCAAAATGTCCAAGAAGTTGAGAGCTCAAGAAGATGGAGCATCTTAGGAAATGGGAAAAAGAAGAAAGGCAGAGGAGCACTCATCAAGGGGGAGCCCCAAGGGTAAGGGAGGTAACCTCTAACTCTACTTATACTTCAAATTCTTCCATGGATGCTCAAAATGCTTGTACGAATGATAGAATTAGTAACAATTGCCTGCCCATGCATGTTTTTGGTTTTAAATTCTATGGTTCATGATAAATCTAGAAATTCTAGGGCTAAGGACCAAGGCATAAATCCTAAGAGAGGGGGAAATATGCCTAGACAAATAAGTAGACCTAGAAATGATCAAATTAGGTCTAGTGATCCAAAGGTTAGGAAGTTAGAAAAGGAAAATCAAGTTTTAAGAGCAAAACTTGATAAGTTAGAAAGAAACCTAGGTAGAGGCATTCAAGGGTCCAAGAGATTGAACATGATATCAAAGGACCAAAATCATAGGGATGATAGGCCGGGTCTAGGATACCACCCTAGGAGGACTAATGTTGAGAGGATATCATATTCAAGGATGCCCTATAACTATGGCAGAGAAAAAGTCAACAATAGCAAAGAAAAGCCATTTGAAGGAAAAGAAAAGAAATTGACCAAGAAAAAGGTCTATATGGTTAAGAGAGTGATAGTGGAAGGTCAAGAAGCACCGGAGGAGCACCGGTGTGGTCTTGCCTTTGTAGAAGAGCTACCTAGGGAGGTAATTAGGGCTAGGAGCTCAAGGAAGAGCTCTGGAAGTCAAAATGGGTTCCATGGTCAGTGGATCTCAGGTGGTTTCCTTCTAGGAGATTGAAGAGGACTAGAGGGTGTGCCAAGAGGTTCAAAAGACTAAGGTTGGTCTTAATCCTAGAGAATTGGCACACTAAAGGAAAAATTATGGAGTAAAAGTTGAAATTGGAACTTTAATTGAGAAAAATTGGTTCTAATGCCTAACTACCATATAAATTGATGCTAAGAATGGATTATGAATGAGTATGGGAAGGAGCATCAAGGTGAGGGTAAAATTAGAACTTTTGGGAAAGGTGTCATGTTACAATTTAAAGAAACTTGAAGTTTGTACCAATCTTGGAATTCGGGATAATTTTGATTGAAATTATATTTTTCCCAAATAGACTTAGGATCCACAAATCCATCCATGAAATTTCATAATTTTTGGAAATTTGTGGAATTAGTTAGGCATTTCTAAAGTTTAGATTAGAAGTTTGAAAATTAGAAAATCAAACACCAGTCGACTGGCTGGAGGCTAGTCAACTGGTAACACCCACAGAATGTAATTACACTCTGACCTAGTCGACTGCCTCAGGGGCAGTCGACTGGTAAAACCCACAGAATGTAATTACACTCTGGCCCAGTCGACTGGCCCAGGGGCAGTCGACTGGTACGCGGGTTTTATAAAAGGAAAGGGCGCGACGGGAAAGGCCAAACTCTAGGGTTTTGGCGACTTCCCCGGCGATCATCACCTCTCCCAAGCTCCTCCTTCGTCCTTAGGCCCTTCCAAGCTCTAAAATCAGTCTCTAAGTCATCCCCTAACCCCGATCTACCTCTAGGGTTTGTTAAAACCTCTTCTCTCCAAGGCATACTCTCAAAATCAAATCACCATGAGGAGAATGAAAAGATATTGCATTTTAAGGTTTATTTTTCTAGGTTAAGCCATGTTTTGGCACTAACATTATATTTTTGTGCGTGTTCTTTGATGTTTTTCCTTTTTAGGGGGTTGTCTTGGCATGTATGGTATGTGTGGTGTTTTAGGATGGCCTCTAAGAGATCTAGGGGTGAAGGGTCATCACAACAGAGTCAAGGAGAGTCCAGGTTTAGGTCCCTAGAATGTAGGAAACGATTTGAAGAAAATGAATTCGTGGTAATGAATTGCAGATACCTAAACAAGACTTTCTTTCAAGAAAAGTCACCTCAGTTAGCTGAAATGATCACTCATTTTCAGCTGGATCAGCTGGTTTACTGCCAGCATGACATAGATATTGACTTATGTACAGAGTTTTATACAAATTTGACCTGTATTGACTCAGATAGCGATCTGTATGAGTCTCGAGTTGCTGGTGTTCCTATCCCTTTCTCTGTCATGGGTTTAGCTGGGTTCCTACAGTGTAGAGCGTCCAATAATGCATCTATTTACTTTCCCACTGTTGTTGAACCATTAGAGTTTCCTGGAGTCACCATTGATCAGATACATATGCATTATTTCAGAAGATATAGGAATGACTCGGAGCGTCTTTTTGATGCTAAACCCATGAGACCGTTTAGCCATGTCTTGTATAAGGTCGTCATCGAGTGCATTTTGCCTATTATCACCAAGGGGAGGTCCAAGATCAGACTCCCACATTTGGTGATGATGTATGCTTTGGAGAGGAGGTTGGATATTGATGTCGCCCTACAGGTCTTTAGTGTCATCTGTCATTCTTCCCATAGTGTCAATGGGACGATATATATGCCTTTCTGCACATCCTAACCAAGTTCTTTCATTTACGTTTTGGCATCCGTGTGGGTAGTGGTCAGGTCAGGCACCTGTCCAATGACTATGACCAGATTGGCACACGCCAATTGTCCTTGGCAGGTATTGAGTGTAGATAGGGGACATTTGTTTGGAGGGAGTGCCCGGAGGTCACTGACGCAGATGAGGAGCCCGCCGAGCTGGTCACACGTGCAGAGTTCACCCAGCTTCGATCAGACGTCCACGGGATTCGTGAGGATGTTGACACCATCCAGGGGGTGTCCAGAGCCTCCAGCAGAGCCAGACAGCGACTCAGAGGGAGGTGCACGGCCTCACAGAGTTTTGCCAGGGATTCATGACCAGACAGGAGGACATGTATGCGATGATGCAGCAGTGGCATCTAACGTATCAGGGTCCTCCTCCTTCTCCTCCTCTAGGCGACGAGATGTAGTCAGCTTGACTTGGTGGTTTGAGTGTTGAGAGTGGTATCATTGGTTGATGTATTATACCTCTCAAATACTTTCTAGTTTGATGATTGTATTTATTTGGATGACTTCCAGCCTTTTGGCCCTAGGTAGTCTTGTGATGTTTATCTCCTGAGAGATGTTATGATTACATGTATGATACACTTTCCTTATGTTATCATGTTAAAATTCTCTCTTAATTTGAAAATGCCTTGATAGGTCGTTAAGTGTTTAAACTATGGTTTTACACTATGCTCTTTCTATACGCATTGTTTAAATGTTTACAAAATGTTGTTTTTCAAGTATTTACTATATATTGATTGCAATTTGCATAATGAATTCTTTATGAAAAAGGGCATGGGAAAGCTTGGTTCTTATGATCATCTAGACTTAAGAGGAAAAGAGGGGGAGCTCTTGTCAGAATAGAAATATTTATATGAAAAAGGAAAGTTTGAGAATCATTTTAAATATCAAATGGAGTTGATAGAGAGTGACAAATATAGGACACCATGATTAGAATTCAATGTTGATACAAAGGTGGCATTATTTGAGAATTTTTGAGTTTGTACCAAAAGTCGAGCACGGTTGATATTTTTCACGAACCAAATTTTTCTAAGGTAGGAAATACCTTAACAATCGTGCTTGCAAAGTTTCACATTTTTCTGGATTTTCTGGAATTTTGTATGCGTTTCTGAATTTCGGCTGGAAATTCTGAAATTGGCTTATCAGTCGACTGCCCTGGGGGCAGTCGACTGGTAGTGTGGGCAGATTGTGAATGTGTGATTTCTGAGGGGTTTTTCAAAAATCTGGTTAAGTTCTATTTGGCACCTAGGGTAGGGTTGCTTGGGGCAATCTTTTGATGGTGTCAAAGGGGGAGAACTTGGGTGTTAGGTTAGGTTTGGGTTGAAACTTAACTTTGATACTGTGGATTTCAGTTTTAGGGAAACTTAACTTTGGAATTAGCAATAAGAATTGAAATTTGGGAGAAAGCATAGGTTAAGGGGGAGGTTGCCTCTTGTGTATTATGCTTTACTTTTTCAATTGTTTTTGCTATTATCATTGCTATATGTTTACCTAACTTAACATATTGCCACACATCAAAAAGGGGGAGATTGTTGGGACAATCGACCCTGAGATGATCTGGAGGATCATGATATTTTGATGTATGGGCAATATGGTTAAGTTAGGATATGTGTTGTTCTCATATGTGTACATGAGTGTGCAAGTGTACAGGTACACATGGACTTGGTTGATGTCTTCAGGTAAAGGATGGCATGGAGGCAAGCTGGAGGCTTGCGTGCGCATCCGAGGGACCGTTGGATAGCAGAGATGATGAGCCGAGGGATACGGACTTCGAGGCGTACGTGAAGGGTGGCATGGAGGCAAGCTGGAGGCTTGCGTGCGCATCCGAGGGGCGAGGGCCGAAGATGAAGAGGGCGTGAAGGCAACAGTCAAGACTGCTGGTGAAGAGTCAACTGAGTTGTGAGGGTCTGAGTATGAGTGTTTGTACTCAGAGGCTAAGCCAGGAGGGTTTGAGTGCAGAGCGACTTGTACTCTGGAGTGAAACCCTAGGCTTAGGTGTGTACCAGTCGACTGGCCCATGGGCAGTCGACTGGTATAGGCTGGAACAGGCTGGTAGATTCGAACGTTGTACTGTAACGGTCGAATCTGAGTGGGACTAGTCGACTGCCCCAGGGGCAGTCGACTGGTAGCGACTATTTCAGATTCGAGCCCTATTTAAAGGGGCTCATTTCCTACCATCTTCTTTGACGAAACTCGCTTAGGTAAAGTGAGTTAGTAGTCTATTGTGATCAGAGAGCGTCCGAAGTGTTGTGGCGAAGTTTCTCCACCCACAAGGAGCGACAGATCTAGCCGGAGGTTATCCGGGGTTTGATCCACCGACGGATTCTTGGATTAGTCACCCGTCCGGGGTGGATACCAAGTAAATCAGGTTGTTAGCATTGTTTATTTTACTTTGCATATTATTGTTTCCGCTGCGATAACAACTTTGTAGAGAAACGAACGACAAAGTGCTATTCACCCCCCCCCTCTAGCACACCGAAAATGATCCATCAATTACAAGGATGAAGGACCGAGAGTTCTCCACTACAGCTGAAGATTTAATGATTTCAACCATGACGCGCATGGATCCCCGCTCACCCGCTATTGGAAGATAGTTTCGAGCCAAGAGACTCTGCGGGAAGGATGAAGTGATGGAGAAAAGCCCGGGTAGAGGAGTGATTTCCTTTATCGGATCTTCTGATTGTATCTTGGCATTCCTTTGATGTGTTGGCATCAATATAATTCCCATATAAATGAAGGAAAATATTTGTTACATTTGATGTGCACATGCTTGTATTAATATTCTAATGTCTTGCTTGTTCCCTTTCGGTCTGGTAGATTGTGTTAACCTCACTTCCACAGCGCCTAAGTATTTCGGACACTTGAAATACCATGAGGCATCAAGGTCTCGGATACTCGGTCGGGCATCCATAGCACCCCAACCAAGCCTAAGTACCCTGGCTTCCGCAGTATCGCGGGGTATTAGGATTTTTATTCTTTGTTGAGAGTCCATAGCACCCAGACCAAGACTAAGTACCCCGGGCATCTGTAGCACCGCGAGATATTAGGATTTTTATTCTTGATTGGGCGTCCGTAGCACCCAGACCAAGCCTAAGTACCCCGGACATCTGTAGCACCGCGAGGTATTAGGGTTTTTATTCATTGTTGGGTGTCTGTAACTCCCAGACCAAGCCTAAGTACCCCGAGCATCTGCAGCATCACGAGGTATTAGGGTTTTTATTCTTGGTTGGGCGTTCGCAGCACCCACACCAAGCCTAAGTACCCCGGACATCCGCAACACCGCGAGGTATTAGGGTTTTCATTCTTGGTTGGGAGTCGTCAACACCCATACCAAGCCTAAGTACCCCGGGCATCCACAGCACCGCGAAGTATTAGTGTTTTTATTCTTGGTTGGGAGTCCGCAACACCCTGACCAAGCCTAAGTACCCCGGCCATCTGCAGCACCGCGAGGTATTAGGGTTTTTATTCTTGGTTGGGCGTCCATAGCACCCAGACCAAGCCTAAGTACCCCGGGCATCTGTAGCACCGCGATGTATTAGGGTTTTTATACTTGGTTGGGCGTCCGTAGCACCCAGACCAAGCCTAAGTACCCCAGGCATCCGCAGCAACGCGAGGTATTAGGGTTTTTATTCTTGGTTGGGCGTCCGCACCACCCAGACCAAGCCTAAGTACCCAGGGCATCCGCAGCACCGCGAGGTATTAGGGTTTTTATTCTTGGTTGGGCATTCGCAGCACCCAGACCAAGCCTAAGTACCTCGGGCATCCGCAGCACCGTGAGGTATTAGGGTTTTCATTCTTGGTTGGGAGTCTGTAGCACCCAGACCAAGCCTAAGTACCCTAGGCATCCGCAGCACCACGAGGTATTAGGGTTTTTATTCTTGGTTGGGAGTCCACAACACTCAGAGCAAGTTTAAGTACCTCGGGCATCCACAGCACTGCAACGTATTAGGGTTTTTATTCTTGGTTGGGAGTCCGCAGCACCCAGACCAAGCCTAAGTACCCCGGGCATCTGTAGCACCATGAGGTATTAGGGTTTTTATTCTTGGTTGGGCGTCCGTATCACTTAGACCAAGCCCAAGTACCTCGAGCATCTGTAGCACCGCAAGGTATTAGGGTTTTTATTCTTGGTTGGGCGTCCGTAGGACCCTGACCAAGCCTAAGTACCCTAGGCATCTACAGCACCGTGAGGTATTAGAATTTTTATTCTTGGTTGGGCTTCTGCAGGACCCAGACCAAGCCTAAGTATCCCGGGCATCCGCATCACCGCGAGGTATTAGGGTTTTTATTTTTGGTTGGGCGTTCGCAGCACCCAAACCAAGCCTAAGTACCCCGGGCATCTACAGCACCGCGAGGTATTAGGGTTTTTATTTTTGGTTGGGCGTCCGTAGCACCCAGACCAAGCCTAAGTACCCCGGGCATCTGCAGCATCACGAGGTATTAGGGTTTTTATTCTTGGTTGGGCGTCCGCATCACCCAGACCAAGCCTAAGTACCCCGGACATCCGCAGCACCGCGAGGTATTAGGGTTTTTATTCTTGGTTGGGCATCCATAGCACCCAGACCAAGCCTAAGTACCCCAGGCATCCGTAGCACCACGAGGTATTAGGGTTTTTATTCATGGTTGGGCATCCGTAGCACCCAGATCAAGCCTAAGTACCCCGTGCATCCGTAGCATCGCGAGGTATTAGGGTTTTTATTCTTGGATGGGCGTCCGTAGCACCCAGACCATGCCTAAGTACCCCAGGTATCTGCAGCATCACGAGGTATTAGGGTTTTTATTGTTGGTTGGGCATCCGCAGCTCCCAGACCAAGCCTAAGTACCCCGGGCAGCCGCAACACCGCGAGGTATTAGGGTTTTTATTCTTGGTTAGGCATCTGTAGCACCCAGACCAAGCCTAAGTACCCCGGACATCTGCAGCACCGCGAGGTATTAGGGTTTTCATTCTTAGTTGGGCGACCGTAGCACCCAGACCAAGCCTAAGTACCCTGGGCATCCGCAGCACCGCGAGGTATTAGGGTTTTGATTCTTCGTTGGGAGTCCGCAGCACCCAGACCAAGCCTAAGTACTCCGGTCATCTGCAGCACCGTGATGTATTATGGTTTTTATTCTTGGTTGGGAGTTCGCAGCACCCAGACCAAGACTAAGTACCTCGGGTATTCGCAGCACCGCGAGATATTAGGGTTTTTCTTCTTGGTTATATATGCTGACACTTTGGCGAGGGCACCTTTCTTTATTTCATGAATTCGCTGCAAGGCAGCAAGAGTACATATGCAGGTACACAATATGCGAGGTAACTCTTACCGGGAACGAGTGGGTCGAAGCCTTTTGTTCCTGTCCTCCTGCGCACGATCCCTTAATCCAGCTAGATTTTTGGAGCCCTCGGGTTTTTCGGGACTCAGATCTGACCTCCCCACTGTAACATCGCCGAGACACCAGCTGGTCCCCTTTGACTTCAGCCACTCGGTCGCCTACGGGGAATTTTATCTTCTGGTGGTAAACAGAGACCACCGCCTGGAAGACACTGAACGCCGGGTGGCCCAAGATGGCGTTGTAGGATGAGGGAGCGTCACAATCAGGAAGGGTGTCCTCCTGGTCCTTTCAAGCACGTCGCTACCCAATGATAGCGATAGGGTGATTTGTCCTATCGGCTGTACTCGATGCCCCGTAAAGCCGAACAGTGGGGTCAAGACCGGGAGTAGCTCATCCTTATCGATCTTCATCTGGTCCATAGCCGCCTTGTACAGGATGTTCATGGAACTTCCTGTGTCCACGAAGATGCGCTTAACCTCGTAGTTGGCGATGCGGGCAAGGATTACTAGGGCGTCTTCATGGGGAGCTTCCACTTCTTCCAAGTATGCTGGATCGAAAGAGATTGTAGGGTCGTGCTTCTAGCTCCGACTAGTCCCAATTGATTAGTTTTCCAGTCGTCGGGTTTGAGATTTCCTTGCCTGGTGGGAATCTCCTTCAGTGGGTCCCCCGGAGATTACTCCAACATGTCCCGAGGGCAGGCCACGTACAGGGGCCTTTCCCTTCCGGGGATCTCATTCTAAGGAGGGAGATCTGCGGGGTGCAGGCCCCCTACTCCTTCCTCGCGACCGTGACCGAGACCGATGTTGGGTCTTATTTTCCCCGGCCTGCTGCTGCCGGGGAGAAAGGCTTCGTTGTGGAAATCTTTGGCGATACCCCACATTATTCCACTTCCTCCGAGGTTTGGTGTCCGCCTCCTCACTCAATTTCCTCTTCACGGCATGACACTCCTTGGTGGAGTGTGTCGCACTGCCGTGGAAACTGCAGTACTTCGTCAATGGCTCTGGCTGCTCGGTATCCACCGTCTCGACCAACCTTCGCCTGCCAGCCCACTAGTCCTTCCCGAGGTGAAGGTCTTTTCCTCGAGTTGGAGCTGGGGGCTCCCTCCTTTCAGACCGAGGAACAGCTTGAGGGAGGGCTCCGGCTGTTTCCTTGCGACGGGCGTATTGCACCTCCTCCACGTTAACGTGTTTGACAGAACGCCCCAGCAAATCATCGAAGCTGATGGGGGGCTTCTTCACCAGGGATCGGAAAAAATTCTCTTCCGTGAGCCCTTGGGTGCAGGCACTAACAAGGATTTTAGACGTTGCACTGGGCATGTCTTGTGCTACCCTGTTGAACCGCTGGATGTACTCCTTGAGAGACTCTTTCGGCTTCTGCTTGAGAGAGAACAAATTGAGTGTCGTCTTATAATAGCGACGGCTATTGGCGAAGTGGTGAAGGAAGGCGGTTCTAAACTCCGCGAAGGAGTTGATAGAACCTTGTGGTAGCCTCTAGAACCATCGCTGGGCTGCTCCAGACAGGTGTTCAGGAACGCCCGACACTTTACACCGTCAGTATACTGGTGCAGGAGTGCCGCATTTTCAAACTTGTAGACATGATCCTCCGGATCTATCTTCCCATCATAATCAGCGATCCCAGACCCACGAAACTGCTTTGGCATGGGGTCTTCCACAATCTCAGAAGTGAAGGGAGTAGAGGGAACCTTATGGGAGGCCTTAGGTTCCTCCCTTTCCCCTTGTCCCTCTTCGTGCCTCTGCGCGCTGGAGGCTACCGAGTGGGCCATCTCGATATCTCCGAGAGAGTCTCTTCGGGGCCCTAGGGCTGCTCCGTTCCGTCGCCCCAATGGTGTGACGGATCTTCGCGAGTGCGAGATGGAGACTCTAGGGATCTCCTCCTGTGCAGAAGCCCCTTGCTGTGAGGTGGATTGCTCAACTTGGTGCTGCTCAAGCACTTCTTTGATGGCATTGGCCGCCAAACGATCCAGTTCCTCCCTCGTCAGGACAATGGATTATCCCTTCGGCCCTGCCATCGTTGCTCCTTCTGGTGCTTCACTAGTTTCCCATAGACGACGCCAAACTTGTTCTGGAAGGAGTCGATGTCGACAGCCAGTCACCGGGGTTTAACCCACGTAGATGTTGACGATTGGGGAGGAACTCCGCTCCCTGCGAGATCAACACGAGCGTTAGGGGAACACGCTGAAGGTTGTCCGCGGAGCCCACTCCGACGCTCAAGTCAGTGCCTCAATGGAGAAGAGTAGAAGGCAAAAAAATGCACGAGTAGTAGAGAATGCATAACCCTTTTACCGGAGGGATTGGAATACCTTTTATACCTGCGACGGCTGCCTTGGTGCGTCCCAAGATCTGTGTCATGTCCCCCCTTTCATCGGTTACAGGATAATCTTTGAAAAGGTCCACGCCGTCATTAAGTGTGACCCGTTGTGATATTTAAGGGTCATGATGACTCCGCGATAGTGGGGGTGCTTATCCACAGATCCGAGAAAAGGGGGAGGGGTCGTTACTTGAGGTCGAATTCTTCTAGGGCTCTGCTTCCCCGAGGTGATCTCGGGGTCTTCTGGCCCGGGAGGTCGCAGGCGCTCCATTTCCCCGAGGCGATCTTGGGACCCGACATCCGGGGTAATCTCGGAGGGGTTTTCTGATCTGATTTTCAGGGTGTATTTACCGCGGGGGGCCCTGGAGGCTCCTCTTCCCGAGAGGGTCCCGAGAGCTCTGAAAGGGAGTCGCTCGGACTCGCCACATCTTGTCATCCAGCTTCTTCAGCCCACATGTCCTGCCAAGGGCTATTCAACCCCATCAGCAGACTAGAGGAAATTATTGAGGTTGAATTCCCAGCATTACCTTTCAAAAGATGTGTATTATTCAGGTGTTCTTGGAATGATCCAACTCCAAGGACGGGCACCAAGAAACATCGTTTATACAATTTAGTTTAGGTTAATTCAACCAAAAGATTCAACAAGTTTGAACTTTCATCATTGTGGTGTAAGCTGGTCAAGTTTTTTATCTTGAGTACACAACTAAGAGATGACGACCAAGTGAATGGCTAGCTGTTTGTCAAATTAAGCCTAGGTCAAGCATTGAAATGCTAAATACGATAACTGTCTACAACCCGATACTTATCAAAATGAAGAAGCCATAATGAACTCCGTTGATTGAGAAATACAATCAGCATCACAATTATTTATAGATGATAATGTCTCTTACGAGGAAATTGATGATGGTGAGATATCTAGCAGTAGGAGGTTGATTTATCAACGGAGTCAAGCGATGAAAACTTGCATGTTAATTTAGTTCCATCGGAATAAGATCAGGTTATTAAATATTGAATATTATTAGTTGTTTGTATTTCATCATCGTTGATACTAGTTGTTTGTATTTCATCTTCGTTGGTACTAATTGTTTATATATTATCTTCATTGATACTAGTTGTTTGTATTTCATCTTCATTGGATTAACTATTACAAATATTTATATCTAATATTATGAGTTTGGATTTTTATAGTCATGCAGTCAGGGCAAAGACCACGTGGTGACCAAATTACATTAAGAGTAGTGGGTGACTAGTAAGTCAATATGTAATTCTTATATATTTTAGGTCAAATTTTGCTAATGTATGATATTTTTGCTACAACTTTATCCCAGCCGGTCACCAGGTCTCAGCTTATATTATAAAAAAATTCAAAGAAAGATTGTCCTTGACTGCTACCACATGGGGTCATATAGAGCAAGATTTGAAGATTTTTTATTATGGTAAATTTTTGTTAAGTAGTTTAGATATATATTTAATTTAATGTTAAAACTAACATGATACTAACCATTTTTTTTTACAGAAAAGATATATTTGGGAGGAGGGTCAAGAGGAAGAATTTAAAATAACCTGGAACGCCTACTGCTCTAAGTTGTACAGGAACATGCTATACAAGTGAAGAAATAAGGCAAATAGGCCTTCAGAGGGCCCTGAGACAGTTTTGGCCGCATGGAGAGCAGTCTGGGATGCCCAACATTGGAATGATAATGCTGCGATTGCTCGAGCCAATCACAACTCGGAGCTTGCTGGCCCCAGCACCGAATCCACGAAGCACACTGCTGGATCCCGTTCGATTGTCCAACATGTCACTGACTTGGTAAGTTTTTATTTAGGTTATTATAATCATTCAGTATGTTTTTAGATATATTTAAATATTGTATTTTGTGTATACAGGCTACTGAGTTACAGAGACCTCCCCTTAGTTGGGAGGTATTCAGCAAGACCCATAAGAAAAAAGATAGGTCATTTGTCAATCGACGCTCCTTAGCAATCAATGTAAGTATATTAATTATAGTATATTTGTTTTGACATTTTATAGAGATTCATTTAATTCTTATTTCATAGGAAGCAATGACCATTAGAGTTGCAGAGGCGTCTCAGCCTACTACAGAGGGGGAGAATTCACAATCTCTTTCCACCGACCAGGTGAATGACATTTATTATGATGTTGTCGGTGGAAGGAGGAAGTGTTGGATCGGAGAAAATGATAGAGGGGGTTATGAAATTTTTCGGAGTAGAAGAGTAAATACGCAGCGGAAAATGACAAAATACACAAGAACACAAGTCGTTTTTTACTTGGTTCGGAGTCGCGGTCGGCTCCTACTCCAAGGCCCACGGTCCTTGATCATTTACTTTAGGCAATTCTATATTCGATAAAGTTTTTACAAGATGATAGTACAGATATAGAATTGGAAATTTAAATCACAACACTTTCGTAAATTGAAATTTTACCGACACCCGAGGTGGATCGAATTACAGAGCAGAGGGTTGTCGTCGACGCTGGAATCTCGAAATCGAACTTTGCCGGGGCGCAGCGCTTGAGCGAAAGTGTCTGGAGAGTTGAGAGCAATGGATGTCGAAGCCTTGGGGGTGCACCCCGTTTTATAGTGCTCATATGGGCGCCTGTGACGATGGGGGCGCCTAACACGTGGCCTTCCCTGCGCGAACCCTTGTCCGCAGGCTCGGTCAGCGCTTATCCACCTCCACTTGGGCGCCTGAGCTGATGGGGGCGCCCGTGACCTCACGGGCGCCTGAACTGCTTCGGTCCAGAGGCTTCGCGGCTGTGTTTTGGATTTTGCCTTCGCACTGGTGCGCCCATATCCATACGGCTGCCTGAGCTCATCCGGGCGCCTGAATCCATCCGGGCGCCTAGGCCCAGTGAGGCACCTTACATGCAGACGACCAATCCTTCGATCTTGCAACTCAGGTTAGTTCCAAACACAACAAACAAATGTGTTAACCATTAGTTACAGCCGTAGCTGTCTTGGTTCTGACTTTGGGTCTCCCAAATGGAACCCTAGGTCGAACCGATGCCTACTGTTCCCTCGACGGGGAACGCGTCCTCACCTACTCCTCTCAGGAGAGTTTACCTTTTGCCAATCGGCTCCTCCGGTTGGACTTTTGCCCAATCCACCTGACCAGGTCTTCGTGCCCAACTTCCGGTCAGGTCTTCTTGCCCAACTTCCGGTCAGGTCTTCTTGTCCAACTTCCGGTCAGGTCTTCGGTGCCCAACCCCTTGCCAGGACTTCTTGCCAGTCCTCGACCAGGACTTATTTGCTTGACATCCAGTCAGGTCTTCTTGCTCAGTCCTTGACCATGACTTCATTGCCCAGCCCTTTGCCAGGACTTCATACCTAGTGTACCTAGGACTTTTCCTGCACACTCAGTAAACATGTTAGATCACAATAATACCTTAACTTTTGAACCCTTTGTCAATATCAAAACCCATGTTTGATTTAGGTGCTACCTGCACCAACAATCTCCCCCTTTTTGATTTATGGCAACACAGTTCAAAAAGTTAAGTTAAAGAAACAAGATATGTAAAAGATATGTACTTTCCTCCTCCTGAAAAGATTCTCCCCCTGAGTTTTTCAAAAAATACGTGGGGGGTTTTGAAAACCCTTCTAAGTCTTTGGCTATCCAAAATATTTTCAAAAGATTTTTCAGGTTTTCAACACTTAAAAAATTTTCAAAAAGAATTTTAAGTTTAAACACTTAGAAAAAATTTTCAAAACAATTTCAAGTTTAAACACTTAGAAAATTTTCAAAATTAATTTCAAGTTTAAACACTTAGAAAATTTTCAAAATTAATTTCAAGTTTAAAGACTTAGAAAATTTTCAAAATTAATTTTGAGTTAAGCACTTAGAAAATTTTCAAAATTAATTTCAAGTTAAGTACTTAGAAAATTTTCAAAATTAATTTCAAGTTAAGTACTTAGAAAATTTTCAAAATTAATTTCAATTTAAGTACTTAGAAAATTTTTCAAAACAATTTCAAGTTTAAACACTTAAAAAAATTTTAAAATTAATTTTGAGTTAAGCACTTAGAAAATTTTCAAAATTAATTTTGAGTTGCTTCAGATTTGAACATGGATATTTTCGTTACTTTACTTTTTGAAAAAGGAGATAAAAGTTAAAAAAAAAATTTTAAAATTAAAAAACTTCTTAAAAATTTCTTTTCTCTCCTTTCCTTTCTCTCCCCCTTTGTCATATATCAAAAAAAATTATTATAGCAAAAATAGAGTAAAGAAAGTAAAGTTCTGTATTGAACTAATTCTAAGCATAAACTGGACCAAATCAATTTAAATTCTTCTCTTTTGGGTCCTGTATAACCCAGTTAGCTACTTCCTAATTGTCATAAATAGTAGCTTTCGCTAGGGTTAGTCAAGTTAAGTGATCTGATCAAGTTTGATTTTCTAAGCTTGACACTTAACCTGATTGCTGTTCAATTGGTATTTATTACCCCAATTACTGCAGATGCACTGACTTAAAGCATCTTGAATCAAGGCATAGACCTAAGCATCTCAACTCAGTCTAGGTTGTCAATCAAAAGTACCCTACGGTGCTTGTGAGATGCTGGCTTCTAGATCTATAGGTGCATGCAGTTCTAGGGTTAGGGCCTAAGTTAAGTCCATTTGCGAAAAACCTAATTTTGAAGTGGGTAAGTTTTTTTAAAAAAAAAACTAAGTCGGAAAATTATTTTAAATTTCAAAACAAAAATGATTTTTCAAACATATTAAATAACAGATAAGAAATAAACCAGTTTAAAAAAAATACATGTAGAGCAGTCCTATTCTACTAAGCATAACATTATATTTGACTTAGTATACTAATTGAGGTGGCAAGTAATTAACGAGTAATTCTGATAAATGCATAAGAGTCATCTGGTCAATAGTAGGACCAGCAAAGTCAAACTATAGCCAAGTACAAGTCAACCCTACTCAGTAGGGATAGTCAAATAGTCTACAATACACTGAGATAGCTGAAAATGATCTAAGAGGAAGGGCCAAGACGGTCGAATGAGCCAGGTTGCCAAGATCGAAACAACGACATCATTTCATTGTATCGTGTGTCATTAGTCTCTTGATCGGCTAGGATGGCGTCCATGTGCTCGATGTGATAGGCCTCGACCTCCTCCCTGAGGCTATGCATCTCTGTCTGCAATAGTGTAATGCGTTGGTCGGTAGTCAGTGGGGGAGGCTCCTATAATTGCTCGTTGATCTTGGCTGCGAGATCAGCTACGTCTACCTCCACCTCCTCGTCAGAGTCATCTTGCCATCTAGCCCTCTCACGTCTCCATGATAGAACCCCCGTGGCCGAAACGTCTATCCCCGCTAAGAAAAAGTTTCTAAATCCTATTTCGTCAAACTCAGTCATCGAGATAATCTCTCTAGTAGTTATGTCGCGACCATGGTGGTTAAGAAGGGCGGTGATAATATGGCAGTAGGGCATACGTACTCGATCGTGAGTAGATACGCTCGATGCGTAAATGATGGTGTGGAATATGTGGAGGCCTATGTCGATATCTAACTGATGAATCATGGCGTAAAGTAAAAAGGTGTGAAACGGTCGCATGGTCGCGACATCTCGGGTGGTGAGTGGGAGTACACAACGAACTATAACTCGGTAGAAGGTATAATCCTGGACTCAGAGGTCAACGGACTGAAACCTCCGTGCTAACGGGTTCCGCACATCTCCAATGAAGTAGGAGTAAAGAGTGTCTAGAGTGATGTGCGAGTAGGGGGGTGCGAAGGGAGGGTCAGTTGGACGATAACAGCAAAAGGTTGACTGACGTAGTCCGAGAAACCGATTAAACAAAGTTGGAGAAATGGTTAGGGGAGTGCCTTGCACGGTGGTAGAGTAGAGCAGATCATCAATTTTGACTAGGTTATTGCAAAATTCTGCACACAGGGTCGAGTTCACAGGATGTGTGCAGAAGACTAGATGATCTAGTTGATAGAAGTTGATCGCATCCATAACTAAGGGGCAAGATTAGGTAAAGAATTGCCTATTTAGGAAGCTAGTCTTTATATGCTTATAGGTTGTTTGGGCAAACTTGTTAAACAATTCCAAGTTGGGGAACCTTGGGTCGGGGCTAGGTTCGGCCACGGGGTTAGGTTGAGGGACACGACGTTTTCTAAATATGTATAACAAAGTTGTGCATTTAATAACCAAATTAATAAAAAAAAATTACTTGAAAATGCATAATAAAATTGATACCGGGGCGACATTTTCGAAGTAGAGCGTTTGAAGACTAGGGAGGAGCATCCGAGCGCCTTGGGAAGAAGAGAAGTGATGGAGGATTTTGGTTTTGGTGTGGGGAAAGAAGAGGGAGCCATGCTCCTTATATAGTGTCATACAGGCACCCGTGAAGGGTCGGGCGCCCGAGTTCATTGGGGCGCCCGTAAGGTCATGGGCGCCCGAGTCAGCAGGCAGCTTTTGGCAGACTTGACTGCCTTGGATGAAGATAAAGACCTAGGCGCCCGATAGGTCACGGGCGCCTGGGTCAGGAGTGTCAGGTTTGATAGCTTTAGCTGTCTTGTTCGAAGATAAAGTCGGGGGCGCCCGACAGGTCCCGGGCGCCTGGGTTGACTAGGGTTTGACTCTTTTGACCAACCAACAATCAATTGAGCTCTAAATTGCATGATTCCATGTTTTTACTTGACAAAAGTATAAAAACTAGATGAATTTGAGTTAAGTTAGGTCCTAACCATCTCACCCAGTCTACAGTTATCAATCATGTTAACCTTATGGGGGTTGTGAGACAGTTTTTAATAGAAATGAAGATTTTAATTTGAAAAGCATGATTAAATTTTGAAAGGTTAAATTAATTTTAAAAACAATTTAGTTTTATGTTTATTTTGAAAAGTGGTTGAATCTAAGATTAATTGAAATTTGTGTTAGATTCAAATCTAACAATAGTAAAGTGAATTTGATTTTCAATAATCGGCTTCCAGGTCTTGGCGAGACACTAGGCCTTCTTTGGTCATAGCCTTATTGGATCATCAACCCTTTCCTTAACAAAGCCTTTTATTGAAAATTCATCCTCAAGTTACTCCTTGAAAGATTTTGGTCTAACTAGTTTGGGTCTTGGAGCGGTAGCTTCGGCTAGTTCCGCCAAAATGGCTTCCCTAACGTACTATCATCTCACCTCCACCCAATACTATGTTGTTCAAATTTTAATTAAGTCGTTTCAGTCCTTAGTCTATTCAGTCCTAGATCTAAACATAATAATTTGCAAAAAGAAATAAACAATCAAGCATGCAATTGAAATTAAGAAAAAAATAATCAAGCATGCAATTAAAATTAAGGGAAAAAAATTATCTAATAATGAAAATTGTTTTTATATTGGCTCCCTTGGACTAAAGCCACGATAATGATTAGGCAAGATGTGAATTTTGTCCTTGGGGATCCAATACTGGTTTGGTCCAGCTTGGTTGTTCAAGCAAAGTTTGGGTACCCATGCTTGAATTTTGGCTCTAGGTTGGTTCAATACATCATAATATGACCGTTGTCTCGACTTGGTTTGATACCCTAACCCAGATCGATTAAGAATGGACTTCTGTTTTCCAAGGATCATGTCAAGACTCTTGGAATCCGAAGTGAATCGTTCTAAAGCCACTCTGAGCTCCTTGACTTGAGTTTTCAAGGAGGAGTTCTCTTTCTCAAGTTTTTCAACTTGAGAAGAGGTTCCTTCTTGAACCTTCTCAGTCAAGGATCTAGAGTCGGCTTCCTCTTTCAGGAGTTTTACTTCCTGTTGGAGGGATTCGACCCGGATTTTGGCATTCGTCAAGTTACGAGATAAATAAGCTATTAATTTTGATAATTCGATTTCAGAATAACCTCTTACCATTATTTGGCCGTTTTCCGATATTGTGAGCCTTCCGTCATCTAGCTTCGACTCCGATCCTGTGTCGATGTCTTCCGTAGTGTCCTTTCTTGTTGCATTCGTAGCAAGTGACATTTGGTTTGCCTTTTGAAGTTGAAGGTTCAGCTGGATCTTCCTTTCGTTGGCTTGCTTTCCTTCTGTTGGTTTGATGCTTCAGCTCCTTGTAGTAGTCCCGAGCTAGCCGCACCAACTTGGGTTGATCCCCTTCACTATCTTCTGAGTTTGAGTCTGAGTCAGACTCGGATGCAGATTGAGGCTTTTTCTTGGCTACCTTTCCTTGGGGTTTACCTGTAAGAAAAGCAATATCTTTCTCGGCCAAACTGCAGTTAGTCTGTTCGTGTAATTCTAATTCTGAAAACAGTTCATCTAATTTAATTTTTAAAAGATCCCTAGAAACCTTGAAAGCATCTACCATAGATGCCCATAGAGTATTTCTTGGGAAAGCATTTAAGGTGTACCTGATTAGGTCACGGTTCTCTACCTTGTGACCGATTGTATGCAGGCCGTTCATCAGCTCCTGGATTCTGGCGTGGAGCTGTGCTGCTGATTCGCCCTCATTCATCTTTATTGTGTAGAGTCTGTTCAGCAACAAATCCCTTTTGCTGATTTTGGTGTCGGAGGTGCCTTCGTGCAGCTCAATCAGTTTGCTCCAAAGTTCTTTGGCGCTGCTAAAAGGACCCACCCGGTTCAATTCTTCCTTGGTTAATCTGCACTGCAACGTCTGAGTTGCCTTAGCATCAGCCTCGATCTTTTTCTTCAGCGAGGCATCCCATTTAGAGTAGTGTTGTGCTACTCCTTCTGCGTTCTTGGGGATTTCGAGGCCAGATTGGATTATTATCCACATATCCACCTGAGTTTTCAGGTGGACTTCCATCCGACTTTTCCAGTAGGAGAAATCTTCTCCACTGAATAGTGGTGGTCTGGCTGTGCTGAAACCCTCTTGCATGACCATAATAATTTTTGAAAAAAATAGAAACAGAGAAAACTTGTCCCAAGACTTGGTCTTGGATTAGTAGTGCGGAAGAAAATTAATAGAAGTGAAAAAACGATCGAGTGGTGTTGCACCAACCTCGATTAACGAGAAAAATTAAAAAAAATAAAATTATTTTGAAAAATCTGAAAAACACTCTCAAATTGGTGGTTGCACCAAATTTGAGCCACCCGCTCTGATACCACTTGTTGGATCGGAGAAAACGATAGAGGGGGGGTGAATATCGTTATGAAAATTTTCGGAGTAGAAGAGTAAATGCACAGCGGAAAATGACAAAATACACAAGAACACAAGTCATTTTTTACTTGGTTCGAAGTCACGGTCGGCTCCTACTCCAAGGCCCACGGTCCTTGACCATTTACTTTGGGCAATTCTATATTCGATAAAGTTTTTACAAGATGATAGTACAGATATAGAATTGGAAATTTAAATCACAACACTTTCGTAAATTGAAATTTTACCGACGCCCGAGGTGGATCAAATTACGGAGCAGAGGGTCGTCGTCGGCGTTGGAATCTCAAAATCGAACTTTACTGGGGCGCAGCGCTTGAGCGAAAGTGTCTGGAGAGTTAAGAGCAATGGATGTCGAAGCCTTGGGGGCGCACCCTCTTTTATAGTGCTCATATGGGCGCCTGTGACGATGGGGGCGCCTAACACGTGGCCTTCCCTGCGCGAACCCTTATCTGCAGGCTCGGTCAGCGCTTATCCACCTCCACTTGGGCGCCTGAGCTGATGGGGGCGCTTGATAACCACCATTTTTCTTGATTATTTTAGGCTTTAAAATCCATGTTTGATCCACATTTTATATGCTTAAGTTTGCAATTGTATTAGGTTTCATGTATTTCCTCTATTTTGGCTTTTAATTCAAATCTTTGTATATTTGGGATATTTTTTGGTACTAAATCTGAATATCATTTTGTAGGCTTCAAATGATCACGAACCTAGATCAAATCGGGTCAAACTTGAGTTAGCATTGGATCCAGATCAAAGGGATCAAGCATCGGATTAATAGGAGCCGTCCATTTTAGAGAACGACTAGATCTGAGCCATCGGTCAACTTCTGGTCAATCCGAGTTCAAGATAGAGTCAATCATGACCATAGATCGAGATCTGAAAATTTCAGCCAAATCAGAAGTAATCTGACCGTTGGATCAAGCTCAAGATGTTCTAAACCATCCATTCAAGAAAAGGGAAGATCTGGACCATCCACCACTAATCTGGTTAATCCGAGCTAGAGACAGATAGATCAGGACCATTGATTGGGATCTGTGAAGTTTGGTTCAGATCTGAAGAGAACCGACCATTGGATGAAGCCGAATCGATCTCAGCCGTCTGTCGCTAATTTCCTTCTGAGCTGTGAGTTCTAGGCTGAGCTGGGTTAACTACAGTTTGGGCTGGCTGAACCAGGGCTGAATCTGACTGAACCCAACTGCTGACTGAACCCAGCTGTTGAGCCGAACCAAGGTGTTGAGTTGAACCAAGGTGTTACTGACAAAGGAGACTTCGACACACAGAGCTAGGGCATCGACTCCATCTTCTCTACGGGGGCGATCGGGGAGAGGCGACTGAGACGAGGGGTTCCCGTCTCAACTCATCTTCTCCACCTTCACCGCCGGCGGCCACTCCTCATCATCTCACCGCCGCCGGCCGGTATTCCATCTCCACCTCTTCTCTTTCGGGTTCGAAGAGAAGAGAGTAAGGGTTTCTCTTTCGGGTTCGAAGAGGGCTCTCCTCCATCATCACCGCACGCCATTGCACAAGCTAGGCCCGGGGTTCGAGCCCTAGTCGACCTTCTTCCGCAGCTTTCTCTCGGGTTGAGGGAAGCGATCCACCTCCATCTTCATCGCTGGACCTTCATCGCACAACTCTTCATCAGATCCGGCAATCACTTTTTCAATTCCGGCAGCTAGCAGATTTCTTCCAGCACAATTCAATTTAGTTTGGCAGCAGATCTTCATTTCCAGCAGATTTCTTCACAGCTCCTTGATGCGATCCAATTCTTCCTTATTAGTTCTTCTTCTTCGGCAGTTTACACCTTCACAGCAATTTCTTCCCAGCAACTTTTCTTAGGCAGATCTTCATCAGCTCATCTCATCAATTACGGTAGCAGATCATCACATTCACAACAATTTAGTTTCTTCACAGTTTCATTTGATTCTTCACAGCATTTCCTTCACAAATTACTTCCAGCAGCTTCTTCATCAGATTGGGTTTAAATTGTTGATTAGTTTCATTAATTTTGAGTTGCAATTGTGTTGCCTATGATTGTCGAATGTGGTTGTTGATATTTGTATCAAGTTTGATCTCTTGTATTTTCGAATGGCACGTACCTTTGTCATTTTAATTCATGCTCGCAAGTTGTTCGACAAAATGTTTCTATAGATAGGTTTAATTTCATGTCTCTTGTTTTGCTTAAGTTCTTGCTTATCCTATCTCTTTCAATTGCTTATCTTGTTTCTTTCAATTGCTTTATGTTCTTGTCCTTCATTTCATGCAATTAAGTTAGGTCAAATTAGATTTCTTTAATGCTGTAGGTTTTGCTTCATGTCTAGGTTTCATTGATGCTTTATTTCTTGAATGCTTCTTTCAAATTGCCTTTTCTTTGCTGCAATTGTAGTTAGGGTAAAGTAGATTTCCTTACCTGCATTGTCTTTCCTTAATTAGAACTAGATTTCATACTTGCTCTGCTATTCATTTCGTAGTCATAGCTCTCAAATCCAAAACCCAGTTTCATATCCAAAACCCAAAAGCAATAACATACGATCCTAAGGTTTATCATGTACCAACTACATTTGTTGGGAGACGACTCGAGTTACTCTATGCTACATTAGTTTAGAGGAGTTCGATTCTTTAATTGTATTTGAAACCGTGACACGACTGCAACGGTTATCAAATTTAGTAGTTTTCGTGAGACGCTCAAGCTTAAGTGTGAGGGAGTTGATAGGTATCATTTTGTTGATCATTTTAGACTTTAAAATCCATGTTGACCCATATTTTACATGTTTAACCTTGAATTTACCCTCGGTTCTATAGATTAGTCTTATTTTGGGCTTTATTGCAAATCTTTACACATTTGAAAGATTTTGGAACTTAATTGTGAATCTATGTTTGCAGGCTTTGAAAGGATCATGGACCGAGGTCAAGAATGGTCAGGATCAGGCTCAGATCAAGGCGATCAAGCTCTGGAGAACTGTGAGCCGTCCATTTAGAAGTTAAGCAGATCTCGATCATCCAGGGCAATTCAGATGGATCCCAGCTGAGGAAAGGTAGATCTGACCTTCATAATGATATCTGGAAGTTTAGGGGTAAATCGTAGAAGATCCAGCCGTTGGATCAAGCCAAGAGGATCTAGACCATTCATTCAAGAAAAGGGAAGATCTGGACCATCCGCCACTGATCCGGTGAATCCGAGATGGGGTTAAGGTTAATCAAGCATTTGGATCAAGATCTGAAGGTTTCATCAAAATCAGAGATCATTTGACCGTTGAATCAAGCTCGGGAGGATCTAGACTGTCCATTCAAAGATCAGGTTGATCTGAGCCATCCGTTGCAAATCTGGAGGATCCGAGCTACTGGGAGGCAGATCCTGACCCTTGATCAACATCATCAAAGTTTGGTTTAGATTGGATAAAGATCAACCATTGGATCTGTCCTGAACAATCTGAGCCATCCGATTCAAACTATTTAAATCAAAAACTTCCCCAGGTCTCAGCGTCGCGTCTTCTTCGCCGCAGTTCATCTCTTTCGATTGTTCTTCATTTTTCTTCAGCAAATTTCTTCATCCGAAGGCGTGACCACGTCAATTCCGATCTTAGAGCAAGTTCTAGGTCATTAGGAAGATTTATCCGTGAAGTTTCCAGCTTCAAACTGCCCAAGAAACAGAGCTGATGTGAGGTTTCCTCAATTCTACCATTTGCTTCCCTTGGATCGGTTGTGCACCATTTTCATCCACCCGAGTAGTTCAGAGGGGTTCCTGGATTGCTTGGATCATCCACAAGCTTTAGCGCAATCGGACACAGCCGGATTGAGTTGATCAAATAAGGTCTTCGGATTTGAGCAAGCTGAGCTGGATTTGATCGCAGATTCAGTTTTCCTAGTGATTTGTGGAGCTTACAGGTTCGAGGCTCACCCTTGTGTGACGGCAAGGAGTTCTTGAACTAAGAGAGGGATTGATGATAGTTTTCTTTATGCAATTTTGTTCTTAGCTGTAATTTCAATTTCTGCATATTAATTCCAGCTTTCGAACGTTGTATCAGTGAATTCAGTTGATCTTAATCGGTTCTGCATTTATTGGTTTCTCAAGTTTGCAAGTATTAGATAGGTAGTTTGTTAGTGAGCAATTGCAATTAGTTTAGTTTGTTTCGGAGTTAAGTTTCTTTTCTGCATTTCACTTGGCTTGTAGCTTATCAGTTTTCCCTCTTGTAGCGTATCAACTTATCATTTCTGCAATTCAATCTCCATTTCTGCCATTCTTATTTAGCATTTCTGAATTTCAAATCAGTGAGCTTAGTTTTCGTCTGAATTGAATCTGAACATTAGAATTGAGTACTTAATCTCAGCTTGTTGTGTTTCAATTACCAATTCTGCAAGTTTTAGTTCCAATTCTGCAAGTTTCAGTTTACAAGTCCCTGAAGTTTGTGTCAAGTAACTCTTAGATCTTTTACATCGTGTATGAACATTATATGGTGCAGTTAATCTCAGTTGCTTACTTGTTTCTGCATTCGAATCAAGACTGAATCTGTGCCTGCAAGTTCTGCTTTCATACATTTCATTTCTGCATTCCTGCGTATCAGTTCTGTCTTAGGTGTGTTTCTGAATTTATCAATGTTCGGCTTTTAAATTTCTTCACTAATTCATGCTTAGCACTTCAGTTATAGCCTCACCTTCCCAGCTGAAGTGATCAGTTTATTTCTGCATTGCCAATTACAATTTTTGCAGGTTTCAAGTCTATGTTTGGCACGTTAGTTTCTTTTTCCTTTTCTGCATATTAAGGTGGCTGCAATTCTGCATGTTGTATCAAGTTTCAACATACCTTTAAGTGTGCTTTTGAGCTTGAAACCAGCCTCCTTTGCATTCAGTTCATTTCTGAATTGCAATCTTCTTTTCAGCAATTTAAGCTGTTCATTCCTGCAACTTGTATCAAGTGAGGTTTTGGTACTGATTTTTGTAACACTTTGGCTATAGATTGCCTTGCATTTGGTTTGTTTGGAGTAGTAATTCCTAAAGCAAGTCTTTGCATTAGTTTCAATCGAAATTCAGCTACTGTGTTGATTTCATTGCTTAGCATTTGGTTTGCATTTGACATCAGAATTATTTTCCAAAATTCAGTTAAATTCCCTTGGTTGAGTAGGTTTCCCATTGATTGAGTTATCAATTGTCATACCTAGTTTAACTTTGCTTAGTTAAGTTTATTTCTTTGCATTGTGTTTGCATTTCTAATTGAAACCAAACCCAGATTTTATTTGAAAACCAAAAATTATTCGACGACACATAAACTCAAGCTAGAATCAAACACCCTTAATTAGCCCTAGGAAAAATACGACCTGTGGCCCCTTTACTACGTTTTCATCTTTGCTAGCAAAAAGGGTTTCCAGTTTTGCACACATCTAAATTTTGAGACCCACATTCGTGACACCTATATTGGGTCCATCAGCGCTCGTGACCTCACGGGCGCCTGAACTGCTTCGGTCCAGAGGCTTCGCGGCTGTGTTTTGGATTTTGCCTTCGCACTGGGGCGCCCGTATCCATACGGTCGCCTGAGCCCATCCAGGCGCCTGAGTCCATCCGGGTGCCTAGGCCCAGTGAGGCGCCTTACTTGTAGATGACCAGTCCTTCGATCCTGCAACTCAGGTTAGTTCTAAGCATAACAAACAAATGTGTTAACCATTAGTTACAGCCGTAGCTGTCTTGGTTATGACTTCGGATCTCCCAAATGGAACCCTAGGTCCAACCGACGCCTACTGTTCCCTCGATGGGGAACGCGTCCTCACCTACTCCTCTTAGGAGAGTTTACCTTTTGCCAACCGGCTCCTCTGGTTGGACTTTTGCCCAATACACCTGACTAGGTCTTCGTGCCCAACTTCCTGCCAGGTCTTCTTCCCCAACTTCCGGTCAGGTCTTCTTGCCCAACTTCCGGTCAGGTGTTCGATGTCCAGCCCCTTGCCAGGACTTTTTGCCCAGTCCTCGACCAGGACTTCTTTGCCCAACTTCGGGTCAGGTCTTCTTACCCAGTCCTTGACCAGGGCTTCTTTGCCCAGCCCTTTGCCAGAACTTCTTGCCTAGTGTACCTAGGACTTTTCCTGCACACTCAGTAAACATATTAGATCACAATAATACCTTAACTTTTGAACCCTTTTCCATTATCAAAACACAGGTTTGACTTAGGTACTGCCTGCACCAACAGAAAGACCACCCTATACAGTTTGGGCTCTCAAGCAAAAATCACATATGATCAGATGAGAGCTCTAGGGGTTAGGGGACACCCAGGTTCGTCCTCCTCCTCCACTAGTGAGGTTCGTCAATTGCGGAAGGAGAATGATGCTCTGCGGACTCGACTCACGACAATGGAGACGACGTGGGCCGAGAGGGACGCAGCGAGGTGTTGGTGCAAGATGCATCAGTGATGTCCTCCTCTAAGTGTTTCAATGGTTGACAATATGCTTAAGTCAGTGATACATTGAACAAGGAAAGGGTAGTCACGAAAACTGGACCAAAGTGATGAAAAGTCCTAGTTAACCTAGGCACGAAGTCCTGGTTCGAAGAATAGGGCACTAAGTCCTGATCATGGATTGGGCACTAAGTCCTGGCCGAGGGCTGGGCACCTAAGACCTGACCGAGGGTTGGGCACGAAGTCCTAGTTCATGGAATTGGGCAATAAGTCCTAACCGAGGGTTGGGCACCGAAAACTTGGTTCGAGGAATTGGGCACTAAGTCCTGGCTGAGGGTTGGGCACCGAAGTCCTGGACCTAGGGTTTGGCACGAAGTCTTGGTCCGAGGGATTGAGCAACTTCGTTGAGTGATGACTAAGGACAGAAGTAGAGACGGGTCGAGGTTCGGATGTCTCGAGATCCAGGAATCTTGAAGGCTAAGAAAAAGTCCAACTGGATGGGTCGGGTGGCAACCGTCTCCTGAGAGGAGTAGGTGAAAGGCGCGTTCCCGGGGGTGAGAACTTAAGCGTCGGTTCGACCTAGGGTTTCGTGGAAACCCGAAGTTAGAACAATTTCATTAAGGCTAAGGATATATATGTGTTTGCTTGTATTTATGTATCTTGCAGGTACCTAAAATTGAAGACAAAGCAGGCAAACAAACACACAACAAGGCTGGAAACTAGGCTGCTAGGCGCCTCCTTCAGCTAGGGTGCCCCAGTCAGCTAGGCGCCTCAATGATGTAGGGCGCCTCAATCATTGAGGCGCCTCCTTCAACACAGGCGCCCTGGATCAAAGGGTTATCTGCTGCTCCGAGTTCGGCGTGGAGATAAGCTTTAACCAAGCTGTGTGAGGCGCCTCATTGATCACAGGCGCCCTATACCAAGCCTATAAAAGGGGCTTCGACCCCTCAACTCAGTACAACACTTCTACGATCATTCTGAGCATTCCAAACAGAAGAAAAGTGCTAATGACGAGGCTCTGCGACCAAGGAAGCTCCGGGAGGAAGTGTGCGGCACTTCGGAGTTCCAAATCGGACGAGTCTTCGATTCTTTTTTGTTCGAATTTATATTCTGCAATTAATTTAATCTATCTTTGTGATTGTAATTTTTGTACTGCAAGACGGGTTTCTCCGCCTCCGGAAAGGAGACCTTTAGTGGATGGGTGTTCTCGTGCTTAGGCCTTGGATGTACTGACCCTGGGGGGTTGTGAACTAAGTAAATCCCGTGTGCATTCTGAATTCTGTGTTTGCTCGTTCGTTCTATTTTTCCGCTGCTACTAACTCTGTGTCTAGAACGAAGATCTGAAAGAAGAGTTTTCCGCGAGTTTTAAGGAAAAGATTTTTACGGTCGATATTCACCCCCCCTTTATCGACGGCACCGGTCCCCACAAGTGGTATCAGATCCTGGTAGCTCTTCACCGAACTAACAGCTGATGGAGCAAAGACGCCAGGAGTTGAGGGGGAGCCCAGGGGTGAATCAGGTACATTTTTTTAAATGGCAATTTTTAAATTTCATATTATATGCTTCAACTGCAGGGAGAGAGGACACTATAAAAATCAGTGTCCTACTCGAAAGACTCGTTCTTCACCGACAGCAAAGGAAGTACCAGCGCCGGAGTCCAGAGGAACAAGGATCATATCAAATACTTCAAATGCGAAAAGTACGGATACTGCAAGAATCAGTGTTCGGCAAAGGTACGAAAGATTTATGTTCGAAAAAATTTTCAAATTCCTGCACTATATTATGTAGATAATTCAGATAATTTTTTTGAAATGTTAAACTTTGTGAATAGTCAAGTCAATATTCTGCATGACCAGTTACAAAATGCAGATAATATTAAAATATCAAAAATTAACTTTTTAATCTTTAATGTCAATTCAATAATTACTAAAATTAATTCAGATAATTTTACTGATAATGCTAAAATTAATTCTGATAATTTTACTAATAATGCTAAAATTAATTCTGATAATGCTAAAATTAATTCTAATAATTTTACTGATAATGCTGATAATTTTACTGATAATTTGAAATTAAATCTAAAAATGTAAATGATAATTCTGAAATCAATTCTGAAAACTTTGAGATTAATCCTGAAAAAATTGAAGATATTTCTGAGGATAAGGACGATTTATCTGAGGATATTCTTGAGGATATTAAAGATAATGCTAAGGATAACTTTGAGGATATTGAAAATTCTTTAGACAATAATCTAATTATTTTCTTGGATAATTCTAAAAACTATTATAAAACATTAACCAGTAGCCCTGAAAACTACTCCACCTACTGTGAAGATGTAGAAGGATATGATTTTGATGATGAGGATGAGGAGGAAATTGAATTTTTTACAATCAAGACTATAGTGAATAAAAATTACAAAAATTCAAAAAAATCAGAATTATTAGAAAAACTTGAAAAATTAGATAAAGAAGAAATAGTAGATGAGTCAAGAATTTTTGAAATCGTGAAAATGTGAAATTAGACCCACAACTTTTAATTAACCCAGAAATTTTAAAATTTAAATCAAATTAAATCCAAATTAATTCTTAATTTAATCTTTCATTAATTTAACTTCAATTAAAATTCAATTAACTCAAATCCAAATTTATTTAATCCTTAATTAATTTAACTTTAATTAATCCTTAATCAATTTAATTTTAATTAATCCTTACTTAATTTAACTTTAATCCTTAATTAATTTAACTTTAATTAATTTTAATTTTAATCCTTAATTAATTTAATTTTAATTAATCTTTAATTAATTTAATTTTAGTTAATCCTTAATCAACTTAACTTTAATTCGTAATTACATTAACTCCAATTAATTCTTAATTAATTCAACTTCGATTAATTATTAAGTAATTTAACTCCAATTAATTCTTAATTAATTTAACTTCAACTTCAACTAATTCTTATTTGATTTAATGTAAATTAACCTAAATCCAATTAATTCTTAAATAACTTAAACTCAAATTAAATGAAATCTTACCCAAACTGTAACAATTAAATTAATAATATTAAATATGTCAAAGTGGGTTGGCATATACGCGGGTTCACACGACATGTATCAAATCGGAAATTTGATACATCATTATAAATTTAAGTAAAATAATTTGAATTGTTTGACTCATGCATAACTGTCATGTCATGCATCTGCTATTTTTTTAAAAAATATATATATGTCATGTCATTCACGTTTAATGTTATGCATTATTTAGAACGGTTATAGGAAAAAGACTAGTTGAAACTTGAACAACCAAGTATTAGGTGGAAGTGAGATAATAGTACATTAGGGAACCCCTTCTAATAAGGTCAAGTAAGGTAAGGCATACCCTACTTGGTATGTTTAGTCTGGTGGAACTAGCCGAAGCTACCGATCTATGACCTAAACTAGTTAGACCAAAATTTTTCAAGAAGTAATTTGAAAATGAAGCTTCGATAAAAGGCTTTGTCAAGGAAAGAGTTGTTGCACCAATAAAGCTACGGCCAAAGAAGGCTTCTGTGCCTCGCCAAGACCTGGAAGCCAATTATCGAAACTCAAATTCAATTTACTCTTTGATAAATTTGAATCTAACACAAGTTTTGATTAAATCTTAGATTTAACAATAAATTAAGAAAAATTACTCAAGCATCTCACAATACACCCATAAGACAACCATGCTTGCTTGTACTGAGACATCTAAAATGGGTGAGATGTTAAGGACTAATAAATTAAAAAATATTTTTCAAAATTATTTGCCAAAATTCTTAGAATATTTTTCTAAAAATGATTTTCAAAATAGTACTTTAACATAATAATGTTTTTATCGATTTCATGCGTGTCTGATTGTCTATATATGATAGATTTTCAAAATTATATCTTTTTGAGAAAGTGTTTGACTTACACAATTAGACACAAGCCTTTAGGTCAACACTAGAGTCTCTTAAGACACTTAGATAGAGTCATACGGTGTCAAAAACAGGGGGAGTTTTTTTTAAACCTTATGTTTTGAAATTTATCATCTCAAAATAAGGCTTTTAAAATTATTTCAAAAAACAGTGTTATATCACTAACATTTCAACATATTTTTCGAAAATTATGTTTATTTCCCTTTTGATCTTGATAAACCTAAAGACACAGAGGAAATCTTCTTCATGATCTACAAAGACTCCTAGGATGTGTCAAATTTAGGGGGAGTCTAAGTCAAAAGAAAATGTCTGACAAGTATTTCTCTAAATTTTTATCTAGCAATTATTTTTTTAATTATTAAATAATTCTTTTGATTTGAACCAAACCTTAAAGACTCAGAGGAAGAGTATTTGTGGTCAACAAGCTTCCTAGGATTGGGTATGGTTTAGGGGGAGGTCAAATTAAAAGAGTTATTGAATTTTTCAAAATAATATATTTTCGTGCACTATATTTTAAAAATCCTGTTGAAAACATAAGTAATTTGTCTTTCAAAATACTATTATTTTGTTTTTCAAAATTTTTTTGTGGCTTATAAAATCTTTTTGAAATACTTTTTGAAATAGTATTTACTTGAGTTTGGAGAATTTCTAGGATACTTAGGGAAATGTCCTTGTAGTTAATAAGGTTTCCTAGGATTGTGTCAGACTGGAAAAGAAACCAAGTCAAGTAAACTATCATGTTTTCAAAAATGCATAATATCTTTTCAAAAGTACTTATATTTTTCAAAAAATACATAATATCTTTCGAAAGTACATATCTTTCAAAATACTGATTTTTCAAAGTACATATTTTTCAAAAATACTTATATTTTTCAAAAATGCATAATATATTTCAAAAATACTTATATTTTTCCAAGATGCATAATATGTTTCAAAAATACTTATATTTTTCAAAAATGCATAATATGTTTCAAAAATACTTATATTTTTCAAAAGTGCATAATATTTTTAAAAGTACTTGTATTTTCAAAAAGCTCAATATTTTTCAAAAGTACTTGCAAAATATTTAAAATATTTTTCAAAATATAATGGTTTCGAAAGTACTAATATCTTCTCAAGGTACCAATGTTCACAAAGTACAAATATTTTTATGAGCGCAGATATTTTTCAAAATGCTAACATTTTTCAAAGTATTCTTTGAAATGCACTATTTATCAAGTGAAAATCTTTTTATGAGTGCAATTTTTTTGAAAAAAATATTGTCTAAATGAGAAGTCTTTCTAAGACAATATTTTTCTAAGTACGAGAATTTTCTAACTTCAAAATATTTTACCAAATTGCTCAGTACTTTTTAAAGTGTAATTTTTTTGGTGCAATTATTTTTTCTAACTAGCTCTTTGCTATGCTTTCAAAGATTTTTACTAAGTACTTTCAAAAGAAACAATGTTTTCATTGTTGGTGCAAGTGTTCTTTGTTGATTTTTGATGTATGACAAAGGGGGAGAGTGCGCTTAAGTTAGAAATTTTAATTTTTTTTTAATTTTAAATTTTAGAAATTTTAAATTTTGAAATCAAAATATTTTTTTTTCAAAAAGGGAGAGAGTGAGCTTAAGTGAGAATATTTTTTGTTCTCCCAAAGGATAGACAACTTTCCCAATAGATCAAAATGTATTTTCAAAAATTAGATCATGTTTTCCAAGGATTATAATTTAGCCCTTTCATCCAATCTAACTTAAGATATTGTCAAATATCAAAAAGGGGGAGATTGTTGGTGCAAGATGCATCAGTGATGTCCTCCTCTAAGTGTTTCAATGGTTGACAATATGCTTAAGTCAGTGATACATTGAAAAAGGGAAGGGTAGTCACGAAAACTGGACCAAAGTGATGAAAAGTCCTAGTTAACCTAGGCATGAAGTCCTGGTTCGATGAATTGGGCACTAAGTCCTGATCATGGATTAGGCACTAAGTCCTGGCCGAGGGCTGGGCACCTAAGACCTAACCGAGGGTTGGGCACAAAGACCTGGTTCATGGAATTGGGCAATAAATCCTGGCCAAGGGCTGGGCATCGAAGACCTGGAATTGGGCACTAAGTCCTTGCTGAGGGTTGGGCACCGAAGTCCTGGACCTAGGGTTTGGGCACGAAGTCTTGGTCCGAGAGATTAAGCAACTTAGCTGAGCGATGACTAATGACAGAAGTAGAGACGAGTCGAGGTTCGGATGTCTCGAGATCCAGGAGTCTCGAAGGCTAAGCAAAAGTCCAACCGAATGGGCCGGGTGGCAACCGTCTCCTGAGAGGAGTAGGTGAAATGCGCATTTCTGGGGGTGGGAACTTAAGCATCGGTTCGACCTAGGGTTTCGCGGAAACCAAAAGTCAGAACAATTTCATTAAGGCTAAGGATATATATGTGTTTGCTTGTATTTATATATCTTGCAGGTACCTAAAATTGAAGACAAAGCAGGCAAACAAACACACAACAAGGCTGGAAACCAGGCTGCTAGGCGCCTCCTTCAGCTAGAGCGCCCCAGTCAGCTAGGCGCCTCAATGATGTAGGGTGCCTCAATCATTGAGGCGCCTCCTTCAACACAGGCGCCCTAGATCAAAGGGTTATCTGCTGCTGCGAGTTCGACGCGGAGATAAGCTTTAACCAAGCTGTGTGAGGCGCCTCATTGATCACAGGCGCCCTATTCCAAGCCTATAAAAGGAGCTTCGACCCCCTCAACTCAGTACAACACTTCTACGATCATTCTAAGCATTCCCAACAGAAGAAAAGTGCTAACGACGAGGCTCTGCGACCAAGGAAGCTCCGGGAGGAAGTGTGTGGCACTTCGGAGTTCTAGATCGACCGAGTCTTCGATTATTTTTTGTTTGAATTTATATTCTATAATTAATTTTATCTATCTTTATGATTGTAATTTTTGCACTGTAAGACGGGTTTCTTCGGAAAGTTCGGAAAGGAGACCATTAGTGGACGGGTGTTCCCGTGCTTAGCCTTGGATGTACTGACCCTGGGGGTTGGGAACCAAGTAAATCCCGTGTGCATTCTGAATTATGTGTTTGCTCGTTCGTTCTATTTTTCCGCTGCTACTAACTCTGTGTCTAGAATGAAGATTCGAAAGAAGAGTTTTCCACGAGTTTTAAGGAAAAGATTTTTACGGTCGATATTCACCCCCCTCTATCGACGGCACCGGTCCCCACACAAGGGATGCAGAGTTGAGGGATTTGTGCCCACCAGACACACACTGAGGTGTTAGTGTGTCACATGCACGCTTTTGTAGCGACCCTATCGCTTATGACATAGATGTTTGCCCCTCCTCGTTTTGAGTCTTAGGAGATGCAGGATCCTAAGGATACCCCATATGAGTAGAGATATTTTTGTGGTATGTTATATTTTTTTCTCTACATTTACAAAATCAAATTATTATACTATATAGTTTGTTATCATATGCATCACTAATTGTTTCGTATTTATTCATTTTCGTTTACAGATTCTACATTATCAGAGTTGAATTTAGACATTGGTTGACTTGAAAGGTGTATATATTGGATATTTTACATATCATTCAATGTTATTTACATTTTCTATATCAGTTACGATAACTAGTTATGTTTTCACTAATATTATTTTATCATTGTATTTCATTTTTATTTATATCGTTTCTCCTCTTTTATGCAGGAATGTTGTTCCCTTTGATCTAGTTTTGACGTGTCAGACTCCTATTACACTATATGTTCATGTATGTATTCACATGATGTCTTCTATTACATTTTATGTTCATGTATATATCCACTCTATGTTGGGTTTTTTACGTGTATATACTCACTTTATGTCCATGTATATTACACCTTATGTTCATGGATAAGAATATGATGTGTTTGGATATGGAATTTGAATATGTATTTGATACATGTGTTTGGATATGTGTTTTGTATGTAAACATAATTCAAAATGTATTGTTTGGATATGTGTTTGGATAGTGGCGTGTATTGATGTGTTTTGGATATGATGTATTTTTTATGAATATGATGTGTTTTGTATGAATACTATTGTTTTGTATGTGCTGTATTTGAATGTGCTGTTGTGCATGAATATTATGTATTGAATGTTGTGAATGCAAATATGGTAAGGGCAAAACATGGATAGGCTGTTGGAAAATTATATATATTAGCGATGGATATTTGACTTTCCGTCGCTATTAGCAATGAATATTTCACTTTCCATCGCTAATATTTGACTTCCCCGTCGCTATTAGCAACGAATATTTCACTTTCCGTCGCTAATATTTGACTTCCCCGTCGCTATCTTGGAACATCTGAGTCCTCACCTATCCAATAGCGATGGATACTTATGATATCCGTTGCTAATTATGATAAAATAGCGATGAATTTTTGACTTTCTGTCGCTATTATCCCCGTATACGACAATCGGCTCTGTTATTTAGCGACGAATTTTTTATGTATCCATCGCTATTTGCGACGAATTATTTATTTAAAATCCGTCGCTAATAGCAACGAGTAAAGCATGTTCCATCGCTATTCTCAAATACAATGGCGCGATAGCCGACGACGTTATTTCCGTCACTATTCCGTCGCTATTATCATTTAGCGACAGATTTGGTCCATCGCAAAAGACTATTTTTTTTTTGTATGTATTCTAAATTTATTTTATAGGTAAACTAAAAGAACAAGATGGTCTCTTAAAATGATAAAAAAAACAATTCAAACATGTAAACTCTCAAAAAAATGATAAACCAGGCAGTAGACAAATTGAACCTGGGGTGACCGGTCCAGCCCCATGGAAGTTTTCCACCGGTCACCAGGGTAAATCGGGAAGCGCTCGCGGTGGCCAGTCTAGAAGCCCAGCGTCCCAGGATTCGCGCCTCATTTGGAGAAAAAATTCCTGTAAAATGCGCCGTAGCTGGGGATCGAACCACGGATGCCTGAGTTAATAACTAGTGACCTTATCGTTGCACCGTAGCCCCGGGGGCAAATAAACTCTCAAGCAATCGACGTCGCTCTTTATTTTTCTTAATCATGGCATTGATTTCTTTTGTCATCCACTGAGAAAGTATTGTGCATGACATGTTTCATATTTAATTGAGAGGCAACCTACTTTTCATAGGCAATCGAAGATCTCGATCTAAATTGCGTGTAAAAGATGACTACATTATTTATTTGATGGTACCTTCCGAAATGAAATATATAGAATTTTATTTCTCCTTATTTGTATCATGAATATCAAGAGCTCCTAGGGTAATTTTTTTCTTGGAAATTTTCAATGTTGAATATAGGTCTTGTCCAAGTCAACATTTTTATTCGATATGCAATCCTTCCTTACTCAAATAATCTTAGACATTACTTTTTTATTCAGTCAAAAAAATAGTTCACAATGGTTTACTAGCAAAATAGTCATGCATACGTAGGGATACTGTAATTGAACCGAGATGAGCCGAACAGTAAAAAATTCGAGTTCGGGATTGATTGATTCGTTATCTCTAAGCTCGAGCTTAGGTCGAGTTCGATTCGAGCTTTAGTTCTTAATTAAGGTTAAGCTCGACTCGTAATAAAATTAAATAGTTCGAGCTCGGCTCGAAAAAAATTCATTTAAAAATTAAATGAGCTTAGTTCGAGCTTATTTAAGATAATTTACTATAATAACTAATAATATATTATTATATTTATTATATATATATATATATATATATATATATATATATATATATTTGTTAAATTATGGACCGTCAACCCCGGGCCCATCCGCAACAAGACCCAAGGCGTCTTGGATTCAATCCAAGGCACCTTGGATTGAAACAGAAGTTATTTGAAATATTTTTTTGGATGTATTTATGGTTTAAGATTTTAAAATTTAGATGTTGTGTTATAATTAGTTTAAGCAAATAAGATTTTCCCTCTAGGGTTCATATTTCCCTCTTGAATTATAATGTTCAAAATAAAAGAATTTAGATGTTTACGAAGATATATTATATATATTTAACGTTTAAAATTTAGGATTTAGGGGTTGATATAGTGGGTTAAGTAAAAAGATTTTTCTTTAGGGTTTAGACTTCCCTTTTGGATTATAATGTTTAAGATAAAAAATTTTAGATACTCATGAGATATTAAAAAAAAATCAAATGCACCTCCAATTGAATTGGAGGCGCCTTCGATCGAGGCGTGGACGAGTCCGCAGACTTTAGTCCGTATTTTAATAAAATTCTCTCTCTATATATCTATATATATATATATACACATACACATACATGAGCTTGTTAATGAACATGTTCGCGGGCCTCTTAACAAACATGTTTATGAGCTCACGAACCAAATACTGTTAAACTCAAGCTCGGCTTGATAATATTTTCAAGTTCGAAATCAGGCTCAAGCTCGGCTCATTAACTTAATCGAACAAACTCAAATGAACTTTTTCTCGATCTGAGGCCTAAATAGCTCGCAAGCAGCTTGACTTATTTATACCCCTAGTCGTGCATCCATGTCTCTAATATTGATTTATTGATTATGAAAAATTGCCCCGTCACCTACGACTTCGAGGGAATTAACGTCGGCCCCATGCACAAAACCTTTACTTTCCCCGTTTTTTTTTTTTTTTTTTTTTTAAAGGAAGGATTTTATTTCAAGAAGAGAAAATCCATTTTAGAAGGGGGGCCAAACCTAACCTTCCAAAATGGGGTTACATCCAAGAACACTGAAATTACAAATTTGAAAATCTGCACAAAATCAGCTCGAAGAACTTTATAACAAAGCAGCCATTTTAAAATTGATTGATAACACCAACAGTGCGATTCCAGCTTGATATATTCCATAACTTCAGAAGATGACCCTGATAGAACATCACCAAAGATCAAGATTCAGAGAAATAATAGATCCCGAGATCAAACCAGAGTATCAGAAAACCAGCTAGCATGAGTCATGACTGACTAAGAGACAGCCCAGATTATCTGCCGCCTCTGATAGCATCAATACTGAACACAAAGGAGACAATGATTCTATAATATATGGGGACATCAAATCATAGCTCTGAAAACAAGAAGAACAACCCTGTGATACAGTGAATAACCCTTTAGCCTTGGAGAATACCGAAATAACAAGAGATAGCCATAAAAAAACATAGCTGAATCAAGAAAACACGATCGAACTTAAAAAAAACCCCCAAACTACTTGGAGATACCATCCACGATTATGGGAAATCCATCAAGAACAGCAATATAATACAGAGTAGACAGATTCTGAAAACCCCACCAGCTTTAAGCCCAAACTGATAATTTTCCAAAGAAAATACAGATACAGAGAAACCATACGAATTTGCTGGAGGCTCAGCACCTTCATATTTATTCTTCAATAGACATCGCAGGAAGCCGAAGCTGGAAACATCTTTAAAGCAGTTAAGGATAGGCACTATATATTCATATAAACCAACTGAAATTTGGATTAAGGAATAAGCCTCAAATAACAGAAAACAATTCTGTAACTCCCAGGCAGGAGCTTGGATTAAGGATAGCACTGACTAAAATAAAGCGGAATTCATTGTATCAGAATAAAGATTACCACCCTAAATATGATAGGAAAATCCAGAGAAATCGAAGCCAACAATTGAAACTGATCTTAACAGTTGCCATTCAGAGCAATGGGCCAAACCTGAAATCCCCGTATTCAACAAAGAGGAAACTACAAAGCATGAGAAATATATCACAGCGTTTTGCTTAATATAGAACAATCCTCAGTTTTTTTTGCGCACCGGATGTATGGCATGTTTAATCTATCTAATTTACAAATGCCAAAAAGTATTTTATCAATATCATCAGCTCCCAGAATTCTTTCAGCAGAAAAACTATGGGCTTGATTTGCTAAATAATCTGCAGCTGAATTAGCCTCCCTAAACGTATGTGTGAGCCAGATCTTATGTTGGCTTAAGAAACCTTTAATTTTAGTGATCAACTTTCGAAATTTCCAAGGGACCAAATCAGATTTAAGCATTTTTAAGGCCACTAATGAATCCGATTCAAGCCAAATGGGCGTGAAACCCTTGGACAAGCATAATTCCAGCCCCTTTAAAATTGCAATAAGTTCAGCTTTAATATTTGAAGCAATACCAATACTACCAAGCTTAGCTAATAAAATCCGACCCTCATAATTCCTTATGATAACACCATATGAAGCAGGACCTGGATTACCTTTTGAAGATCCATCTGTATTCACCTTATAGATACCATATTTCGGCATTTTCCAGTGCACAATTTTGAAATTATTAACCACTCTATTGACCACATGATAACCCATATTACCCATTGCCTTCCTACAACCTTTCCACTGATTTTTTTTGATCAGTCCTGCTTCAATGGTTAGCTGAACATATGAGCTGATCTTCCATATAATTCTATTGGCCGACGGCCTGATGTCTCGATGTTTAGCATCATTCCTAGAGCCCCATAGATGCCAAAAAATCAGAAAAGGAATAGCTTCTTTAATATGCCCATCACTTGACCAAGAATTTCCATTTTTCCAACATGTTAAGATCTGATGTCGATCCACCCCAAATAATTGTGAGAAATGTCTCCAAACAACCTTAGCAACTGGCCCTGTGAAGAAGCAATGATCCCACGATTCTATTTCATTACAACAATGACATTTAGAGGCAAGCTCCACGCCTCTTTGCTGTAAAATCTCATCTAAAGGCAACTTCCTTTGTAAAAAACGCCAAATAAAGACTGAGATACTAGGAGAAAGTAACTTACTCTAGCAAGCTCTCCAGATTTCAGCAGGCAGTAGCGCATTCCTGATACAATTCCACGCTGACTTTAATGTGAACTTGCCATCCAAAGCTGGTTTCCAAAGGATGCAGTCACAGCTTAAGTCTTCCTTTACAGTACTATCATCTTCGTACCCCTTAGGTGCATTAAACTCCAAAATTTCTTCCAAAATATTAGCAGGAACAAAATTCATTAGCTTGGATGTGATCCAACCTTGCTTGCTAGAGAAATCCAGCACTTTACAGTTTGGGTTATCTACAACCTCGCAAATTTGATATATTGGGCCTTGATCAAGCCAAGTGTCATACCAAAAATTTATCTTACCATTACCAAGATGCCAACCAATTTTATCCTCTGCTAAACACCTTATTTTTATGAGACGGCGCCAACAAGGAGAGGCTCTCCAATTAACCGAAACCACAGAAGGAGGAGTAGATCTACAATACATTTTTAAAAGGAAAACTGCCCATGGAGTACCTTGTTCCCGAAACCTAAACCAAAGCTTCATTGCCGTGGCTGTGGCAATATCTGATAGTTTTCTGATGCCTAAACCACCTTCCAACTTAGGTTTACAAATATCAGACCAAGCAATCCAATGATATTTCTTTTTAGAGTTAAACGTGCCCCAGAAAAAATTTGCAAATATCATTTCAATGTGATGTTGAACCGACAGGGGAGGAAGTAGAACCTGCAAGGTAAAAAATGGAATTGATGTTAAGACACTTTGGATGAGAATCAATCGACCTCCAAATGTAAGCCTTTGAATATTCCAGCCCATTAGTCTCTTGCTGATTTTGCCGACCAAAGATTGAAAAAGGCTAGACTTTCTATTTCCTGTAATAATAGGAACTCCCAAGTACAACATTGGTTGTTGACCCTCCATAAAACCAGTAACAGAGGTGATTAAATCTTTCCTACTACTTGAAATACTTTTCGAAGGAAAAAATAAACTTTTACCCTCATTGATGGATTGACCCGAGCATGATTCATATTCCTTTAAGAAACTTTTAATGCGCTTAACATTGTTGACTGAACCATTCATAAAAATAACAATGTCATCCGCATATGCTAAGTGAGACAATTTGAAATCACATCCCAGAGCGAAATAAAGCTGAGGGTATTTATTAAACATAGCATCCAAACCTCTAGATAAAAATTCCGCCGCAATAATAAAAAGTAATGGGGAAATAGGATCGCCTTGCCTTAGGCCTCTTTTAGATTGAAAAAAACCCGACAAGTGCCCATTTATTTTAACAGAAAACCAACATTCTGTAATGCAACGTTTAATGAGGTCAATAGAGAAAACCGAAAAACCCAATGCTTCCATGACTTTAAAGAGAAAGGGCCATTGTACTCTATCGAAAGCTTTAGCCATATCTAACTTCAAAATTAAATTGCCACCTCTGACATGATAATTCAACTTATGAAACATCTCCTGAGCCAATAATATATTATCTGAAATCAATCTGCCAGAAACAAAGCCACTTTGTGATGGAGAAATGATTTTATTCATGATTTTGCTCAATCTAGAAGCTAGAAGCTTAGAGATAATCTTGTTTGAGACATTACATAAACTGATTGGCCTAAAATCTTTCCATTGTTGTGCGTTGTCTATTTTTGGGATTAAAACAATTGTAGTGGCCATCATACCTATCGGCATTGAACTACCATGAAAGAAATCCAAGACAGCTTCCAAAATATCATCTTTAATAATGTCCCAACAAGATTTGTAGAATTGGGTAGAAAATCCATCAGGGCCCGCCGCACTATTTATAGACATATCCCAAATAATACCTTTTATTTCATCTATATTCGGAAGCATAGAAAAGCTTTGGTTATCACTTACATTAATCAAGGAAGGCACATGATCAAAATTCACAGCATCACTGTTAAAAGACTCACCAGTTAATACTTCCTCAAAATAGGCCACACTAGAAGCTTGGATTAGCTCAGGATTTTCTAAACAGATGCCTTTATCCCAAATTCTGAAAATCCTGTTAGCCGATCTTTTATTCTTGACCAGATCATGGAAGAACTTAGTATTTCGTTCACCTTCTAAAATCCACTTTACCGCAGCCTTTTGTTTCCAAAAAATTTCTTCCATTTGTAGCATATTGAAAAGATGAGCCTGCTTCTGAGCTTTAATTAATTTATTGACTTCCGAGGGATCTAAGTCAAAATTTTTCTCAGCTTCAGCAAAAATGTCTTCAGCTTTGGTGATGTTGTCATGAATATTCCCAAAGACCTCCCAATTCCACCATTTCAGATGCTCTTTTAATCTTTTCAGCTTGAGTTGAAGTTTTTTGAGACCTTTCTCTAAAGTCGGCAGCCTCCAATTTAAAGCAACAGTCTGAAAGAAATTGCAGTGTTTAATCCACATGTTTTGAAAGCGAAAAGAGGCAGTAGGCTTCAAGAAGTTGGGGAAAGTGATGAGCAATGGACAGTGGTCAGAAGCTGCTCTGCTTAAGTGTTCTACACGAACTAAAAGATCTTTTGCATTCCAAGAAGGAGATAAAAGAATTCTATCCAAGCGCTTCCAAATTTTATTATTAGTCCAAGTAAATCTATCCCCAACAAAACCTGCGTCAATTAAACCTGCCAACATAAGGAAATCATTGAAATCATTTACTGAACCAGGTTTCGAGATAAAACCTTTAGAATGTTCATCTGGACTGGAAATGACATTAAAATCACCTCCAATTAACCAATATTCGGACTCCTCTGGGCTAATCTCCAGCAGTTTCTTCCAAAGAATATTTCTTTCTAATTGAGAGCACTTTGCATAGACCACAGTGATTAACATTTTTATAGGAAAAATATGAGAACTGATTCTCATATGGAGAAATTGTTCATGATCCAAAAGTAATTCAAATTCTATGTTAACATCAAATAGAAACCATATTTTCCCGGTGCAATTAGAAATGACAGTAGCAAAACCCAATTTCCTAGTGATAAAATTCACATCAAGTTTAACAAATGGTTCAAGAATGGCCAAAAAATTCAGATGAAATTTACTTCTTAAAAATTGAGTTCTTCTGAGTGATGCATCATTTCCAATTCCTCTAATATTCCATATAATACCTGCCATTAATAAATATTTGAAGAACTAGCATTTTGTAATTGTGCCTTACTTCTAGTAACTCTTCGATTGTCTGATCTGACAGAAAATGGAATCGAAATTTTTAATTTATCTCCTTTCACCATAGCCTTACTCTTGTAAAGTTTTGGAGATCTCAATTCTGCTAAATCACAAGAGGATGATCTTTGCAAATGATTTTCCATCTCAATATCAGTGTCTTCCTCTTCTGAAAAGGATTTAGAAGTTATAGCAATATTAGATTCATTTTGTTCTTCCCAAGGCATTTCATATGAGGCAGGCTGCTGATTTTCTTCCTCTGGGAAATCTGAGATGTTTTCATATATCACATAAGAGGAACCTGCAAAAGATTTATCTTTTAGACACCTTGGTTCCTTTGACGACCATGAAACAGTCTGACTAAGCTTAGATTTTTGTTATGATCTGTAACCTTGCCAGTCTGAGCAACCTTTTCCTTTAGTAAAGATTTCCCCTGTTCAGTCTCAGTTTCCTTTGGGATAGTTTTTTTAAGACAACCAACAGTGCCAAGATCTTCATTTTTTCTACTTTCATGCAGTACATTGCTTGATACCTGTTGAGTAGCATTTAAGCTTATGTTATTATCATGAACACCATCATCCAAATCAGCTAGAGACTGGAATCGGTTTAAATCTTTATCAAAAACAGTATCTTCCTTGCAACTTCTATCTGATAACTTCCTCTTCTGAACCCATTTCTTCTTCTCATCTTGTTTCAAACCGACAACAAAATCTAGTCCTTCAGAATAAGTAAGGTCTGTATTTTGATGTATCTTTTTATTCAGCTGAGGCAACACATCATCCATGGCATTAAACCTTTCCTCAGGCAACCCTGTCGGCTTTGATTTATTACCATTAACATAGCACTCCTCTGTTGAGTGACCCAAATGCTTACAATCAACACAGTAGCTAGGCAAGTTTTCATATAAAATTTTCTGAATACGCTTATCATCACCAATACCTATCCAAAATTCTTCAATTCTGGGTTTCAATAGATCAAGTTCCACACAGATGCGAGCGACTGAAAGTTTGGTCCCATCCGCTGTGCCTTCGTCCATCTTGATTGGTTTACCAACAATTCTTGCCATAGAAAATAGACTGAATTTGTTAAACATATGAATTGGAAGATTTGGTAATTGGATCCATATTGGAACAATTGAAGATTCTTCATCATAAGAAAAATGAGGCGACCACTTGAAGATTCTCAGTGGTACACCTCCAATTAACCAGACCCCTCGGCACCAGATCCTCGCCATGTCTTCGTTTGAGGTAAGATGGATGAAAATGTATCCAGCTCGCAATAAACGTATGTTATAGGATCCAGAAAGACCAAGATTACTAAAAGTTTGTTCAATTATTGCTAGATTTGGTCGCCAGCCAGAGAATTTACCTATTAAGGAAAACTGATAGGGAGATGCCATACCTGCTATTTCGTCCTCTGAATAAAATATACCAGGCTTGTTGTTGTAGATAATAATCGGCTTGAAATTAGTACCAATATCAACAAAGCTCTTCTTGGACGATCGGGGAGAGACGGGATTCACGGCCGTTGCATAGGATGCGTTAGATTTCAAAGCCCCTTGAGAAGGAATACTACCCTGAGTACCATCCAAAGATATAGAGCCCAGATTAGGTTTTGCATTGGCTATTGACCCATCCTTCGACGGCGCCGTTTCTCCGATGATGATATTTTGCTGGGAAACTCCATCACTAACAGGAAACGGAGACTTAGAGGAATTGATGGATACCAGAGGGGGAAATCCAGGAATCGACGCCATAGAAAAAGGCCGCCAGCGGCCAAGCCGCCGGAGAGAAAAAACTCGCGCGCGATGGAAACGCGTTTGTCGCCTTCAAATCGCCCTCAAGCCGCCCAACTCCGGGGCTATGCACTTAAGACAGCTGTTTACTTGCTAAAAGAGTCCCGACCAAGGTAGTCTCTACTACTCCATATGAGACATGGAATAGTAAGAAACCTCACTTAACTCACCTTAAGATATGGGGTTGTCCTGCTTATGTGAAGCGGACTGTATCAGAAAAATTGGATGCTAAGTCTGATAGATGTCTATTTATTGGATACCCTAAGGAAACGAAGGGTTACCAATTCTATCATCCCTTGGAACAAAAGGTGTTTGTTTCAAGGCATGCTGTATTTCTGGAAAGAGAATTTCTTTTACAAGAAAACAGTGGGAGTGGCATTAAACTTGATGAAGTTCAAGAAACTCCAATAGACATTACAGAGACACCTAGTCTAGACCCACAACCAATAACTCATAATGATGAGCTATCAGTTGAACCTAAAACAACACCACCTCTTCGTAGGTCTGATAGGACACGCAATATTCCAGAGAGATACAGATTTCTCATAAGTGAATCGAACGACGTGTTACTCATAAGCGATGACGAACCTATCAGTTATGAAGATGTTCTGAAAAATTCAGAAAGGGACAAATGGCTTGAAGCCATGAAGTCGGAAATGGATTCCATGTACGAAAATCAAGTATGGGACTTGGTTAACCCTCCTGAAGGGATTAAACCCATAGGGTGCAAGTGGGTTTTCAAGAAGAAAACCGACATGGAAGGTAATATTGTTACCTTTAAGGCTAGATTAGTTGTAAAAGGATATCGTCAGAAACAAGGAATTGATTATGACGAAACCTATTCGCCAGTAGCTATGCTTAAATCCATTCGGATGCTCTTAGCCATAGCAGCTCATTATGATTATGAGATATGACAAATGGATGTGAAAACAGCTTTCCTTAATGGAAACCTGCTTGAGGATGTATACATGATACAACTTGAAGGTTTCACATCGGTTGATAAAACCAAAGTATGCAAGCTTCGACGATCCATATATGGACTGAAGCAAGCATCCAGGAGCTGGAACATCCGTTTTGATGAGACAATCAAAGAGTTTGATTTCTCACAAAATCCTGAAGAACCTTGTGTGTACAAGAAGGTTAGTGGGAGTGCAGTCGTATTCCTAGTATTATATGTCGATGACATATTACTTATAGGAAACAATGTATCAGTTTTACAGACAGTTAAAATTTGGTTGTCCAAAACTTTCTCCATGAAAGACCTGGGAGAAGCAACCTATATCCTTGGGATTAGAATCTATAGAGATAGATCAAAACGGTTGCTTGGTCTTTCGCAGTCTACATATATAGACCGAGTGCTAAAAAGGTTTAGCATGTCGGAATCCAAGAAAGGTTACCTTCCCATCAGGCATGGGATCAACATTTCAAAGTCTATGTGTCCGCGCATAGAAGACGAGAGGATTTGCATGAATAAGATTCCTTATGCATCCGCGATAGGATCTATCATATATGCTATGTTATGTACTAGGCTCGATGTATCAAATGCTCTGAGCGTCATGAGCAGATACCAGTCTGATCCAGGTATGGATCACTGGGCGGCTGTCAAGACAATCCTTAAGTACTTAAGAAGAACTAAGGATGTGTTCCTAATATATGGAGAAGGAGATATGGTAGTACGTGGGTATACAGATGCCAGTTTCCAGACAGATAAGGATGACTCCAAATCTCAGTCTGGATACGTATTTACTTTGAATGGAGGCGCAATAAGTTGGAAGAGTTCCAAACAAGACACCGTAGCGGATTCTACCACGGAAGCGGAATATATCGCAGCTTCGGAAGCAGCAAAGGAAGCAGTCTGGATCAAGAAGTTTGTCTCCGAACTTGGTGTGGTTCCAACCATTGATGAAGCAGTGCCGGTTTACTGTGACAACAATGGAGCTATTGCACAAGCAAAGGAACCAAGGTCTCATCAGCGATCCAAACACGTGCTTCGCCGCTATCATCTGATCAGAGAGATTATAAGTAGGAATGATATACAAATTGAGAAAATTCCCACTGAAAGGAATTTCGCGGATCCTTTAACTAAGGCCTTGCCTCAGAGCAAGTATGAGGGTCATGTTAGAGCCTGTGGTATTGGATGCCGTAGCGATTGGCATTAGGCCAAGTGGGAGTTTGTTAGTAATATGAGAGAAGTGTCCTAAGGCAATTGCCTTATGATTGTAATCATTTACTTTAATAAATGAATATTCACTATTTGAGTATACATGTTCATGTATTTGATTGAGATCTTAAACTCATTTACTGAATGTCCGCAATACAATTCACAGCATGAGAGAATTTGTGATTAATTCACAACTAGTGATTATCTCTACATATGCAATTGTGAATTATTGAAATTGTCCCTAGTCGATGAATTGATAAACACGGACACTATCAATTTTGTTGAGACTAGCATGGGTTATTCTCTAATCAGCTGATTCTCACTGGCTGGTGATATTGGGATGTCCGGAGATAAACATGGATGCTAGTTAAGGGAACTAGTTCATTGGAGTGACTGGCTGTAAAACTTCACATGGTAGTCTACATATAGACATGTCAGTGAAGTTCTTACTGCAGCTTAAGTGCGATGTTCCTTTGACTTGCGGTGTTTAAGTCATCTTGGTCATGGAGACTTATACTTTAACATCTTAAGAAAGCATCTCCAAGGAGGTGTGGACCTAGGATGATTGGGTATAAGCCGAAGTGCCCGAAGATGTTTGAACAGCCTACAAAGGATTCACCACTCCTTGCCAGGAGATGTATACCCAGGCCTATCGTCGGATTGTTACTCAAAGCCACTGGCCAGAGCATGTCATGTTTAGAGTATGAGTCTCTTAAATACATGAGAGTAATTAGAAATCCAAAGGACGAGAGAACGTAACTTGGGCTAGGTGTGACGTAGTCAGCCTAGTGGGGACTGACACACACAGACCATGTCCTGAACCAAGTGGGTATAAGATGGTGAAGGGATTGAGGCACGATTATTAGAGCTGCTGAAGGGTTTCAGAATTATATCTGAGGTCAACCGTTGATCTTTCGATTAATTGGGGATCATGATGTACTACTAGGTGCCACTCATGATCGTTCTATAATTGGTTAATTATAGACGGTCAACATAATTCGAAAGCCTATTTAGTCACACGCACAATGAGTAATCTGAGGGATTTAAAACGAGTTGAAAATTGGATTTTTCAATCAAGAGAAATAAGTCGAATCTGAATTTATCAGAGGCGCATCGGAAGCTTAAAATGGCTAAGTCTTTAAAGGCTTATTGGGCGAATTAAATGAGTTTAATTCGCGAGGGCTTTGGCTTGGTTTGGCCGGCCAAAGAGGGTGCCCACCCTCTTTGGTTTGGCCAGCCACCAAAAGGAGAGAAACCAATTAATTTGGTTTAAATTATAAAATAAATCAAGCGCGATTTGTTTTATAAAATTATGGATAAATAAATTAATATAAAGAAATTTATATAAAGAAAATTGTAGAAATTTATTCTTTTTATGGAAATTAAAATGAACCATGAATTGGTTTAATTTTAATTTATAAAATCAATTATGAATTGATTTTGCCATGATAAGAAAATTTCATACAAATTTTAATTAAAAAGAGAGATGTATTTGTTTTATTATAAAGTTAGTTATAATAAAACTAAGCATAACGGAATAATTCACAAGAAAATTTATAAGATAAATTTCTTATGAAAATTTATTCCGTTAATTCTGTTAAAGGGGAGACTTGGCAAGGGAGAGGCTACTATATAAAGGAACCAAAGGCAAGTCTTGAATTCCAATCAATTAATCAAGAGATTAGTAGCTCCCTCTCTCTCTCTAACTCTCTCTCTCTCTAGTGCCGGCGCCCCTCTCTCTCTCTAGGGCCGGCTCTCTCACCTCCCCTAGGGCCGGCTCACATCCCAAGGGTGGCCGAGAGCTTCATCCACCAAGAAGGTGCCGAAGAAGAAGAAGCGGATCGCGACTCCTTCCTTCCTTTCCCGGAATTTTGATTCCGGGATGTTGGATGTCAAAAACCTAAGCTACCTCCGCCCTTAACTTTCGGCCAAAGGGTCCTATACTTGGGATTGGATTAATAAATACCATGCATGATAATGATCTTGTGTAGGATAGGACATGCTTGTGTGATTCTTGATATGTTGATTGGAATGCATGCTAGCCAAATTACAACTTTCGGCCAAGAGAGAACTCTTGGACCCTAGCCTTGGTTGCTCCCATGAAATGCATGCTTTATACTATGCTAGTTATCAAGATTATGAATGTATACATATGTATAAGAATGAGCCCTATAGGGCATGAACGAAGAAGGCTTAGGGCCTAAAGAATGCTTTCCTAGAAGGTTGGGAATAAGAGCATACTTTATGAAAATGAAGAACATGATAACTATTTTATTTTGTAATGGCTTATACTATAGACTCTTAAAGCGAGTTAAATGATTATGATACTAGGCTGAAGGACTTTTGAGAAGGCCTAGTAAACCCTAGTGGTTCGGGATTAGCTACCTCGTTCCTATTTAGGGGCGCGCGCAAAACATGAAGTATAAGCAGGGCCCTAATGATTATGCTATGTTCAAGTATTATGTTTATATGTTTTCAAAAGAACTTTCCTATGAAGTTAACATGCTTAGATGTTTAAACATGCTTAAATGCTTACCATGCTTGAATGTGATATATTCTCTTTCCTTTTTCATTATATCCGGTTTTGTGAGTAGGACAGGGCCTTACTAAGCTATTGCTTATCGTTTTGTGTTTTCCCTTATGCTACAGATAAAGGACGCTAAGCTATGGAGGCTGCGGGAGAAGGGCAAGTGTGTGTGTGATAGTGCTGGTGGATAAAAAGGATTTTGCTTTTAGTTGCTTCAAGTTTTGGAACTTGTCATGTTAAACCCATGTTATGTTTGCTATGTTTGAAGATGAATAAAAATAATCATGCTTCCGCTACATGAACCTTGCATGCTAAAATGATACATATGCCCATGCATAGATTAGATAGAAAAATATGAATGCATGCGTGTAGTTGTAATGTACGAAAATTAAAGTAGCGCCGCCGAATCCCTAGGGGATTAAGGGCGGGCGTTACAAGTTGGTATCAGAGCAGGTCTACCTCACCACTATCACACTCATCAAGCCCTCATCCTGCCGCTTCCAAGTAAGAGATCCTAACCTCACTTTACTTAGTTCATGTACAGTAATGATTATATGGAAATGATTAATACTTGCATAACAAGTGAAAGTAGTATTAATTCTTATGTTAGTTTATTTATCACCTGTATCATAGATAATAACCAGTAATTGTAAGATATGTGAACATGCACGATACTTCCTCTTATATATATATGTATGCATTAATAATGTAGAATTATAAGACGGAATAAAAATAAATTTTGGTGATATAATAAATAAGATCTCGTTTACCCTATATTAATCATGCAACAAATAAGGACGAATATTAGGGGAAGCATAATATGAGTTGGGTTACCCAGAATTGTTTTAGTTCGAGGACGAACTTTCTATAAGGTGTAGGGGATTGTAACGCCCCAAATTTTGGGCTTGCTTCCGATTGTAAAAAGGGCACAAAAATGTCGATATATATTATCATATTGTATGACATTTATTTAATAAATAAATAAAATTACTTTTTTGTGATTTCATGATTTAATGTTATGTGATTTCATTAGAAAAGATTAGGAATATGTAAATTTAATAAATTAGAATATGTGATTTCATGAATTGGAATATATGATTGCATAAATGTGATTTGAGAATATGAGAGTGAATTGGGCTAATGGGCTTTGCAAAAGTGAAAACCAAAGAGGAGCAAAAATATGCTCTTGCCGAGGATCGAACCTTGGAACTCTTGGTAAGCAAAGCCTTGAAAAGCAACGAAGTAACCAATTCACCCAGCAGGGGATTGCTGAGAGGAAGGAAGGGAAATTCTTGTTAAGGGTTAGGGAATGTGAAAGGGTAGAGGAAGAGGCTCTTGATGAGAAACCCCTTGGTGAAGGGACACTTGGAGAAGAGGCACTTTGTCTCTTCCCTTAGTATAAATAAGAGGGAGTGCTAAGGGGCTAACCATCATTGTTGCAAACCCCTCACTCACTCTCCCTCTTCATGTTGCCGAAATCCTAACTCCCTTCTCCCTCTTCAATTTTCGAAATTCAAACTCCTCTTCCTCCTTGAGATTTTCGAAAATCCAAGGGAAGGGTCTCATCCCAAGGGACACTCCCAAGACCCCATTGAAGGTTTGAATCTCTTGCAAGACAAGAAGAAGTCAAGGACCTCAAGAGCAAGGACAAGCACATCCCCTCCGAACTAAGGGTATACCTTAAGGATATTTAGCGAAAGAAGTAAGTGCCCCTCACCTGTAGCATAATTGCTGTGTATGATTTCCTTCTTCTTGTAGTTTGCGAAAATGGGGATTTGCCCTAGGTAAGTTTTGGCCACCCCTTAAGAGAAAGCCTTGGTTACTTTTTGATACATGAGAAGACCCCTTGGAACTTAGGGTATACCTATATGTTGATTTCCTTCAAGTTGTGATAACAAAAATTAGGGTTTGCACCCCCTACAAGTTTCGGCCAAGACATAGAAAAATTAGGGATTCAAGGGTTGAATTACTCTATGATGTATCTTATGTTAGTGTATGACATGATAGTGTAGATAAGGTGTTTGTATAAATGGTTGTGTGAATGTTTGATTTCAAAAACCCTAAATCCCCCTACCCTACACTTTCGGCCAACCCTAGAAGAATTAGGGTTTAGGGTGCATGATTAACCTATGATGAAATCCATGTTTAATAATGTTGCATGATATGTATGTGAGGTGTTTGTGTAAATGTTTGTGTGAAGGTTTGATTTCCAAAAACCCTAATCCCCCCTACCCTACACCATTCGGCCAACACCCTAAAGTTAGGGTTTGTAGAGGATAAACTACCCTATGAGATATGCTTATGTTTGGGATGATGATATGTATATGCAAGTGATGTTTAAATGGAATGTTTGATTGGAAAACTTAATTTTTCCCTAGCATGTGATATTCGGCCAAAGCATGGAACATTAGGTTTATGAAGGTTGATTACCCCATGATGTATGCTTTGCTTAGTATGATACATGATGTATATATATATGATACTTGTATGGGATGTTAGATGTCAAAAACCTAAGCTACCTCCACCCTTAACTTTCGGCCAAAGGGTCCTATACATGGGATTGGATTAATAAATACCATGCATGATAATGATCTTGTGTAGGATAGGACATGCTTGTGTGATTCTTGATATGTTGATTGGAATGCATGCTAGCCAAATTACAACTTTCGGCCAAGAGAGAACTCTTGGACCCTAGCCTTGGTTGCTCCCATGAAATGCATGCTTTATACTATGCTAGATATCAAGATTATGAATGTATACATATGTATAAGAATGAGCCCTATAGGGCATGAACGAAGAAGGCTTAGGGCCTAAAGAATGCTTCCCTAGAAGGTTGGGAATAAGAGCATACTTTATGAAAATGAAGAACATGATAACTATTTTATTTTGTAATGACTTGTACTATAGACTCTTAAAGCGAGTTAAATGATTATGATACTAGGCTGAAGGACTTTTGAGAAGGCCTAGTAAACCCTAGTGGTTCGGGATTAGCTACCTCGTTCCTATTTAGGGGCGCGCGCAAAACATGAAGTACAAGCCGGGCCCTAATGATTATGCTATGTTCAAGTATTATGTTTATATGTTTTCAAAAGAACCTTCCTATGAAGTTAACATGCTTAGATGTTTAAACATGCTTAAATGCTTACCATGCTTGAATGTGATATATTCTCTTACCTTTTTCATGATATCCGGTTTTGTGAGTAGGACAGGGCCTTACTAAGCTATTGCTTATCGTTTAGTGTTTTCCCTTATGCTACAGATAAAGGACGATAAGCTATGGAGGCTGCGGGAGAAGGGCAAGTGTGTGTGTGATAGTGCTGGTGGATAAAAAGGATTTTGCTTTTAGTTGCTTCAAGTTTTGGAACTTGTCATGTTAAACCCATGTTATGTTTGCTATGTTTGAAGATGAATAAAAATAATCATGCTTCCGCTACATGAACCTTGCATGCTAAAATGATACATATGCCCATGCATAGATTAGATAGAAAAATATGAATGCATGCGTGTAGTTGTAATGTACGAAAATTAAAGTAGCGCCGCCGAATCCCTAGGGGATTAAGGGCGGGCGTTACATGAAGCATCAGACCAACAGAAGAAAAGCCATCCGAAAGAAGGAAGATCAAGCTAAACCCTCAACGCCTAAGACCAAATCAAACGTAACCTGCTACGAATGTAACAAGAAGGGACACTATAAATCTGAGTGTCCTAATCTGAAAGAAGCCAAGAGGACTCGAAGGAAGAAGTCCCTTCAAGCCACGTAGGACGAGTCTTCCTCCGAAGAAGAAGAAGAGGCCCACAATCGAACCTTCTTGCCTTGACTGCTTCGGAAGACATCAATACCAGATCAGAATCGGAGTCGGACGACGGAAGGCTCACCATTTCGGAGAACGAAAAAATAACTGTAAGTGGTTATTCTAAAGTTGAATTATCAGAGTTAATTGCTTAGCTATCTAGTAACTTGGTGAAAGCCAAATTTCGAGTCGAGTCCCTCCGACAGGAAGTAAAACTACTGAAAGAGGGAGCTGACTCTAGATCTTTGACCGAGAAGGTTCAAGAAGGAACCTCTACTCAAGTTGAAAAGATTGAGAAAAAGAACTCCTCCTTGAAAACTCAAGTCAAGGACCTTAGAGCGGCTTTAGAACGATTCACTTCGGGTTCCAAGGTGTTAGTAGGAGCCCTAGAGCCAATTATGTGATGATTGACTAGGGGCATTTTGTATCATATTCTATCATTAATAAAGGCATGTTTGGTTATTATACTTACTTTGTATTCTGTGTCGAATAACTAAGTATAATAATGTCCTTGTGTAGTAGGTTCTTATCTACATTATATCGATTGGTTGAATCGATAGTGAGATAATATAGAGAACACTACACTAAATTATTCCTAGTCAAGCATTAATATTCAGGGACAGTATTAATGCATGGAGACTAGCATGTAGGTCAACTAATGACTTGAGCTCACAAGTCATGGATATGTGATATCAAGTTGACACGTGGGTATACATTGGAGAATGTGTACTGAATAACCCGCCATGAGAAAGTTTCATAGATTGTCATATGAGTGTCATAGACTTTCTCATGTGACTATTGGTATGAATAGTCCTTAGACCTGAAGTCACTACGGTTCCCTACATAAGGAGTTATGTACTTTGGTATCGTCAAACGTCACCCGTAACAAGGTGGACTATAAAGGCGATCACTAGGTATGTAATGAATTATACGGAGGGATGTGAGTGATGTAGATGGATTTATCCCTCCCATATGACGGGAGTGATATCTGTGGGCCTCTTGATCGAGTAGGACTACTAAAACGCATGACCATGCTCAAATGAGTCAATATGAGATATTGAGCTCCTTTGTTTAAGTGGGTCTACTCGAAGATCAAGAAACACAAGATTGATTGAGGATGATACGGTCTATGCGTCATTGGTCAATCTAGATATCAAGGATAGAAGGACAATGTCATACATTATCATAGTCACGGAGGTTTAGTCGGATCTCAACTTTTCTTGTTACTTGGGTAGAAATGATGCATTACTAGATGCCGCTCATTGCTTATGTGTCTAAAGTGTTTAGGCGCATTGCCAACGTCACGAGAACCTATTGGGTCATACACAAAGGACACAATGCTTCGGGAAAGTTGATCGGCAGATCTGAGCCCGAGTTGGCAACTTGGGATATCTGAGCCCGAGTTGGGAACTCGGGAGACCTGAGCTCGAGTTAGGAACTCGGGAGGTCAGTTCGGAGGACTCGAGTTGGGAACTCGAGAGAGACCGAGTTGGAGCTCCGCGGACCGAGTCGGAGCTCGGCAGACCGAGTCGGAGCTCGACGGACCGAGTCGGAGCTCGACGGACCGAGTCGAAGCTCGGTGGACCGAGTCGGAGCTCGACGGACCGAGTTGAAGCTCGGTGGACCGAGTCGGAGCTCGACGGACCGAGTCGGAGCTCGACAGACCAAGTCGAAGCTCGGCGGACCGAGTCGGAACTCGACGGACCGAGTCGGAACTCGGCGGACTGGGTCGACACTCGGCAGACTGGGTCGGAGCTCGGCAGACTGGGTCGGGAGCTCTCCACTCGGGAGACTTGGTCGGGAGACTAAGTCGGAAGCCCGAGAGGCCCGGTCGGAATTGCATGAAGGAAAGAGAAAAGTCTCTCTTCATTGGATGAAAAGATTCTTTTCTTGCATGGGAAAAGATGAAGAGCCACATTAAAAGATGTGCTCTTTATTGGTAATAATGAAGGAAGCCAAAGAGACACAAACCTCTTCATATTCATGGGATGATTATAAAAGAGGGCCTTGTGACTTTGGATGAGGTCTTCTTCTTGCCTTAGCTTTTCCCCTTCCCTTCCTCTCTTCTTCCTCTCCTCCCTTTTTGGCCAAAAACCTTATTGTAAGGTTATTGGTGTTCTACGAGCTACCTCAAGTTGCTAGCACAACTAAGGTAGCTCTCCCGAAGTTGAGAGATTGTGTCCGTGTGGATACGAATAGAGGCACGGACGCTTGAACGTGCAAGAGATCCGGCACATCTTGGACGAGCGGGATAAACAAAGGGCACGCTCCAAAGGTATAACTTCTTTAGAAGTAGATGTAGATCAACATTGTACGAGTTTTTCTTTCGCATGGATCGCTCGTGGGTTCTTGTTTCTGCTGCATTTTTATGATTTTGTGCTAGGAGAACCCAACACAAGGGTTATGACATGATCCTTGGAAAACAAAAGTCCGTTCTAAATCGATCCAGGTTAGGGTATCGAACCAAGTCGAGACAAAGGTCATACTATGTTGTATTGAACCAATCCAGACCCAAAATTCAAGCATGGGTACCAAAACTATGCTTGAACAACCAAGCTAGACCAAACCAGTATTGGATCCCCAAGGACAAGATTCATATCTTGCTGAACCATTATCGTGGCTTTAGTCCAGGGGGAGCCAACTTAAAAACAATTTTTATAGTTAGATAAATTCTTTTCTTAATTTGAATTGCATGCTTGATTGTTTATTTATTTTTCTGTAAATTACCATGCTTAGACCTAGGACTAGTTAGACTAAGGACTAAAACGATTAACTGAAATTTGAACAACATAGTATTGGGTGGAGGTGAGATGATAGTACGTTAGGGAAGCCATTTTGGCGGAACTAGCCGAAGCTACCGATCCAAGACCCAAACTAGTTAGACAAAAATCATTCAAGGAGTAACTTGAAAATGGATTTTCAATAAAAGGCTTTGTCAAGAAAATGGTTGATGATCCAATAAGGCTACGGCCAAAGAAGGCCTAGTGCCTCGCCAAGACCTGGAAGCCGATTAATGAAAACCAAATTCACTTTACTATTGTCAGATTTGAATCTAACACAAATTTTAATTAATCTTAGATTCAACCACTTTTAAAAAATTAAAATTCAATTGAACTGGTTTTCAAAATTAATTCAACTTTTCAAAATTAATTATTTTTCTCAAAATAAAATCGTTACATCTATTAAAACCTATCTCACAAAAACCCATAAGGTTAATATGATTGATAACAATAGACTGGGTGAGATGGTTAGGATCTAACTCAAATTCATCTGTTTTTCCAAATGAAAATACTGAATCATGCAATTTAAAGCTTAATTGGCCTAATTGTTAGTTGGTCAAAAGAGTCAAACCGGGTCAAAACAGTCAAACCTAGTCAAATGGTCAAACTGGTCAATAGTCAAACTATTGTCAGATCGGGCGCACGTGACCTGTCGGGTGCCCGTGACCTGTCGGGCGCCCCCTTCTTTCTCTTCGACCAAGACAGCAAAAGCTGTCAACCCTTACCCATCTGACTCAGGCACCCGTGACCTATCGGGCGCCTAGGTTGTAACGGCCGCCCTTATATCTACTCTCGGGGCGGGGTTACGTACTAGACATTCATAAAATTTTAACATAACATAAGAACAAAAGTTCAAGGACTAAGCATGCTTGTTTAGAACTATCAAAGTTATTCCATACATGATAAGTTCACCAGTAATTCAACTCACAGCATAATCAAACCTAATCAAGTATAAGAGTAATCACTAACATTCTTTATCAAGAAATATTAACATAAGCATATTAAAGTAGATATAGAATCATTCTTTCCCGAGCCACCACCCCACACATCTTCAGCCTCCTGCCTCTTCCTCTAGTTCAAGTGTTCCTTACCCTTATCTGCAGCATAAGACAACACATAAACTAGTAAGCACAAATGCTTAGTAAGGATCCTGTCCTACTCGCTAAAACCATACGAAAGCATACAACATGTACACATAACAAGACATAAGCATGAGTTCATCATAACATACTAAACATCAAAGTTTCTAAGTATGCAGTATATAGTATTTTAAGCATACTCATCACATGTAATAAATGTTTTCAATGAATGTTTTCAAAACAATTCCATAATGGTATTACTTAAAAATACATCCATATCATATAGGGCCCAGCTGTGTACCACATGATGCGCGTTCCCTAATGAGTTGGGGTAGCGAGCCACCAATCCCATTAGAGCAGGACCTCTTACGTCCTACCGGAGCCATGACCTTACGTTAACATGCACCCCGGATTTGTTTAACGACCCCTCTTACGAGTCGGGTACACAACTTGCAAAGTAAAATACTTATCATGTCTTTACATATATGCTAAGGAGTACTCCAAATTCACTGCTTAAGGGACACCCACTTTTTCAGGGTGTTTCTGATCCCATAGGGACACACCTCACAACATAAGGGTGTTCTTGATCCCATACTTAGTGGAGTATCCTTACAAGCATTTCATCATACATATCACATGTAATCTCATCATATCACATGAAATCTCATAAGGGTGCCCCATGGACCATAAGACATGCTCATACATACATCATAATTCAACCCCTTAAACATACTTATATAGATGACAAGATTGGTCACATAAATCATATTCATGTCATAGAAAGGGGTAGCATGCTTCATGAGTTAATTGAGTCCTTCTTAACCCTAAATCTAGGGTTTTGGCCGAAAATCAAGGGTAGAGGTAGCTTAGGTTTTTGACATCAAACATCCCGTACAAGTATCATATTTACGTACATCATGTATCATACTAAGCATAGCATATATCATGGGGTAATCATCTTTCACAAACCTAATATATCATGCCTTGGCCGAAAATCATATACTAGAGAACATCAAGATTTTGATTCAAGCCTTCCATTTAAACATCACATGCATACACATATCATCTTACCAACATAATCATGTCTCGTAGGGTAGTTTAACCATCACAAACCCTAACTTTAGGGTGTTGGCCGAAACTTACAAAGTAGGGAATTAGGGTTTGAAATCAAACTTTCTCACAAGCATTTACCCAAACACTTCACATACATATTATACCACTTATTAACCATAGATTTCATCATAGGATAAATATGCAACCCTAAACCCTAATCCCTCTAGGGTTGGCCGAAACTTGTAGGGTAGGGAAAAAGTTGGATTTTTGTAACCAAACATTTATACAAACACATTGTCTACACCATCATATATTACCCTAAACATAAAATACATCTTAGAGAAATTTAACTCTTAAACTCCTAAATCCTTTACCTTGGCCGAAACTTACAAAGGGTGATAACCCTAGTTTTTGTTCACAACATCATGAAGAAAATCCACATACCTATATACCCTAAGTCACAAGGGGTCTTCCCATGTATTAAGGAGTGATCAAGGCCTCCCCTTAAGGGGTGGTCGAAACCTTCAAAGGGGAAAAACCCCATTTTCGAAAACCACACAAAAAAACAAGGAACCATACAACAACTATTACACTGCAAGCGAGGGGATACTTACATCCTTTCGCTTGAATTTCTCCTTCTCTTACTCCTTAGGGTACCCTTGAAGAACAAGAAGGTGAGTGTTTCCCTTGTTAGCCTTCTCTAGCCCTCTTGGCCCTAGTAGAGGGCAAGAACCTTAAAGGGTTCCTTTATCCTTCCAACTTCCTAGGGTTAGAACCCTAGGTGCACCTTTTCGAAAATTGAAGTGGGGAAGAAGACTCTAGTTCTCGAAAATTGAAATGGGGAAGAAGAAGAAGAAGTGTAACTTCCTTTCCCTCTCTTATTTATACTCTTCTCATGAAGAGGCATGTCTCTTCACTTCCCTAGCTTTAACAAGCACGTTTCTTATTCTCTTAACAAGAAACATGGCTTGGTACAATGGTTAAGACATTGCTAGTGCAACTAAGAGGTTCAAGGTTCAATCCCTGCTTCCTCCTTTCTACATCTTCTTTTTATTACATTTTGCACTAATCCACATCCAAGCCCATTAAGCCAAGCCCATCATGAAATTTCATAATAATAATAATATTTCATGAATTCATAATATTTCATAATATTCCATAATAATATTTCATGAATTTATAATATTTCATATTCATGAATTCATGACATTTCATAATATTCCATAATAATATTTCATGAATTCATAATATTTCATATGGGAGAATTTTGGGGCGTTACAAACCTCCATACCTTATAAAAAGTTCATCCCGAACTTTAAAATAATTCTGGATACTTTAATCGTATCGCCTCCTCTCGTTCCCATGTGGCTTCTTCGAATTGTTCGTTCCGCCACAGAACCTTTACTAAGGGTACTTCCTTGTTCCTTAGCTTTTTGACTTCCCGATCTAAGATCTGTATAGGTTGGCGTTCGGAACTTAAGTTCTCTTGATCTTGTACTGGTCAGGGCTCTATCATCTGATTCACATCAGAGGTACATTTCCTGAGCATTGATACATGGAAGACATTGTGGATAGCCGACATTTTTGGCGGTAACTCCAGTTCGTAGGCCACCTTGCCTACCCGTCTCAGAATCTGATACGGTCCCACATATCTCGGACCCAGCTTCCCTTTCTTCCCGAATCTCATTACCCCTTTCATAGGGGCCACTTTCAGGAATACTGAATCCCCAACCTCAAACTCTAGTGGTTTGCGTCGCTTATCAGCGTAGCTTTTCTGCCGACTCTGAGCAGTCTCTATTCTCTGACGAATATTCTTTATAGCCTGAGTGGTTTCATTTATAATTTCAGTCTGGAGTCTCATCTCCTTCTTTTCACCACTCTCAAGCCAACATATAGGAGATCTGCATTTTCTTCCGTATAGTGCTTCGTACGGTGCCATCCCGATAGTAGCCTGATAACTGTTGTTATAAGCAAACTCTGCCAGGCTCAGGTATCGACACCAGCTTCCCTTGAAATCCAAGGCACAAGCTCGTAACATATCCTCTAATATCTAGTTTACTCTTTCAGTCTGCCCGTCCGTCTGGGGGTGAAAGGCAGTGCTGAATTTCAGTTTCGTACCAAGAGCCTTCTGCACGTGTCCCCAAAAATCTACAGTAAATCGACCATCTCGATCCGAGATGATGGTCTTGGGAACCCCGTGTAGTCGGATAATTTCCTTGACGTACAGTTGAGCCAACTACTCCACTGAGTAGGTCATTCTAATAGCCAGAAAATGGGCAGACTTGGTGAGTCTGTCCACTATAACCCATATACCATCATATCCATTCGTCGTTCTAGGTAGCCCAGAGATGAAATCCATGGAGATGTCTTCCCATTTCCACTCGGGGATAGACAGGGGTTGCAAAACTCCTCCAGGCCTCTAGTGTTCTGCTTTGACCCTCTGGCAGGTCAAACACATACTGACATAGTGGGCTACATCCCGCTTCATACCGGACCACCAAAATTTGCTCTTCAGATCTTGATTCATCTTGGTAGACCCAGGATGCATCGCATAAGGTGTTCCATGAGCTTCCTCAAGGATTCTTGTCCGTAAGTCAGATTTGTCGGGAACACATAATCGTTCCCGGAGATATAAGACTCCGCTGGCTGAAATCCGAAATCCATCGTCCTTGCCTTCGAGAACCTCTTGCTTGATTCTCTGAAGACTCGGATCATGATTCTGCTTTTCCAGAATATTATCGAATAATGTTGGTGAAATCATCAGGGTGGACAACTGTCCTGATATGATTTCAATCCCGTAATTCATAATTTCTCCTCCTAAGGGTTGTGACAAAGCCGACAAGGACATTAAAGCAGCACCTGATTTCCTACTAAGAGCATCGGCTACCTTGTTGGCTTTTCCCGGATGGTACAGGATCTCACTATCATAATCCTTGACCAATTCAAGCCATCTGCGCTGTCTCATATTCAGATCTTTCTGGGTGAAGAAATACCGCAGACTCTGGTGATCTGTATAAACTTTACACTGAGTTCCATATAGGTAGTGCCTCCATATCCTCAGTGCAAAGACTACTGCTGCTAACTCTAAGTCATGGGTAGGGTAGTTTCTTTCATGTTCCTTCAGTTGCCTAGAGGCATAGGCAATTACCTTCCCATTTTGCATAAGCACAGCTCCGAGTCCAAGTTTGGATGCGTCGCTGTACATATCGAAACCCATATCGCTCTCTGGAAGAGTCAATATTGGAGCACTAGTTAGCCTCCTTTTCAGTTCTGTAAAGCTCTTTTCACATTCCTCGGTCCATACATATTTCTTATCCTTCTTTGTAAGAGCTGTCATAGGGGCTGCAATCCGAGAGAAGTTCTCTACGAATTTTCTGTAATAGCCTGCTAGCCCGAGGAAACTTCTGATTTCACTGGCATTCTTGGGTCTAGTCCAGTTACTCACGGCTTCGATTTTAACTGGGTCCACCATTACTCCTTCCTTGGAGATAACGTGTCCCAAGAATGATACCTGATCGAGCCAGAACTCGCATTTGGAAAATTTAGCATACAGTTGTTCCTTCCGAAGAATCTGTAGTACTCTACTCAGGTGTTCAGCATGTTCTTCGGGAGTTCTCGAATATATAAGGATATCGTCGATAAAGACGATCACAAATCTGTCGAGGAATGCTGAGAATACTCGATTCATTAAGTCCATAAACATAGCTGGAGCATTGGTAACTCCAAATGACATAACTACGAACTCATAATGTCCGTATCTAGTTCGGAAGGTCGTCTTTGGTATATCTTCCTTTTTCACCCTGACTTGGTGATAACCAGATCTCAGGTCAATTTTAGAGAAAACTATAGCTCCCTTTAGTTGATCGAACAGGTCATCTATCCTGGGTAGAGGGTACCTGTTCTTGACAGTCACGTTGTTCAGTACCCGATAGTCGATACACATTTGCATCGACCCATCCTTCTTTTTCACGAACAGTACGGGAGCTCCCCAGGGAGAATGACTAGGGCGGATGAGTCCCTTGTCAAGTAGCTCTTGTAACTGTCCTTGTAATTCCTTTAATTCCGTCGGCGCCATACGGTACGGTGCCTTAGAAATGGGGTTAGTACCAGGAATCAGTTCAATTGCAAATTCTATATCTCTTTCAGGTGCTAACCCTGGTAATTCATCGGGAAATACCTCTAGGTAATTGCATACGACCTTTACGTCTTCTAGCTTCGGGCCCTCAGTAGGACTGGTATCAAACACATGAGCTAGAAACCCAGAGCATCCATTTTCTAACATCTTCCTTGCTTTCAGAGCCGATAAGAATTTGCTTGTCCTCTTCTTCGGCTCTCCGATAAATTCAAATTGAATTCCCGCCTCCAGAAATTCGGACTCGAAGTCCTTCCACTTCATCTGGTCCACTGACCTTCTAGCCTTTACCCATTCCCACCACATCCTAGCGTCGCCAGTGAGGCAGAACGAGACACATTTAATTTTCTCATGCTCGGGCCAGTCTAATAATTCCACTGTGCTCTCAACTGTCTTGAGCCAGGCCTGGGCGTCCCAGGGCTCGCAGGTGCCCGAGAACCTTTCCAGCTTAAGCCTCTGCCACTGAATCAGATAAGCCTCCTGTCGGACTCCTCGGACCGGAGTGTCCGGGGGTGCCTGTGCAGTTGGAGGCTCAGTAGGTATCGCATTCTGACTTCCCTGCGGGGTTGCAGTGTTCCCCTGCTGGGTCATCAGAGTATTTATTATCTGTTGTTGTTCAGTGACGTGACACTGCAGGTCCGTGATTACTTGCATCATATTAGGTGGGGGTTATGTCTCGTTACCCCGATTGCTACGTCCTCTAGCCATATCTATCATACAAGTGATAAATGACTACATAAGAATTAATATTTCCTTCACTTGTTATGCAAGTATTAATCATTTCTATAATCATCACTGTACATGAAATAAGGTAAAGCGAGGTTAGGATCTCTTACTTGGAAGCGGCAGGATGAAGTATGATGTGTGTGTGGTGGAGGGGAAATCTGCTCTGATACCAACCTGTAACGCCCGCCCTTATATCTACTCTCGGGGCGGGGTTACGTACTAGACATTCATAAAATTTTAACATAACATAAGAACAAAAGTTCAAGGACTAAGCATGCTTGTTTAGAACTATCAAAGTTATTCCATACATGATAAGTTCACCAGTAATTCAACTCACAGCATAATCAAACCTAATCAAGTATAAGAGTAATCACTAACATTCTTTATCAAGAAATATTAATATAAGCATATTAAAGTAGATATAGAATCATTCTTTCCTGAGCCACCACCCCACACATCTTCAGCCTCCTGCCTCTTCCTTTAGTTCAAGTGTTCCTTACCCTTATCTGCAGCATAAGACAACACATAAACTAGTAAGCACAAATGCTTAGTAAGGATCCTGTCCTACTCGCTAAAACCATACGAAAGCATACAACATGTACACATAACAAGACATAAGCATGAGTTCATCATAACATACTAAACATCAAAGTTTCTAAGCATGCAGTATATAGTATTTTAAGCATATCCATCACATGTAATAAATGTTTTCAATGAATGTTTTCAAAACAATTCCATAAAGGTATTACTTAAAAATACATCCATATCATATAGGGCCCAGCTGTGTACCACATGATGCGCGTTCCCTAATGAGTTGGGGTAGCGAGCCACCAATCCCATTAGAGCAGGACCTCTTACGTCCTACCGGAGCCATGACCTTACGTTAACATGCACCCTAGATTTGTTTAACGACCCCTCTTACGAGTCGGGTACACAACTTGCAAAGTAAAATACTTATCATGTCTTTACATATATGCTAAGGAGTACTCCAAATTCACTGCTTAAGGGACACCCACTTTTTCAGGGTGTTTCTGATCCCATAGGGACACACCTCACAACATAAGGGTGTTCTTGATCCCATACTTAGTGGAGTATCCTTACAAGCATTTCATCATACATATCACACAACCCCTTAAACATACTTATATAGATGACAAGATTGGTCACATAAATCATATTCATGTCATAGAAAGGGGTAGCATGCTTCATGAGTTAATTGAGTCCTTCTTAACCCTAAATCTAGGGTTTTGGCCGAAAATCAAGGGTAGAGGTAGCTTAGGTTTTTGACATCAAACATCCCATACAAGTATCATATTTACGTACATCATGTATCATACTAAGCATAGCATACATCATGGGGTAATCAACTTTCACAAACCAAATATATCATGCCTTGGCCGAAAATCATATACTAGAGAACATCAAGATTTTCATTCAATCCTTCCATTTAAACATCACATGCATACACATATCATCTTACCAACATAATCATGTCTCGTAGGGTAGTTTAACCATCACAAACCCTAACTTTAGGGTGTTGGCCGAAACTTACAAAGTAGGGAATTAGGGTTTGAAATCAAACTTTCTCACAAGCATTTACCCAAACACTTCACATACATATTATACCACTTATTAACCATAGATTTCATCATAGGATAAATATGCAACCCTAAACCCTAATCCCTCTAGGGTTGGCCGAAACTTGTAGGGTAGGGAAAAAGTTGGATTTTTGTAACCAAACATTTATACAAACACATTGTCTACACCATCATATATTACCCTAAACATAAAATACATCCTAGAGAAATTTAACTCTTAAACTCCTAAATCCTTTACCTTGGCCGAAACTTACAAAGGGTGATAACCCTAGTTTTTGTTCACAACATCATGAAGAAAAACCACATACCTATATACCCTAAGTCACAAGGGGTCTTCCCATGTATTAAGGAGTGATCAAGGCCTCCCCTTAAGGGGTGGCCGAAACCTTCAAAGGGGAAAAACCCCATTTTCGAAAACCACACAAAAAAAAGGAACCATACAACAACTATTACACTGCAGGCGAGGGGATACTTACATCCTTTCGCTTGAATTTCTCCTTCTCTTACTCCTTAGGGTACCCTTGAAGAACAAGAAGGTGAGTGTTTCCCTTGTTAGCCTTCTCTAGCCCTCTTGGCCCTAGTAGAGGGCAAGAACCTTAAAGGGTTCCTTTATCCTTCCAACTTCCTAGGGTTAGAACCCTAGGTGCACCTTTTCGAAAATTGAAGTGGGGAAGAAGACTCTAGTTTTCGAAAATTGAAATGGGGAAGAAGAAGAAGAAGTGTAACTTCCTTTCCCTCTCTTATTTATACTCTTCTCATGAAGAGGCATGTCTCTTCACTTCCCTAGCTTTAACAAGCACGTTTCTTATTCTCTTAACAAGAAACATGGCTTGGTACAATGGTTAAGACATTGCTAGTGCAACTAGGAGGTTCAAGGTTCAATCCCTGCTTCCTCCTTTCTACATCTTCTTTTTATTACATTTTGCACTAATCCACATCCAAGCCCATTAAGCCAAGCCCATCATGAAATTTCATAATAATAATAATATTTCATGAATTCATAATATTTCATAATATTCCATAATAATATTTCATGAATTTATAATATTTCATATTCATGAATTCATGACATTTCATAATATTCCATAATAATATTTCATGAATTCATAATATTTCATATAACATTTCATAATATTTCATAATATTTCATATGGGAGAATTTTGGGGTGTTACATAGGTCTTTGTCATCATCCAAGGCAGTCAAGTCTGCCAAAAAGCTGGCCAATGAACTCGGGCGCCCGTGACCTATCGGGCGCCCGTGACCTATCGGGCGCCCGTGACCTATCGGGCGCCCGTATGACTGTATATAAGGAGCATGGCTCCTTCCTCTTCCCCCACACCAAAATCAAAACCATCCTTCACTTCTCTTCTTCCCAAGGTGCCTGTACCTCCTTGTTAGTCTTCAAACACGCTACTTCAAGAATGGCGCCCCGGTATCAAATTTATTCTGCATTTTTCAAGCAATTTCCTTTTTTCCTTACTTTGCTTATTAAATGCATCATTTCTCTTTACATATCTAGAAATGGTCGTATCTGTCAACCCAACCCCGTGGCCGAACCTAGTCGCGACCCGAGGTTTCCCAACCTAGAATTGTTCAACAAGTTTGCCTAAACAACTTATAAGCCTATAAAGACCAGTTTTCTAAATAGGAAATTCTTCACTCAAGCATGCCCCTTAGCAATGGACGCAATCAACTTTTATCAACTAGATCAGCTAGTCTTCTGCACACATCCTGTGTACAGAATTCTACAATAATCTAGTCAAGCTTGATGACCTACTCTACTCTACCACAGTACAAGGCACTCCCCTAACCATTTCTCTGACCCTGTTGAATCAGTTTCTCAGACTACGACTTTCGCAGTCTACCTTTTCTTGTTATCCTCCGGCCGATCCACCCTTCGCACCCCCCTATTCGCACATCACAGTAGATACTCTTTACTCTTATTTCTTTGGAGATGTGCGAAATCCGTTGGCTCGGCGATTTCAATCCGTTGACCTCCGAGTCCAGGACTATGCCCTTTACCTAGTAATAGTTCCTTGTGTTCTCCCACTTACCACTTGAGATGTCGCGACCATGCGACCATTTCACACCTTTTTACTCTATGTCATGATTTATCAGCTTGACATTGACATAGGTCTCCACATATTCCATACCATCATCTACGCATCGAGCGTATCTACTCATGATCGAGTACGTACGCCCTACTGCCACATCATCACTGCCCTTCTTCACCACCATGGTCGTGACATCACTACCGGAGAGATTATTTCGATGACTGAGTTCGATGAAATAGGGATTAGAAATGTTTCTTTAGCGGGGATAGATGTTTCGGCCACGGGGGTCCTAGCATGGAGACGGGAGAGGGCTAGACGGCAGGATGACTCTGCCGAGGAGGTGGAGGTAGACGTAGCTGATCTTGCAGCCGAGATCAACGAGAAGTTATAGGAGCCTTCCCCACCGACCACGAATCATCGCATTACCCAGTTGCAGACAGAGATGCACAGTTTAAGGGAGGAGGTTGAGGCCTATCACATCGAGCACATGGACGCCCTCCAAGCCAATCGAGAGGCAAGCGACACACAATACAATGAAATTATGTCGCTACTTCAATCTTGGTAGCATGGCCCGTCTGACCATCCTAGCTCTTCTTTCTAGATCATTTTCAGCCTATTCTAGTGCATTGTGAACTATTTGACTATCCCTACTGAGTAGGGTTGATTTGTATTTGACTTGTATTTGACTCGTACTTGACTTGCACTTGACTTTAGTTTGATTTTTCTGGTCCTACTATTGACCAGATGAATCTTATGCATTTTTCTCATTGATTACTTGCCAATTCAATTAATATGCAAAGTCAATTGTGATGCTATGCTTAGTAGAATAAGACTGCTCTAGTTATATTTTTTTTTTAAAAACTATTTTATTTTTTTATTTGCTATTTATATTATTTGAAAAATCATTTATTGTTTTTAATTTAAAATAATTTTTCGACTTAGTTTTTTAAAACATACCCCCTTCAAAACTAGGGTTTTTTCGCAAATGGACTTAGGTTAAGCCCTAACCCTAGAACTGCATGCACCTATAGATCTAGCAGCCAGCATCTCACAAGCACCTTAGGGTACTTTTGATAGATAACCTAGACTGGGTTGAGATGCTTAGGTCTATGCCTTGATTCAAGATGCCTTAAGTCAATGCATCTATAGTAATTGGGGCAGTAAATACCAATTAAACAGTAATCAGGTTAAGTGTCAAGCTTAGAAAATCTAACACGAACAGATCACTTAACTTGACTAACCCTAGCAAAAGCTACTGTTTATAATAGTTAGTAAGTAACTAACTGGGTTAGACAGGACCCGAAAGAAAAATTTAAATTGATTTGGTCCGGTTTATACTTAGAATTGGTTCAATGAAGCACATTACTTTTTATTACTCATTTTTTGCTATATTTTTTTTTGATATATGGCAAAGGCGAAGAGATTGGAAATCAGAGAAAAGAAGAATTTAAAATTTAAATTTTTTCCAAATTAAATTTCTTTTCAAATATTTTATCTCCTTTTTTTCAAAAAGTATAGTTCTCTAAGTACTTAAGTTCCCTTTGAAAGTTAATTTTTTTTCAAAAATATTCTAAGTACTTACTCTATAATTTTCTTGTGAAAATTTTCTAAATGTTAACTTCAAAATTTTGCTTGAAAATTTATTTTAAGTATTAAAACTGCTTGGAAATTCTACTTGAAAATTTTCTAAATGTTAAAACTTCAAAATCAGTTTAGAAAATTTTCTAAAGTGTAAAAACCAAAATTATTTTTAAAAATATTCTAAGTACTTAACTCAAAATTGTTTTCAAAAATAATCTAAGTACATACTCTATAACTTTCTGGTGAAAATTTTCTAAGTGTTAACTTCAAAATTCTCTTGAAAATTTTCTAAGTGTTAAAGCTAAATGTGTTGAAAAATTTTCTAAGTGCCCAACTCAAAAATATTTGGAAAATTTTTCTAACTTAAAAATCCCTTTTTGAAAATTTTCTAAGTATTGAAAACCTGAAAAACTTTTCAATTTTAGGAACAAAGTCTTAGAAGCATTTTCAAAAACCCCACGAATTTTTGAAAAACTCAGGGGGAGATTTCCTCCAGGGGGAGGAAATTAAATCTGATACTTTACCTATTTTTTGTTTAACTTAACTTTTTGAACCGGGTTGCAATAAATCAAAAAGAGGGAGATTGTTGGTGCAGGCAGCACCTAAGTCAAACTTGGGTTTTGATAATGGCAAAGGGTTCAGAAGTTAAGATATTATTGTGTTCTTACTTGTTCACTGAGTGTGCAGGAAGAAGTCCTAGGTACACTTGCAAGAAGTCCTGGCAAAGGGCTGGGCAAAGAAGTCCTGGTCAAGGACTGGGCAAGAAGACCTGACCGGAAGTTGGGCAAAGAAGTCCTGGTCGAGGGCTGGGCACGAAGTCCTGGCATGGGGCTGGGCACCGAAGACTTCACCGGAAGTTGGGCATGAAGACCTGGTTAGGTGGATCGGGCAAAAGTCCAACCGGAGGAGCCGGTTGGCGAATGGTAAACTCTCCTGAGAGGAGTAGGTGAGGACGCGTTCCCCGTCGAGGGAATAGTAGGTGTCAGTTCGACCTAGGGTTCCATTTGGGAGACCCGAAATCAGAATCAAGACAACTACGACTATAATTATTACTTATTATTTTTTTGGGACTATCCTAAGTTGCAGGGTCAAAGGACTGATCATCTGCAAGTGAAGGTGCTTCACTGGGCCTAGGCGCCCGAATGGAGACAGGCGCCCGAATGGGCTCGGGCGCCCGTAAGGATATGGGCGCCCAAGAGTGAAGGCAAAACCCAAAACATAGCTGCGAAGCCACTAGACCAAGGCGGATCAGGCGCCCGTGAGGTCACGGGCGCCCCCAACAAGTCAGGTGCCCAAGTGGGGAGGATAAGCGCTGACCGTGCCCGCGGATAAGGATTGGCAGATCGGAGGGCATGTGTCAGGCGCCCCCAACCTATCAGGCGCCCGTTTGAGCACTGTAAAAGGGACTCGACCCCAAGGCTTCAAATCAAATTCTCTCAATGCTCCAAAGCTTTTCGTTCAAGTGCTACGCCCCGGCAAACACCGACTTCGAGATCCAGTGTCGACGACGACCCTCTGCACTGAAATCTACTTGTGTTCCTGTGTGATTTATTTTCGCTGCGTATTTGCTCTTTCTTTAATACGAAAAGTTTTAAAACGATATTCACCCCCCCCCTCTTTCATTTTTCTCGATCCAACATGATAGACCCAAGACCTCTAGACCTAAGGATCATGGCACTTATCCCAAGAAGGGAAGGAATGTGCCTAGAAAAATGGGGAGTTCTTGGAATGTCCAAAGTGGACATATGGACTCCAAGGTTAAAGGTCTAAAGAGGAAAAATCAAGCCTTGAGGGAAAGGCTTGATACATTAGAAAAGGCCCTAGAAAGATTCATGTTTGGATCTAAGGGCTTAGACATGGTGTTGGGTAGCTTAAAACCCAACCATGATAGATCCGGGTTGGGATACCGGTCTAAGACCTCCAAGGACAACAAAAGGAAATATGCTGGGGAAGCATATAATCATGGCAAGAGGGAGAAGGTTAAAAATGGCAAGGGGTGCCAATTGAGGGTAGATGGAACAACTTAACCAAAGACAAGATGTCTAATGTTAAGAAGGTTTATTTTGTAGGTCAAGAGTCATCAGGGGCACACTGGTGTGGCTTAGTGTGGATTAAGTCACCAAGGGAGGTGGCTACGACTCCGAGTTCATGGGGGAGTTCTAGGAGCCTTTGGGGTCCATGGTAAATGGATCTCAAGAGTTTCTCTCCTAGGAAATTAGTTGAAATGTGTCAAAAAGGGTTGGATGACTTGGGTAAGTCTTAATCCTAGGTTTTGGCACATTAAAAGAGAATTTAGGGAGAAAAGAATGAAAATACAATTATATTGGGTAAAATTGGGTTTTAATTTGTGAATACCATGTAATTCAATAATAGAAATGAACTATAATCAAGGATAAGAAGAAACAGTGAGGAGAAATCACAATTGAGACTTTTGGGATGAGTTTCAATTATACACTTTAGGATAAGTTGAGTTTCATGCCAATCTTGGGATCTGGAGTACATTTGATTGGAAACATATTTTTCCCAAGTAGACATTGGCCCCACAAATCTCCCCACGAAATTTCATAATTTTTGGAGATTTGTAGAATTATTTAGGTATTAATGAAATTGGACTAAAAAACTTGAAAATCAGGTATCAGTCGACTGCCCTGGGGGCAGTTGACTGATCTTAGCCCAGAAACACTCTTTGAGTTTTTGCAGACCACTGCCCTAGGGGCAGTCGACTGATCCATTAGGTTTCCGAATAAATGGCTATTGGATGATAAGATATGATCTTAAAGTTAAGATCCTTGATTATACTCCTTGAACAAGGGTTTGTCTGAAATGAGACTATATTGGTGATTGTCTAAAATTAAGATCCATAGTTTATTGGTGATTCTATGAAATGAGACTATATGGATATTATGGATAATTCATGAAAGTTTGATATGTTTCTCATGTGTATCTAGGATTTAGAGATAAAAGGGAAAATTGAGGACAATTCCTTGTATAAATTGATAATGGTTAGAATTGACAAACACAAGGAATCATGAATTGAATTCACAATTGATACAAAGGGTCCATCCTTAAGGAAATTAGAGAAATGTACCAAAAGTCAAGCACATTTATATTTTTCATGGAACCATATTTTTCTAGGATAGGGTATATCCTAGCAAGTGTGCTTACAAATCTTTAGGTGATTGTCTAAGTGTTGTTGAGTTCTTTTTGGCACTAGGGATATGGTTGCTTGGGAGCAATCCTTTATTGGTGTCCAAAGGGAGAAGAACTTGGTTGTTAGGTTGGGAAGAACTTAACTTGAGTTTATGGTGTCAAGTTGGGTAGAACTTGACCTTGGAGAATGGAAATTGGGAGAAGGCATAGGTTAAGGGGGAGGATGCCTCCTAGGTGCCTTAATTTTCATAAAAAAAATTTTGGGTTTTGTGTCAAACTTGTGAATGGTGATAGATACATGGTGAAATGTATTTTTCCCAAGTAGGTATGGGTACCATAAAGTTCTCCATGAAATTTTGGAATTTTTGGAGATTTGTGGAATTTCTGGCGCAATTCTAAAATTGGCCAGAAAACTAACAAATCAGACTATCAGTCGACTACCAATAGGGGCAGTCGACTAGTCAGGGCTGGTGTCGGTATCTAGTAGCTGACTTGGGTTTTAATGATGGAAAACAAGTGTATGGGGGGCTCGTACACATTGTTTATGATCATTAGGGATTGTAAGAACCAATAATTGGGATATTATTAGGGTCTTTTTGATGTATGGCAAAGGGGGAGAAGTTTGGGTTTAAGTTGGGAAACCAAACATACCTTTGCAAGAAACCCTAGGTTTTGGGGGAGTTAAGACAAAGGGGGAGCATGGTTGCTCCATTCTTGGCGTAAGGGGAACCTTGGAGAGGTTTTTAAAAAGCCTTTATAAGTCTAGTGTAGGGGGAGCTTTGGAAAAGCTTTAAAAAAGCCCGTTTTGTGAGAAAGTCTTAACTTGGAGAGTTAGGTGTGTAAAAGTCCTAGTGAAGGACTAGGTGTGAGAAAATCCTAACTTGGAGGGTTAGGTGTGAAAAGTCATAACTTGTGAAGTTAGGTGTGTGGGGAGCCTTGCGATAGGCTTTAAAAAGCTCGTTTTGGAAAAGTCCTAGCTTGGAGGGCTAGGTGTTGAAAATCCTAACTTAGAGGTTTAGGTGTAGGATGCCTTGGGATAGGATCCATTTTTGCATTGCATATGCATTTGTTTTAGCATGGTTTTCGCTATTGACTACTATCTTACTTTCCCTAACTTAAACATATTGCGAAACATCAAAAAGGGGGAGATTGTTGAGGCAATCTGTGGTCCGGAGTGACCAAGTGTCTTGATGTTTCGGCAAAGGGTTTAAGTTAGGTTTACCCTTGTTATCTCATATGTGTATGTTGAGTGTGCAGGATGTACAGGTTACACATATGGACTTGACTAGACCGCCTCAGTACGGTGAAGGGTGGCATGGAGACAAGCTGGAGGCTTGTGTGCACCCGAGGGACCTTGGAGAGCAGGGACGATGAGCTGATGGGCGCGGACTTCGAGGCGTACGTGAAGGGTGGCATGGAGGCAAGCTGGAGGCTTGCATGCGCATCCGAGGGACGAGGGCCGAAGATGAAGAGGGTGCAAAGGCATCAGTCGAGGCTGTGGATGAGGAGTCAGTCGAGTCGTGAGGGTTCGAGTGCTGTGTAATTGTACTCGGGAAAGTCCTAGGGTTTGAGTGCGGAGTGAAATGTACTCGGGAAAGGAAACCCTAGGTGTGTGAGTGGCACAGTCGACTACCATTGGGGCAGTCGACTAATAAAACACAGAAAGGGATCTGGCCAGGGACCAGTGGACTGCTCTGGGAGCAGTTGACTGGTAGGTGGCTGGTGAGTTGGCTAAGAATTCGAACGTTGGGGTGCAACGGTCGAATTTCAGTGGCACCAATCGACTGCCCTGGGAGCAGTCGACTTGTGACGAGGGTTTCAGCCCGAGTTCTATTTAATGCGGACTTCGTGGTAGATGAAATTCTTCACGAATCTTGTCTTGGTTAAAGGCAAGATAGTAGTCTTTGTGCTCAGTGCTTTGTTTGGGTTTGTGGCAAGGTTTCTCCACCCACAAGGAGCGACGAGGACTAGCCGGAGGTTATCCGGGGTTTGATCCACCAACAGATTCTTGGATTAGTCACCCGTCTGGGGTGGATACCAATTAAATCTTCGTGTTAGCATTGGTTAGTGTTGTTTATTTTGTTTATTATTATTTCCGCTGTACAAACTAAGCGTGAGGAAGAAAGGGTTTCGAAAATCGCTATTCACCCACCCTCTAGCGGGCATGATCGATCCTACAAACATGGTGTGTGGTGTCGCATAGAAGATCATGTTATCAGGTTCCTTGCCGAAGCATAAGAAAGAGGCTCATAACCGAGATGGAGTTGAACAAAACATCGGGATGGTTATAGTGTAATCAGGTGTGGTTTATCTTAACCATAGGATTACGCTAGTGTACTTTGTGAACATTGAGTAGGACCAAAAGAGAGGTCATCCAATTTTTGTACTGACTTAATAAATTGGATTAGACCTCGGATAATTTTATGGAGTACGATCTCTAAATTTCGAAATAATGACGGGCATATATTATTAATAGTTATCTCTTTGATTTACTAATGGGCGAGATCTATTCTGTTAGATCGATAGGCCCGGTAAGTTGGGAAAGAATATTAATAATATGATGTGCCTTTGATTATTGACGGAATCCGTATCCTGGTGAGTCAGGGTGATGATGCCCCCTTGGTTAGCTCAAAATTATCGTCATGTCAAATCTTGCAAGTGGACCATGGTCCGGCATGTCGAAAAGGTTGAGTGGTACTAATCAAAGATCAAGATGATAATTAATTTAATTATCAGTAAATTAAATTAATTATCAGGCATACGATATCATAAACACGGGAAGATGGACGACTCTTAATAGGTGGAGCCCATATGAAAATATGGGGGTTGGTGAGGAAGTACAATGAGATCCTTTAGTGGAATGGATCTCCATTAATGGATCGGGTTTAGATCCATTAGTGGGCCAAGAACCAACTCCTCCTCATGGTCCCTATCTTAGCCCAATAAAGCCTCATAAGAGTCATGATACAAGGTCGGTTAATTAAGGAATAAATTTGGGATTAATTAATTTATTAATCTTGGATTAATTAAAGAATTAATCATGGAATAATTGAAGGAATTAATCTTAGATTAATTAAGGAATTATTCTATATAAAATTTTGGATGGAATAATTAAAGAAATTAATCATGGATTAATTAAGGAATTATTCTATATAAATTTTTGGAATCAATCTATATTTAATTGGAAAATTTTTCCAATTAAAAATAACTAAACCCCTATATATAAAGCCCCATGTCTCTCTCCCTCTCTAATCTAATTTTCTCTTCTCCTATCTAACCTAGGGCGCCGGCGACAAAGGGAAGAAGAGGATCACCTCTTCTTCTCTTTTCTTGGTTTCTTCCCTCCTTCAAGGTTGCTGTCGATCACAGAGCAAGGGAGAATCCTTCTTCATCCCTTGGTGGCGCACAACAAGAAGAGAAGGAGGAGAAACCGGCAGTGCAAGGGGTAGAGGGTGGCGCCGGTGGTGGATAGAAGAGAACTCACAGTTCTCATCTTCTTCCACTCTCTTCTTCGGCTTATCTTGCTGCGGACGTACACAGGAGGGAGCAAGGAGGAAGAGGGTTGGAGCACCGGCAAGCGTGGCCACCTTTGGTGTTTGTCACCGGAAAAGGGAGGGATGCGCGTGAACTCTTCTTCCTTGTGGTGTTGCTGCCACGAGATAGGAAGAAGATAGAGTGGGTGGCATGGGCTCTGGTGAAGGAGAGGAGCTCATCCTCTTGACCTCATTATCATCTCCTTGAAGGGCCGCCGGTGGTGAAGCAAAACCCTAACCCTAGGGTTTTGTGACTTGGCGCAAAGGGAAGGAGAAAAGGAAGGATTGATTCAAGGCCTTAGTGACTCCGCGTCTTGGTAGCTCGTCGCCCACACGACGTCCAGGAGGGGAGGGTCATAAGATAGAAGACAGCAAGGTAAACGGCGAGGTATAACTCTCCCGGGCTCAGTTTTCATTATGATATGTTTTAATTGTGTCATCATGCTTTGGCTTGTCATTTTATGTATGTTAGTTTATTATTTTGATTTGATATCATAGTTAATAATTAACTAACTGGATCCCGAAGATAAACACAAAAACCGGCGATCCAAATCGTCGTCATTTCCGCGGTTAATTAATCCGAAAAGTTACAAGGCCTTAACCTCGATTTTGGCTAAGTTGTAACTTGGATTAATTAACACGACAACGAATCGGTCGTTAGAAGGATGGGTCTCTATTCGGATTAAATTTTTAATCCATAGCCATAGAGAGGTTCTTCAGATACGACCCCGTGGTTGTCTTGGAAACAGCCAAGTCATACCTATAATGGGAAGGTATAACTCTCTTCCTTTGGCTCCTTTTTGTTCCTTTCTTTTGCTTCGTCATTTTATATGTATTAGTTAATTATTTTGATTTTGTATCATGGTTAATAATTAACTAATTGGACCCTGACCATAAACACATGAACCGGCGATCCACTCGTTGTCTCTTTCGTGGTTGTTCAGTTAGAAGAATTACAAGGGGCGATCTTTGTGATTGGCCAAGTTATAATTCATACCGAACGATACGATGACGAGATGGTCATTGGGAGACAGGTCTCCATTCGGATTAAATTTTAATTCATAGACATGGAGAGGTCTCTCAAGGATGACCAAGTATTTGTCAGGGAAATCCGCCAAACCATACCAACAGATGATGCCACCTTGATGAGCTCATAAGGTTCATCATGTTAAACCATATAGGTGGATTTGATCTAACATGATGATAAGGATGAGTGGTATTAGTCAAGGAGTTAGATGTTGATTAATTAAAATTGTCAGTAATTTAAATTAATCGATAGACATTCGATATCTTAAACACGGGGAGATGGATGTACTCATAATAGGTGGAGCCCATATGAAAATATGGGGGTTGGTGAGGTAGTTCAATGGAGATCTTTTAGTGGAATGGACCTTCATTAATGGATCAGATTTGGATCCATTAGCGGGCCAAGACCCAACTCCTCCTCATGATCCCTATCGTAGCCCCATATATACCCCATGGAATCTTGAAACCAAGGATAATCTACCACACAACAAATCTTAGGCTCTCTCTCTTCTCTCCCTCTCCTTCTCTCTCCTAGGGCAACCGGCGGCATCAAAGGAAGAAGAGATTGTCTCTTCTTCCTCCTCCCTTCTTCTTCTCTCGGTTGGTGGCGCAAAGGATAGGAGAGCCTTCTCCTCTTCCAGTTGTGGCTGGAACAACCTTGAGAAGGGGTGGAATTGGGAGTCGGCGGCAAGGGATTGGTGGAGGCGTCGGCGGTGAGGAGTTGGAAGGCGCCGGCGGCGGGTTTGGTTGTGGAAGAAGAAGAGTTTTCTCTACTCTTCTTCATCTTCTCCTTCTTCCTCTCTTCTGTTGGATCGAGAAAAACGATAGAGTAGGGGGAGGGGGGGTGAATATCGTTAAAACTTTTCGGATTAAAGAAAGAGCAAATACACAGCGGAAATAAATCACACAGGAACACAAGTAGATTTTTACTTGGTTTGGAGTCACGGTCAGCTCCTACTCCAAGGCCCACGGTCCTTGACTGTTTACTTTGGGCAATACTATAATCGCGCAAAAAGGATCAGGAAATTAAAATTTCTTCACTTTTCGTTACCGACGCCCGATGTGGATCGTATTTCGGTGCAGAGGGTCGTCGTCGGCGCTGGATCTCTGTAACGACCCGGAAAATTCTCTTAATATTTCTGTAAATATTGAGCATGTCTAGATAATTTTCCGAGGGACCTAGAAATATTAACTCGAATTTTAACCTAGAAATCCATGTTTTCTCATTTAAATTGGGAAAAATAGGCACTAATGGGCCTTATATGGGCTTTCTAGTACCATGATTATTGGTGAATTTTAGGTGAAAATTTATAGAAATATAAAGGGGATTTAATGAGAAATATTAACATAATTATGGGGGAATTTTTAAGGGATTTTCGAAATAATAGGGAAATAAAATAAAAATAAAATAGAAAAAAATAGTGCATGCACCAAGGATTGAACCTTGGACCTCTTGTACAACCATGCATGCTCTAACCAATTCACCTAGCAAGGGAGTGCTATGAGAAAATGAAGTGGATTTTGGTTAAGCTTAGGGGAATATGAAGAGTCATGAAGAGGAAGAGACACCATGACTCTTCACTTACCCTCCTTAATGTGTTATAAAGAGGGGGCTTGGGAGTTACTTTCTTCCTTCCATCAATTCCATTTTTCTTCCTCCTCCTCCCTCATTCTAGCCGAATACTTCAAGAGGGGATCTCCCTTGGAAAAGGTTCACCTAAGGCTCCATCTCCAAGATCCAAGGCTTTTACAAGGGTACAAAGGCTAGGGGTGGTCAAGAGGCAACAAGATTTCCATCCTTCTCTCAAATCTAAGGTCTATAATCAAGATCAACCAATGTAAGACTCCCTCACCTGTGGTATAATAGTTCCTTTTGATTTTTAGCATAATATAAAGTTTGGTTTTGGTTTTGATGTTGAGAAAACCATGTCTTGGACCCCTATAGCATTCGGCCACCATGAGTTTTGGGTCCATGATGATGTTAAAAATCTTAATCATGCTTTCTAATGTGTTCTCATGATATTTAGAGAATAAATATAATTTTTGGTAATTTTTGGAGTACCCTAAGACCCTTTAGGGTTTGGGACCATCATAAGGATTTCCATGGCTAGGGTTGGATTTTACTCTTCACTCATGTATCTTGTGTACCCTTATGATACAAGGGGAGGTTGAAGGGATTTATGTGAATTTTCACAAGGTCTTGTGACCCTAAGGGTTTCGGCCAAGAAGGAATCTAGGGCAAGGGGTTAAGGTTCTCTTCAAATATGGGTTCCGAAAGCCCTATGGTAGGGTATGGTTGGTGTTTAATGTTTGATTGGGGATTTTATGGAATTTTTCCATGCACCCATGGCCTTGTAGGGTTTCGGCCAGCCCTAAGAAGGAGGGCTAAAGGTTAGGGTTAACCCTAATCATGAGCCCTAATGGCTTCCCATGGTCTTATAGGTAATGTATGGTTGTTTCTTTACCTTATGCTATCTTACATGTTAATTGAATGATGGAACCCTTCCTTATAGGTTTCGGCCAAGCAAGATAAATAGGGTTTGGGGGGAGTTAGGGTTTGAAGAATGATGGTTTATGGCTTGTTATGAAGTATATATATAGGTTCAAGCATGTGGTAGAAATTATGTTACCTATAACCCTAACCTTAAGTACCATGTTTCATGTTTATATGTTTATGATTAGATGCCATGCTTAATAGGGTTTATTCATGAATGTCTTGTGTTCTATGCCATGCACTTGAATGGTAGGTAGTATGTTTATGGAAGTCCTACTTATGTATGCTTGGGATGAATACCATGCTTATGTATGAAATGCAATGTTTACCTTATATATCATGATCATGCAAACTCTATGGATTAGGATAATTGTCTATGCAAACATGTCATGTTCAATGAATATAATGCAATGCTTTCCTTATATGCCATGATCATGCAAGCACTAGGAATAAGAATGATGTTTATGTAAGTAGGCCATGTTTCATGAATGAAGATGCATGTTATGTTTATAAATGAAGATGCATGTTATGTTTATGAATGAAAGTGCATGCTATGTTTTATGAATAAAGATGCATGCCATATTTATGAATGACGACACGGTCGATGGTCGACAGTACGACGGTACGACGGTCGTGAGGACCGGTAAATGGGCCGGTAGACGGGCCGGGTCGTTACACATGCCATGTTTTATGAATAAAGATGCATGCCATGTTTTATGAATGAAGATGTATGCCATGTCTTATGAATGATGAAGCATGTAAAGTATTTTACTTTATGAATGGGCTTGTACCGGACCGAAGTATGGGTCCAAGGGATGAGCACCTTAAGAACGCCCCGGTTCTGGACTACCGACTATGCTGTCCACGGTTCTGGCACTACCGAAGTTGTGCAACAGGGATGGGCACCTTAAGAACGCCCCGGTTCTGGGACTACCGACTATGCTGTCCTTACCCTAGTAGGTCGGGGCTCGCTACCTCGTATTTACTTAGGGATGCGCGCTTATGATGTATGTATGTGGTACAAGCCGGGGACCCCAATGATATTATGATTATGTTTAAGTATTTAAAAGTATGATTTTTAAAAGTTAAGCATCCTTATGTGTATGCATTAGACTCATGCATTCATTCATGTTATGCATTATGCCATGATAGTAATGTCTTATACTTATGTTTCATGTCAAGAAATATGCATGATAGTAAACGATTTATGCTTATGGTTATGTTAAGAAGATGCCCATATGATATGATAGAAAGCATGCCTATGTTTATGCCATACAGGTTAGTTCATGTTTTATGTTTATGTTTATGTCATGTATCATGCATGTTAAGAATGTTTATTTATGTTTATGTTTATGTCATGTATTAGGCCATGTTAAGTTGAATTATGTTTATGTCTATGTCATGTATTATGCTATGCTAAGTTGAATTATGTTCATGTTTATGCCATGTATCATGACATGTAAATTTTAATTATGTTCATGTTATGTCATGTATCATGCCATGTAAGTTTATTTATAGTTATGTTCAAGCATAAAGTTATGTTTATGGTTCACATGCTTATGATTAAGTATTAAGTGATGAATGGTTTTAGTGAGTAGGAAAGAGTCTTACTAAGCCGATGTGCTTATAGTCTTATTTTCCTTATACCACAGATCACGCAAGGGGACAATAAGGAAACAGCAGGAGAACAAGAATGTGTGTGTGTGGTAGTGAATTGGCCACGAAAACAATATGTTTACCGGTCTTATGCTAGAACTTTATGTTTGCTACTTATGTGTTTGAATAATGGCTTATGTGACTCTATGACATGATGTTAAGCATGACATGATATGATGCAAAGTATGAAGTTAATATGCCAAGTATGTAACGCCCCAAAATTTCCCATATGAAATATTATGGAATTCATGAAATATTATGAAACATTATGAAAATATTATGAAATTCATGAAATATTATCACGAAATATTATGAAACATTATGAATTCATGAATATGAAATACTATGGAATTCATGAAATATTATCATGAAATATTATGAAACATTATGAATTCATGAATATGAAATATTATGAAATTCATGAAATATTATCATGAAATATTATTATTATTATAAAATCATGAAATATTATTATTATTATGAATTCATGAAATATTATTATTATGAAATCATGAAATATTATTATTATTATGAAATTTCATGATGGGCTTGGCTTAATGGGCTTGGATGTGGATTAGTGCAAAATGTGATAAAAAGGAAATATAGAAGGGAGGAAGCAAGGATTGAACCTTGAACCTCCTAGTTGCACTAATCATGTCATAACCAATGCACCAAGCCATATGTCTTGTTAGAGAAGAAGGAACATGCTTGTTAAAAGCTAGGGAAGTGAAGAGACATGTCTCTTCAAGAGAAAAGTATAAATAAGAGAGGTAGTTACAACTTCCCTTCTCTTCTTCCTTTCTTCTTCCTCCTCCTTGCTTTGGCCGAAATTTCAAGGTTCCCTTTCCCTTGAGAAAAGTTCCACCAAGGACCCCATCTTGAAGATCTAAAGCCCCTACAAGGACACAAGGACTAAGGAAGGTTTAGAGAGAAGAAGGTTCTCTTGTTAACTTTTATTCGAAGTTTGTAAGCAAGATCAAGGAAGGTAAAACCCCCTCACCTGTGGTAGGATAGCTTTCAAGATTTGTTATCATGATCTAAGTTTTATTGGTATAATATGTTGAGGAAAATTCATGATAGGGCTTATGGAAGTTTCGGCCAAGGTAGTTTTAGGGCTAGAAACTTTGTTCAAGGCTTCCTTATGTTTTCAAATGATTACTCATGATAGATTAAGTCTCAAAGTATGATTTTTGGAAGTTGGTAGCACCCTAGAAACCCTCAAGGTTTCAGCCACTTCAAGGTCAAGGGACTAGGATAAAAATCCAACCTTCCCAAGCATGATTGACATGTTCCTATGATATCTTATAAGTAAAAATGGTGTTATATGAACTTTCTCATAGGCTTGTTACCCTTCTAGGGTTTCGGCCAACTTGGGTTTTAGGCCAAAGACTTATTGTTAAGTCTAATCAAGGGTTCAAATGAGGTTCCATGACATGATATGTATGGTAAGGAATGTTAATCATAATTTAGGTAAATTTCTCCATGGACCTTGGTCCTTAGGGCTTTCGGCCAAGACCCCAAGCTTGGGGTTTGGTTGGGTTAAAGTTTCAAGAATGAATGTTTATAAGTTACTATGATACTAGTATATGATTGAGCATGATGTAAGGATCGTTATATTGTTAGAATCCTAGTTGATGTGTTATATAACATGATTTTATGTGCTTGATGTTAAGTTATGTTTAAATCATGAATATTTAAGTTATATGCCATGAAATACATGTAATTGATGTAGAAGTAGATTATGATAAATATAATGATGCATGAATATTGATAAATGATTATAATGGATTTATGATTCATAAAGATATATATATGTTTTATGATAAATGCTATGAACCCTAGTGGTATGTGTTAGGTCTATATGTAGCTTATCATCCATGTTTTATGATGAATGCTAGGATGATGTATGTTAGATGAAATGTATCATGTATGAGGTGTATGGTTATCATGTATCATGAACATGCAAATTTGATGAATCCGGATAAGATTATGACTAGAACCATGATTGTGCATGTATGTCCTATCATGTGAATAAAGAATGATAAGCATGAATAAAGATGATGGTTATGCCTTAATTATAAGTATGAATGATAAGTATGAATGATGAAGGCATAACGATGATATGAAATAAGTATGTATGATAAGTATGAATGACAAGTATGGATGATGAAGCATGCATGTTTATTTTCATGCATAAGGCTTGTACCGGACCGAAGTAAGGGTCCAAGGGATGGGTACCTTAAGAACGCCCCGGTTCTGGACTACCGACTATGCTGTCCACGGTTCTGGCACTACCGAAGTTGTGCAACAGGGATGGGCACCTTAAGAACGCCCCGGTTCGAGGACTACCGACTATGCTGTCCTTACCCTAGTAGGTTGAGGCTAGCTACCTCGTATTTACTTAGGGATGCGCGCTAAGAAGTATGTATGTGGTACAAGCCAGGGGACCCCAATGATGTTATGTTAAGCATTGAAAAGTATAATTTCAAAACTAAGCATCCTTATGTAGTAAATGCATTAGACTCATTCATACATCTATGTTATGCATCGCGCCAAGGTAAGTATATTTTATGCTTGTATTTATGCTCATGTTGTATATCATGTATAAGTATTGCATTATGTTTAAGTATGCTACGATTCATGTCATGTATAAGTATGCATTATGTACATGAATGCTAAGAAGTATGCCATGTATAAGTAAGTCTCATGTTATGCCATGTATAAGCATGTTTCATGTTCATGTAGGTATGTTTTATGTCATGTATACATCGCTTGATATATGCTAAGCTATGTTCATGTATGTTCATTTATGCCATGTATGACAATGCTTATGTTTATGCTCGAAGTTATGTTATGTCGGATGTTTGATATGTTATGTTTACGTGACGTATGGTTTAGTGAGTAGGAAAGGGTTTTTACTAAGCCTATGTGCTTATAGTTTTACTTTCCTCGTACCGCAGATCAACCAAGAAGCTATTAAGGGAAGCCGCAGGGGAGGCAGAAGCATGTGTGTGTGTGACGGTGACTTGGCAGAAGATTCTTGTGTTACGTTTTATGGTTATGATTAATAGATAACTTAAGACTTATGATGCTACCTTTATGGATAAGTACATATTAAGCAGAGCGGTTATGGAAATGGTAGTAGGGCATATATGTGTAAGTCTTAAAGTTATTCCGCTGCCTTATGATGTCTACATGCCCTAAGTATGTTAACGTAATGCCGCTTTATGGAAAAAAAAAAGAGGGCGTTACAGGTTAGTATCAGAGCGGTTACCATCTCACTACACACACATCAAGCCCTTCTCCTGCAACTTCCAAGTAAGTACCTCTATACATATCTTATGATAATAAGTACTTTTAGGATATATTATGTCCTTTAAATAAGCAAGTATGGATGATATGTTATGATTCTAGAATATGCAAGTATGAATGATACATTATGATAGCAAGTACTTTTAGGATATATACATTATGATAGCAAGTACTTTTAGGATATGTAATATGAACGATACTTTACCTTATTTTCTTTTATGAAACCAAATACTTTAGAATCTAATATGAGGGTAGGAATAACAATAACACATACTAGCCTAATGCCATATACTAAGAAGATAGATATGCCTCCACAAGTTCTAGACTGCAAGTTCTTAATGACCCTACCTTCGGGGGAAATAATGACATCCACTCATGTGTTGCGTGCGGTGCCGGTCGAAATTGCAGGAAGGGAACTTTACTGCGATCTGATAGTACTCGACATGCAAGATTATGATGTTATATTGGGAATGGATTTCCTGGATAAATACGGTACTTCTATTGAGTGTCGTAAGCGAAAGGTGGTCTTCCGACCTGAGGCAGGTTCTAGGTTCGAATTCATCGGAGAGCCAAGGAAAAGAACCAGGAAATATTTATCAACTCTCCAAGCTTAGAAAATGTTAGACAAAGGATGTACTGGATTTCTAGCATATGTGGTTGATGCCAGTCAAGTGAAGAACCAGAAGCTGGAAGATGTCCGGGTGGTATGCGATTACCCAGAGGTTTTCCCAGATGAATTACCAGGATTAGCTCCTGATAGAGAAGTGGAATTTGAGATCGAATTGGTTCCTGGTACTAACCCGATCTCCAAGGCACCTTACCGTATGGCGCCGGTTGAATTAAAGGAGCTTCAGGAACAACTACAGGAGTTGCTGGATAAGGGATTTATTCGCCCTAGTCATTCCCCGTGGGGAGCTCCGGTACTATTTGTGAAGAAGAAGGATGGAACTATGCGAATGTGCATAGATTACCGAGCGTTGAACAACGTAACGATCAAGAACAGGTATCCCCTTCCGAGGATAGATGACCTATTTGACCAATTAAAGGGAGCCACTGTTTTCTCAAAAAATTGATTTGAGGTCTGGTTACCATCAAGTTAGAGTAAAACAGGAGGATATTCCAAAGACGGCTTTCCGAACAAGGTACGGGCACTTTGAGTTTGTGGTTATGCCCTTCGGCGTGACGAATGCTCCCGCTATGTTTATGGACCTTATGAATCGGGTATTCTCGTCGTTCCTCGACAAATTTGTGATCGTCTTCATCGACGATATCCTTATTTATTCGAGGACCCAAGAAGAGCACGCTGAGCACCTGAAGATAGTATTAGAGATTCTTCAGGAAAAGCAACTGTACGCAAAATTTTCCAAATGTGAGTTCTGGCTCGACCAAGTGGGCTTTTTGGGTCATATTATTTCCAAAGACGGAGTTATGGTAGGTCCAATAAAGATTGAAGCTGTGAATAACTGGAGCCACCCGAAGAACGCCAGCGAAATCAGAAGTTTTCTTGGGCTGGCAGGCTATTATAGAAAATTTGTGGAGGACTTCTCGAGGATTGCAGCCCCTTTAACGGCTCTCACCCGGAAGGATAAGAAGTATGAATGGACGGAAAACTGTGAAAGGAGTTTCTCGGAACTAAAAAGGAGACTTACAAGCGCTCCAATCCTTACCCTTCCAGAATGTAATTAGAGCTTCGACATGTATAGCGATGCCTCCAAACTAGGACTTGGAGCTGTACTTATGCAGAATGGAAATGTTATTGCCTACGCCTCTAGACAACTCAAGGAATATGAACAGAATTACCCCACTCATGAACTGGAACAAGCCGCGGTTGTCTTCGCTCTTAAAATATGGAGGCATTATCTATATGGAGCGCAGTGTAAGACTTATACAGACCACCAGAGTCTGCGATATTTCTTCACTCAGAAAGACCTGAATATGAGACAATGCCGATGGCTTGAGTTGGTGAAGGACTACGACTGCGAGATCTTCTACCATCCAGGGAAGGCAAACAAAGTGGCCGATGCACTCAGCCGGAAGTCAAGTGCCACCTTGATGTCCATAGCCATATTACCCCGACCACTCAAAGAAGAAATTATGAATTTTGGGGTCAAGGTCATCTCCGGACGACTTTCCACCATGACCATATCACCCACGCTATTTGAGGACATATTGAAAAAACAAAATGGTGATCTGGGTCTTCAGAAAATAAAACAGGAGATCCTAGAAGGAAAGGGCGATGGTTTCATATCGCCAAAGGGGGAGTACTCTACCTTAGGGATCGTCTATGTATTCCTAATGATCCGGAGCTTCGAAGGGAAATACTGGCAGAAGCTCACTGAACCCCTTATTCGATGCATCCAGGATCCACCAAGATGTATCAAGATCTGAAGGAGAAGTTTTGGTGGTTCGGTATGAAGAGGGATGTGGCTCAGCATGTTAGTACTTGCATGACTTGCCAGTAAGTAAAAGCAGAACACCAGCGACCCGGAGGAGTTCTGCAGCCACTCGCAATTCCGGAGTGGAAATGGGAAGACATCTCTATGGATTTTATTTCAGGGCTTCCTAGGACTACGAATGGATATGATGCGATTTGGGTAATTTGGACAGGCTGACGAAGTCTGCGCACTTCCTGGCAATCAAGATGACTGATTCAATGGAGCAACTGGCTCAATTATACGTTAAGGAGATAATCAGACTTCATGGAGTTCCCAAGACCATCATCTCAGATAGGGATGGTCGCTTTACTTCGCATTTTTGGGAGTGTGTTCAGAAGTCTCTCCGCACTAAATTGTGATTTAGCACCGACTTTCACCCTCAGACTGATGGGTAAACTAAACGGGTAAATCAAGTACTAGAAGACATGTTGCGAGCTTGTGCCTTGGATTTTAAAGGAAGTTGGTGTCGATATCTATGCTTAGCGGAATTCACTTACAACAATAGCTACCAAGCTACTATCGGAATAGCACCTTATGAAGCGTTGTACGGGAGGAGATGTAGGTCTCCGATCTGTTGGTATGAGGGTGGTGAAATGAAGGAAATGGGGCTCACAATAGATGTCATCGATGGCACCACCCGAGCTATACAGAATATTCGACAACGGATAGAAGCTACTCAGAGCCGGCAGAAGAGTTATGCCGATGTCCGGCGTAGACCACTGGAATTTAATGTTGGAGATTTGGTGTTCCTCAAAGTGGCTCCTATGAAAGGGGTGACAAGATTTGGGTGGAAAGGAAAACTTTGTCATGATCTCAATTTTGGAAAATTTTTCAATTATGGAAACTAGATTTAGGAATTTCAAAGTTTGGAAATGCTCATGAAATTTCTCAAACTTTTGAAATATCCCTGTTTCTGAAATTTTATGATAATTGTGAAAAACTTTCCATTTTTGGAAACTTTCCAATTTTGGAAAATACGTAAGTTTTCTTTGTACCAGAAACTTACAATTATTCTGAAATTTTTTTTGGAAACTTTCCATTTATGGAAAGCTCGCAATTTTGAGCACTTTCTTTCAAGAAAGTCTAGACAAATTATGGGAATATTAATTGGCATTTAAATTCATAATTGGAAATTAAATTATTTACAAAATTCTTTATTTTGGATTGAGCCTCGGGGAGCCGTCCAATTTAAAGTTAGTTGTTATAATTAAATTTCCTAAATTGAATTTAAATTGTCAAATGTTTAATTTGGATTGAGCCTCGGGGAGCCGTCCAAATTATATTATCAATAAATTCTTATTTTGGATTGAGCCTCGGGGAGCCGTCCAAATTAAGTTTTTTATTGATATTAATTTTCCATAAATAAAATATGTGATAAAATCTTGGAAATTTTTGAGGTGATTCTCAAACGATAATTTCCTTATTTGATTTATGAGGTGATGCTCTTACATATTATTGTCTCCAAAATTAATTAGGAAAATTGTTTCCTATAGAGTATATTTCCTTAAATAAGATTTTCATGAAAATAATATGTGGTTGAATTAAGGGAATCTGTCTCTTAATTTAATAAGATTTGATTTAGAGAAATCAAAGTCATAAACATATTATTTCCGAAATTGATTATGACAATTTAGGAAATTGTTTCCCAAAACAATTCCTTGAATAAAGTGTGAAATTAGAATTAGGAAATCCGGTTCCTAATTCAATTAATGAGACTTGATAAATTAAGTCACATACATACTTTATTAAGAAAATCGTTAGAACATGACATAATTATATGTCATGAATGTGCTTAAAAGAAAAGGATGAGACCCAAAACCCTTTACAAAATATTAAGGCCAACACCTTCCATTAATATGGTTAGAACCGGAGTTCTGTTTCTCGTTTGAGTTGATGGACACATCCATGCCCGGCTTGAACCTCGACATGTTCAAACCATGGAATTAGTTTATGATTAATATAGTTGGAGTCAGAGGTCAATCCTTAGTTTTGGTTGTTGGACACATCCAAGCCTGACTAAACGATTGAATGAGCTCCAACCATATTAAAATTATTTCTTGATTAATGGGTCAGCCTTAAGCTTGGAGCATCGATTTGTTGTGCCACAGCCAAGGTCAATGTAAAGAGAGGTGCAGTTGGGTGCTATGTATATTGTTGCATACTTGTTAATGAGTTAACAACCCAATGATTTATGCAAACATTCAATTAGTTGATAGCATAATGTGATAGTTACATATATGTAATATGTAATCGGTATAATTACCTACCTTCATAGCTAAGAATAACTTGATGGCCCCAGCCATGGTTGTTCTTATCTATGAATGGATATCAACCTATTTGGAGATGTTCCTACGATCTCCCGAATTGATAAAAAGGGTTATTCAATTCGAAAAATAAATAGAATTTAATGAATGTATATTGATGCATTCTTTATCATTCTCATCACATAACCTCAATTTGTATTTCTAGGATAATCACCTGATCATGTCTTCTCTGAATTTGCATTCCATTTTGGACACCAATAAGTTAACTAAGGACAAAAGGATTGAAAAAGCACCAAAAGGCACTTGCCATCATTGTGGCAAGGAGGGCCACTAGCGAAGAAACTGCAAGGTTTATCTTGAGTCCTTGAAGAAGAAGGCATCCGATGCCCCATCCTCTTCAGGCATCTTCATTATTGAATGTCACTCTATTTCCTCGTATACCTGGGTACTTGATACTGGGTGTAGCTCACATATATGTAATGACATACAGGGGCTAAGGAATAGAAGAAGACTCGTCAAGGGAGAAGCGAATTTGCAAGTTGGAAATGGAGCAAAGATTGCTGCTATTACCATCGGAACATATTTGCTAAAGCTCCCTACTGGACTTGTCTTAGAATTGGATAATTGTTATTTTGTTCCTTCGTTAATAATGAACATTTTATCTATTTCATGCTTGAATGAAAAGGGTTACCATTTAACTTTTAGTAACAATTGCTGTTATATAACTTTAAATGGTGTTCTTTATGGGACCGAAACTTTATGCAATGGTATCTACACGTTAGATTTATCCGGTGACATTTTCAATATCGAAGTTAGCAACAAACGTGCTCGAATAGATAATCAAATAGACTCCTATATGTAGCATTGTCGTCTTGGCCAAATAAGCAAGAAACGCATGGCCAAATAAGCTTGGCCAAATTACACCGATGTGGAAATCTGGAATCATTTGAACCCGGTTCATTTGATACATGTGAATCATGCCTAAAAGGCAAGATGGCCAAATTACCCTTTTTCGGAAAAGGTAAACCAATGGGAGAATTGCTTGGTCTAATATATACTGATGTATGTGGACCAATGTTGTAACGACCCGGAAAATTCTCTTAATATTTTCTGAAAATATTGAGCATGTCTAGATAATTTTCCGAAGGACCTAGAGGCATTAATACGAACATTGGCGTAGGAAATCTATGTTTTCTCATTTAAATTGAGGAAACCAAGTGCTAATGGGCATTATATGGGCTTCCTAGTACTATGATTATAGGTGGATTTTTAGGAAGAATTAGTATAAATATAAATATGAATTTATTTGGGCACATTAACATGATTATGGGAAAGTATTAGCCTAACGTTCCCATCTAAATTGAGGAATTTGGTACTAATGGGCTTTAAATAGGCCCAAAAATGGGTATTTATTAGGTAAAATTAATATAAATATGAAAGAATTTGGTTTAGGAATATTGGTGCAATTATGGGTAATTTTAGGGGGGATTTTCGGAATTTAAGAAAATAAAGTAATAAAATAAATGAAATGAAAATAAAAATAAAAATAAATGTGCATGGGCCAAGGATTGAACCTTGGACCTCTTGTACAACCAAGAATGCTTTAACCAACTCACCTAGCAAGGAATACTTATGAGTAATTGAAGTGGAGGTTGGTTAAGAGGTAAAAGGAGGTGAAGGGTCATGGAGAGGCTCTTCATTTGCCTCCTTGATGGGTTATAATGAGAGGAGTTTTGGGAGTTACTTCTTCTCTCAATCAATTGCATTACCTCTCCTCTTCATTCCTCATTCTTGCCGACCACCAAAGGGAGGAGTTCCTTGGAGAAAACTTCACAAGAGGTCTCATCTCTCAAGATCTAAAGTTCCTACAAGGTGACAAGGTCTAGTTGTGGTCAAGAGATACCAAGTCCTCTTCCTTCTCCTCTTTCAAGGTTCGAAAAATCAAGAAATCTAAGGTAAGACTCCCTCACCTGTGGTATAATAGTTACCTATGATTTCCATGATTTTTAGCATGGTATATGGGTTAGTTTTCGGATTTAATGTTGGAAGGAAACAAAATCAAGGTTCCTATGTTCAAGGGTTTCGGCCACTATGTTTTAAATGTCTAGAAATATGTTAAAAATCATGATAATATTATTTAATGTTCCCTTATGATGTTTAGAAGTTAAGTATAATTTTTGGGAATTTTTGGAGTACCCTAGGACACCCTAGAGTTTCGTCCAACATGAAAGAAGCAAAACCCAGAACCTTAAGTTCAAGGGTATCGGCCACTATGTTTTAAATGTCTATAAATATGTTAAAAATCATTATAATGTTATTTAATGTTCCATTATGATGTTTAGAAGTTAAGTATAATTTTTGGGAATTTTTGGAGTACCCTAGGACACCCTAGAGTTTCGGCCAACATGAAAGAAGCAAAACCCAAACCTTAAGTTCAAGGGTTTCAGATACTATGTTTTAAATGTCTAGAAATATGTTAAAAATCATGATAATGTTATTTAATGTTCCTTATGATGTTTATAAGTTAAGTATAATTTTTGGGAATTTTTGGAGTAACCTAGGACACCCTAGAGTTTCGTCCAACATGAAAGAAGCAAAACCCAGAACCTTAAGTTCAAGGGTTTCGGCCACCATGTTTTAAATGTCTAGAAATATGTTAAAAATCATGATAATGTTATTTAATGTTCCCTTATGATTTTAGAAGTTAAGTATATTTTTTGGGAATTTTTGGAGTACCCTAGGACACCCTAGGGTTTCGGCCAACATGAAAGAAGCAAAACCCAGAACCTTAAGTTCAAGAGTTTTGGACATCATGTTTCAAAGGTCTATAATTATGCTAAAAATCATGATAATGTCATTTAATGTTCCCTCATGATGTGTAGAGGTTAAGTATAAATTTTGGGAATTTTTGGGGTACCCTAGAGGCCCCGTATGGTTCGGCCAACGCCAAGGACCCAAGGATTGGGGTTGAGTCTTTAACTTCAACATATGTTTATGTGTTGCCATGATATAAGGATGATGGATGGTGATTATGTGAATTTTCACATGCCCTTGGGACTCCACAAGTTTCGGCCATATAACGGTTAATAGGATAAAAGTTAAGATTTATTTCAAGTAAGGGTCCCAATGGCCCTATGGTAAGATGTGATTTATGTTTATGAATGATATGCCATGTTTACGAATGATACGTCATGTTTATGAATGATATGTCATGTTTATGAATGATATGCCATGGTTATGCATGATATGCCATGTTTATGAATGATATGCTATGTTATGAATGATATGCCATGTTTATGAATGATATGCCATGTTATGAATGATATGCCATGTTTACGAATGTTATGTCATGTTTATGAATGATATGCCATGTTATGAATGATATGCCATGTATACGAATGTATGCCATGCTCTATGAATGATGTGTACAAACACCATGTCTAAGAATGAAAATGATGAATGACAAGTATGACGAATGAAAGATGATGCTTATGCCTTTAAGGCATAAATATGCTAAACGGCACGGTCGATGGTCGACGGTACGACGGTCGAGAGGACCGGTAAATAGGCCGGTAGACGGGCTGAGCCGTAACAAGTTATGTTATGATAAGTATGCTATGAGTGTCTTATGAATGATGAAACATGAAAAGTATTTTACTTTATGTATGGGCTTGTACCGGACCGAAGTATGGGTCCAAGGGATGGGCACCTTAAGAACGCCCCAGTTATGGACTACCGAAGCTGTCCACGGTTCTAGCACTACCGAAGCTGTGCAACAGGGATGGGCTCCTTAAGAAGCGCCTCGGTTCGGGGACTACCGATTATGCTGTCCTTACCCTAGTAGGTCGGGGCTAGCTACGTCGGATTTACTAGGGATGCGCGCTATGATGTATGTATGTGGTACAAGCCGGGGACCCCAAATGTTATGATGATGATGTTTAAGCATTTTCAAAGTATGTTTTAAAAGTTAAGCATCCTTATGTAAATGCATTCCACCCATGCATTCATACATGATATGCATTATGTTAAGATAATGATGTCTTATACTTATGCGTTACGATGAAAGATATGCATGAATGATCTGTGTCAAGATTATGTTAAGAAGGTGTTCATATGATATGATAGAAGATATGCCTATGTTTAAGCCATATAGGTTGATTTTTGTTACGTTATGCTATGCCATGTATTATGCCATGATACTACGTTTAAGTTTATACCATGTCTTATGCCATGCTAAGGAAGATTATTATGTTATGTTATGCCATGTTTCACGCTATGCTTAGAATGTTAGTATGATTATGTTCATGCCATGTCTCATGCTATGCTACGAATGTTCACTTATGTTTATGATCATGCCATGTCAAGGGTATGGTAAATATGATAATGTTTTATGTGCTTGTTATGGAATGACGAATGTTTTAGTGAGTAGGAAAGAGTCTTACTAAGCCTGTGTGCTTATAGTCTTCTTTCCTTATACCGCAGATCATGCAAGGGGATAACGAGGAAGTAGCAGGAGGGCCTGAAGTATGTGTGTGATGGTGACTTGTCCCATGAAATCGAATGTGTTAACCGTTTATGCTAAGAACTTTATTTTTGCTACCTATATGCTCGAATAGTGACATATGGAACTTTATGATAAGAGGTCAAGTATGATATGATATGAACCTTATGGTATGATGTTAAGCATGTTATGATATGATATTAAGCATGACGTTTATATGCTAAGTTCCATGTCATTATATTAGGGATGGTAGTGGGGGCATGTATATGTAAGGTTTAAGTTATTCCGCTGCAGTATGATGTTACATGCCTTAAGTATCAGCGTAACGCCGTTTAAAAAAAAAAAAAAGAGCGGGCGTTACAAATGTCAACTCTTGCACAAGGAGGATATAGCTACTTCATTATCTTTATCGATTATAACTCACGATTCGGGTATGTGTTCTTGATGAAACACAAATCTGAAGCTTTTGAGAAATTCAAAGAGTTCAGAAGTGAAGTAGAGAAACAGCTTGGCAAATGTATTATTATACTTCGATCCGATCGGGGTGGTGAATACTTAAGTCAAGAGTTTCAAGATTATCTTAGGGACAATGGGATATTGTCTCAATGGACTCCGCTATATACACCAAAGCATAATGGTGTATCTGAGAGGCGTAACCGAACCTTGATGGACATGGTTACATCTATGATGAATCATGCAACTCTTCCAAAATCCTTTTGGGGCTATGCACTTAAGACAGCTGTTTACTTGCTAAACAGAGTCCCAACCAAGGTAGTCTCAACTACTCCATATGAGACGTGGAATAGTAAGAAACCTCATTTATCTCACCTAGAGATATGGGGTTGTCCTGCTTATGTGAAGCGGACTGTATCAGACAAATTGGATGCTAAGTCTGATAAATGTCTATTTATTGGATACCCTAAGGAAACGAAAGGTTACCAATTCTATCATCCCTTGGAACAAAAAGTGTTTGTTTCAAGGCATGCTGTATTTCTGGAAAAAGAATTTCTTTTACAAGAAAACAGTGGGAGTAGCATTGAACTTGAAGAAGTTCAAGAAACTCCAATAGACATTACAGAGACACCTAGTCTAGACCCACAACCGATAACTCATAATGATGAGCTATCAGTTGAACCTAAAACAACACCACTTCTTCGTAGGTCTGATAGGGCACGCAATATTCCAGAGGGATATGGATTTCTCATAAGTGAATCGAACGACGTGTTACTCTTTAACAATGACAAACCTATCAATTATGAAGATGTTCTGAATAATTCAGAAAGGGATAAATGGCTTGAAACCAAGAAGTCAGAAATGGATTCCATGTACAAAAATCAAGCATGGTGTTAGTGATATAAGAGAAGTGTCCTAAGGCAATCGCCTTACGATGTAAACATTTATATTAATAAATGATAATTCACTATTTGAGTATACATGTTTTGTGTATTTGATTGGGATCTTAAAACTCATCTACTGAATGTCCGCAATATAACTCACAGCATAAGAGAATTTGTGATGGGATCACAACTAGTGATTATCTCTAATGTGCAATTGTGAAGTATTGAAATTATCCCTGGTCGATGAATTGATAAAAACGGACACTATCAATTCTGTTGAGACTAGCATGGGTTATTCTCTAATTAGCTGATTCTCACTGGCTGGTGACATTGGGATGTCCGAAGATAAACATGGATGCTAGTTAAGGGAACTAGTTCATTGGAGTGACTAGCTGTAAAACTTCATATGGTTATCTATATAGATATGTCAATGAAGTTCTTACTGCAGCTTAAGTGCGATGTTCCTTTGACTTGCGGTGTTCAAGTCATCTTGGTCATAGAGACTTATACTTTAACATCTTAAGCAAGCATCTCCAAGGAGGTGTGGACCCAGGATGATTGGGTATAAGCCGAAGTGCCCGAAGATGTTTGAACAACCTACAAAGGTTTCACCACTCCTTGCGAGGAGATGTATACCCAGGCCTATCGTCGGATTGTTACTCAAAAATCTCTGGCCAGAGTATATCATGTTTAGAGTGCGAGTCTCTTAAATACATGAGAGTAATTAGAAATCCAAAGGACGAGAAAGACACTACTTGGGCTAGGTGTGACGTAGTCAGCCTAGTGGGGACTGACACACATAGACCATGTCCTGAACCAAGTGGGTATAAGGTGGTGAAGGGAATGAGGCACGATTCATTAGAGCTGCTGAAGGGTTTCAGAATAATTTCTTCTGAGGTCAAACCGTTGATCTTTCGATTAATTGGGGGTCATGATGTACTACTAGGTGCCACTCATGACCGTTCTATAATTGGTTGATTATAGACGGCCAACATAAATCGAAAGCCTATTTAGTCACATGCACTACGAGTAATCCAAGGGATTTAAAACGTGTTGAAAATTGAATTTTCTGATCAAGAGAAATAAGTCAAATCTGAGTTAATAAGAGGTGCAATGGAAGCTAAAAATGGCTAAGTCTTTTGAAGGCTTTTTGGGCGAATTAAATGGGTTTAATTCGCGATCGGTTCGGGTTGTTTTGGCCGACCAAAGAGGGTGTCCACCCTCTTGGTGTTGGCCGGCCATTAAAGGGAGAAAAACCAATTTAATTGGTTTAATTAATAAAATAAATCTAGTGTGATTTATTTTATAAATTATGGATAAATAAATTTGTATAAAGAAATTTATATAAATAAATTTGTAGAAATTTATTCTTTTTATGGAAGTTAAAATAATCCATGAATTGATTTATTTTAATTTTATAAAATCAATTATGAATTGATTTTTTCATAATAAGAATGTTTATAAATTTCTTATAAAATTTATTCCATAATTTAAAGAGAAGAAGAATTTGTTTTATTATAAATTAGTTATAATAAGACTCGGCTTAAACGGAATAATTAATAAGAGAATTTATAAGATAAATTTCTTATAACTAATTCCGTTAATTCCGTTAAGAGAGAGACTTAGCAAAGGAGTTGCTACTATATAAAGGAACCAAAGGCAAGCCCTTATTATGAATTACTAATTGAGATTAGTAACTTCCTCTCTCCCTCTCTCTTATTCTCTTCTCCCTCTCCTTTCCCTTAGGGCCGGCGCCCTTCTTGGAGAATTAGGGCCGGCTCCCACCTTCCTTGCTAGGGTCGGCGCACCCTATCAACACCAAGAAAGGTTGCCGTGAGCTTCAAGAAGAAGGAGAAACGAAACAAGAAGAAGAAGAAGTGGATAGCGACTCCTCTCTTCCCGGAATTCGATTCCGTTTTCTTGGTGGTTAGTTTCCCTTTCCTCTCTTGATCTTTCTTGTTGTGCCTATAGAGAATCTAGTAGTTCTCGTCGGCACAAAACTCGTGACTTTGCGAAGTCATCCCGAAGAGAACTCGGCGTGGACGCGAATAGAGGCGGAGCTTCCAAGGGACGCTACGGTTGGATCTCGTCCCTTACTTCGAGTTACGAGAGGTATAATGTAAATTAGTTTACTTTTCCGCAAAGTTTTATTTTATGATTATGTCAACACACTATAAGGTTGCATGCTTGATACAAAGTTAAAATAATTTAGGAAATTATTTTATGCAAATTCTTCCGCTGCACGTAAAAATTTAAAATTTTACGAACTCGTATCCTTGTCAACATGCACCCGGTCCCAACAGTGGTATCAGAGCTGGTTAGTGTTCGACATAATCGTATAATTGTTTTGTGGAAAACTTTGTCATGATCTCAATTTTGGAAAAAATTTTCAATTATGGAAACTTTCCAATTATAATAAATTTTAGATTTAGGAATTTCAAAGTTTGGAAATCCTCATGAAATTTCGCAAACTTTTGAAATTTTCTAGTTTCTGAAATTTTATAATAATTGTGAAAACTTCCCATCTTTGGAAACTTTCCAATTTTGGAAAATTTTCTATTTTAGAAATTTTCCAATTTTGGAAATATGTAAGTTTTCTTTGTACCAGAAACTTACAATTATTCTGAAAACCTATTATTAAATCTCGCGATTTTGGGCACTTTCTTTCAAGAAAGTCTAGACAAATTTATGGACAATTAATTGACAATTAAATTTAAATTTATTTTTTAAATTGACAACAAAATTCTTTATTTTGGATTGAGCCTCGGCGATCCGTCCAATTTAAAGTTAGTTGTTGTAATTTAAATTTCCCAATTTTAAATGAAATTGTCATGTTTAATTTGGTTACGCTTCCGAAGCGGACCAAATTCGATTTACGACAAATTACTTTTCTTTGGGTATCTGAGCCTCGGGGAGCCACCCTTAGAAAACAATTTGTTGTAATTAATTAAATCCATAAATAAAATATGTTTTAAGAGGTGATGCTCTTACATATTGTTGTCTCTAAAATTAATTAGGAAAATGGTTTCCTATAGAGTTTCTTAAAAGAGATTTTCATGAAAATAATATGTGGTTGAATTAAGGGAATTGTCTCTTAATTTAATAAGTTTTGATTTAGAGAAATCAAAGTCTTGAACATATTATTTCCGAAATTAATTATGACAATTTAGGAAATTATTTCCCAAAACAATTCCTTTAATAAAGTATGAAATTAGAATTAGGAAATCCGGTTCCTAATTCAATTAATGAGACTTGATAACTTAAGTCACATACATACTTTATTAAGGATATTATTAGTCATGACATAATTATATGTCATGAATGTGCATTAAAAAGAAAAGGTGAGACCCAAAACCCCTTACAAAATATTATGGTCAACACCTTCCATTAATATGGTTAGAACCGGAGTTTTGTTTCTCATTTGGGTTGATGGACACATCCATGCCCAGCTTGAACCTCAACATGTTCAAACCATGGAATTAGTTTATGAATAATATAGTTGGAGTCAGAGGTCAATCCTTAGTTTTGGTTGTTAGACACATCCAAGCCTGACTAAACGGTTGAATGAGCTCCAACCATATTAAAACTATTTCTTGATTAATGGGTCAGCCTTAAGCTTGGAGCATCGATTTGTTGTGCCACAGCCAAGGTCGATGTAAAGAGAGGTGCAGTTGGGTGCTATATATATTGATGCATACTTGTTAATGAGTTAACAACCCAATGATTTATGCAAACATTCAATTAGTTGATAGCATAAAGTGATAGTTACATATATGTGATATGTAATCGGTATAATTACCTACCTTCATAGCTAAGAAAAACTTGATGGCCACAGCCATGGTGGTTCTTATCTATGGTTGGATATCAACCTATTTGGAGATGTTCCTACGATCTCCCGAATTGATAAAAAGGGTTATTCAATTTGAAAAATAAATAGGATTTTTTAATTAATGTATGTTGATACATTCTTTAATCATTCTTCTCACATAATCTCAATTTGTATTTCTAGGATAATCACTCGATCATGTCTTCTCTGAATTTGCGTTCCATTTTGGACAACAATAAACTGACTGGGCCGAACTTCATGGACTGGCTTCGAAACCTGAGGATTGTCCTCAAGGCAAAGAAGCTTGCTAATGTCCTTGAAGATCAACTTCCCAACCGTCCTCCCGAAAGTGCAACTCCAGACCAGTTTCCTGAGTTGCTCAACCTGCTGAAGACTTTAAAGCCTTCTGTGAAGCAGGATCTAAAGACGGTATTGTTAGTTGGTTCCTCGAAGAAAAGTTCTAAGAGGAAGGCCAAAGAACAGAATAAGGGAAAGGAGAAAAAGGCCAAAAAGACTGAAAATACCCTAAAAGGCACTTGCCATCACTATGGCAAGGAGGGTCACTTGCGAAGAAACTGCAAGATTTATCTTGAGTCCTTGAAGAAGAAGGCATCGATGCCCCATCCTCTTCAGGTATCTTCGTTATTGAATGTCACTCTATTTCCTCAGATACCTGGGTACTTGATACTGGGTGTAGCTCACATATATGTAATGACATACAGGGGCTAAGGAATAGAAGAAGACTCGTCAAGGGAGAAGCGAATTTGCGGGTTGGAAATGGAGCAAGGATTGCTGCTGTTGCCATCGGAACATATTTGCTAAAGCTCCCAACTGGACGTGTCTTAGAATTGGATAATTGTTATTTCGTTCCTTCGTTAATAAAAAACATTGTATCTATTTCATGTTTGAATGAAAAAGGTTATCATTTAACTTTTAGTAACAATTGTTGTTACATAACTTTAAATGGCGTTCTTTATGGGAATGGAACTTTGTGCAATGGCATCTACACGTTAGATTTATCCAGTGATGTTTTCAATATCGAAGTTAGCAACAAACATGCTCGAATAGATAATCGAATAGACTCCTACACGTGGCACTGTCGGCTTGGCCATATAAGTAAGAAACGCATGACCGAATTACACCGATGTGAATTTTGGAATCATTTGAACCCGGTTCATTTGATACATGCGAACCATGCTTAAGAGGCAAGATGACCAAATTACCCTTTTCCGAAAAAGGTAATCCAGTGAGAGAATTGCTTGGTCTAGTACATACTGATGTATGTGGACCAATGTCAACTCTTGCACAAGGAGGCTATAGCTACTTCATAACCTTTATCGATGATCACTCACGATTCGGGTATGTGTTCTTGATGAAACACAAATCTGAAGCCTTTGAGAAATTCAAAGAGTTTAGAAATGAAGTAGAGAAACAACTTGGCAAAAGTATTAAGATACTTTGATCCGATCGGGGTGGTGAATACTTAAGTCAAGAGTTTCAAGATTATCTTAGGGACAATGGGATACTGTCCCAATGGACTCCGCCGTATACACCACAGCATAATGGTGTATCTGAGAGGCGCAACCGAACCTTGATGGACATGGTTAGGTCGATGATGAATCATGCAACTCTTCCAAAATCCTTTTGGGGCTATGCACTTAAGACAGCTGTTTACTTGCTAAACAGAGTCCCGACCAAGGTAGTCTCTACTACTCCATATGAGATATGGAATAGTAAGAAACCTCACTTAACTCACCTTAAGATATGGGGTTGTCCTGCTTATGTGAAGCAGACTATATCAGACAAATTGAATGCTAAATCTGATAAATGTCTATTTATTGGATATCCTAAGGAAACGAAGGGTTACCAATTCTATCATCCCTTTGAGCAAAAGGTGTTTGTTTCAAGGCATGCTGTATTTCTAGAAAAAGAATTTCTTTTACAAGAAAACAGTGGGAGTAGCATTGAACTTGATGAAGTTCAAGAAACTCCAATAGACATTACAGAGACACCTAGTCTAGGCCCACAAGCGATAATTCATAGTGATGAGCTATCAGTTGAACCTAAAACAACACCACCTCTTCGTAGGTCTGATAGGGCATGCAATATTCCAGAGAGATAGGGATTTCTCGTAAGTGAATCGAACAACGTGTTGCTCATTGGTGATGACGAACCTATCAGTTATGAAGATGTTCTGAAAAGTTCAGAAAGGGACAAATGGCTTGAGGCCATGAAGTCGGAAATGGATTCCATGTACCAAAACCAAGTATGGGACTTGGTTAACCCACCTGAAGGGAATAAACCCATAGGGTGCAAGTGGGTTTTCAAGAAGAAAACCGACATGGAAGGTAATGTTGTTACCTTTAAGGCTAGATTAGTGGCAAAAGGATATCGTCAGAAACAAGGAATTGATTATGAAGAAACCTATTCGCCAGTAGCTATGCTTAAATCCATTCGGATGCTCCTAGCCATAGCAGCTCATTATGATTATGAGATATGGCAAATGGATGTGAAAACATCTTTCCTTAATGGAAACCTGCTTGAGGATGTATACATGATACAACCTGAAGGTTTCACATCGGTTGATAAAACCAAAGTATGCAAGCTTCGACGATCCATATATGGACTGAAGCAAGCATCTAGGAGCTGGAACATCCGTTTTGATGAGACAATCAAAGAGTTTGATTTCTCACAAAATCCTGACGAACCTTGTGTGTACAAGAAGGTTAGTGGGAGTGCAGTCGTATTCCTAGTATTATATGTCGATGACATCTTACTTATAGGAAACGATATATCAGTTTTACAGACAGTTAAAATTTGGTTGTCCAAAACTTTCTCCATGAAAGACCTGGGAGAAGCAACCTATATCCTTGGGATTAGAATCTATAGAGATAGACTAAAACGGTTGCTTGGTCTTTCGCAGTCTACATATATAGACCGAGTGCTAAAAAGGTTTAGCATGTCGGAATCCAAGAAAGGTTACCTTCCCATCAGGCATGGGATCAACCTTTCGAAGTCTATGTGTCCGCGCACAGATGACGAGAGGATTTGCAAGAATAAGATTCCCTATGCATCCGCAATAGGATCTATCATGTATGCTATGTTATGTACAAGGCCCGATGTATCATATGCTTTGAGTGTCACAAGAAGATACCAGTCGGATCCAGGAATGGATCATTGGGCGGCTGTCAAGACAATCCTAAAGTACTTAAGAAGAACTAAGGATGTGTTCCTAATATATGGAGAAGGAGATATGGTAATACGTGGGTATACAGATGCCAGTTTCCAGACAGATAAGGATGACTCCAAATCACAGTCTGGATACGTATTTACTTTTAATGGAGGCGCAGTAAGTTGGAAAAGTTCCAAACAAGACACCGTAGCGGATTCTACCACGGAAGGGGAATATATCGCAGCTTCGGAAGCAGCAAAGGAAGCAGTCTGGATCAAGAAGTTTGTCTCAGAACTTGGTGTGGTTCCAACCATTGATGAAGCAGTGACGGTTTACTGCGACAACAATGGAGCTATTGTACAAGCGAAGGAACCAAGGTCTCATCAATGATCCAAACACGTGTTTCTACGCTATCATCTGATCAGAGAGATTATAAGTAGGAATGACATACAAATTGAGAAAATTCCCACTGAAAGGAATTTAGCGGATCCTTTAACTAAGGCCTTGCCTCAAAGCAAGTTTGAGGGTCATGTTAGAGCCTGTGGTATTGGATACCGTAGCGATTGGCATTAGGCCAAGTGGAAGTTTGTTAGTGATATGAGAGAAGTGTCCTAAGGCAATCGCCTTATGATGTAAACATTTATATTAATAAATGATAATTCACTATTTGAGTATACATGTTTTGTGTATTTGATTGGGATCTTAAAACTCATCTACTGAATGTCCGCAATACAACTCACAGCATAAGAGAATTTGTGATGGGATCACAACTAGTGATTATCTCTAATGTGCAATTGTGAAGTATTGAAATTATCCCTGGTCGATGAATTGATAAAAACGGACACTATCAATTCTGTTGAGACTAGCATGGGTTATTCTCTAATCAGCTGATTCTCACTGGCTGGTGACATTGGGATGTCCGGAGATAAACATGGATGCTAGTTAAGGGAACTAGTTCATTGGAGTGACTAGCTGTAAAACTTCATATGGTTATCTATATAGATATGTCAATGAAGTTCTTACTGCAACTTAAGTGCGATGTTCCTTTGACTTGCGGTGTTCAAGTCATCTTGGTCATAGAGACTTATACTTTAACATCTTAAGCAAGCATCTCCAAGGAGGTGTGGACCCAGGATGATTGGGTATAAGCCGAAGTGCCCGAAGATGTTTGAACAGCCTACAAAGGATTCACCACTCCTTGCGAGGAGATGTATACCCAGGCCTATCGTCGGATTGTTACTCAAAAACCTCTGGCCAGAGTATATCATGTTTAGAGTGCGAGTCTCTTAAATACATGAGAGTAATTAGAAATCCAAAGGACGAGAAAGACACTACTTGGGCTAGGTGTGACGTAGTCAGCCTAGTGGGGACTGACACACATAGACCATGTCCTGAACCAAGTGGGTATAAGATGGTGAAGGGAATGAGGCACGATTCATTAGAGCTGCTGAAGGGTTTCAGAATAATTTCTTCTGAGGTCAAACCGTTGATCTTTCGATTAATTGGGGTCATGATGTACTACTAGGTGCCACTCATGATCGTTCTATAATTGGTTGATTATAGACGGCCAACATAAATCGAAAGCCTATTTAGTCACACGCACTACGAGTAATCCGAGGGATTTAAAATGAGTTGAAAATTGAATTTTCCGATCAAGAGAAATAAGTCGAATCTGAGTTAATCAGAGGCGCAGTGGAAGCTAAAAATGGCTAAGTCTTTTGAAGGCTTTTTGGGCGAATTAAATGGGTTTAATTCGCGATCGGTTCGGGTTGTTTTGGCCGACCAAAGAGGGTGTCCACCCTCTTGGTGTTGGCCGGCCATTAAAGGGAGAAAAACCAATTTAATTGGTTTAATTAATAAAATAAATCTAGTGTGATTTATTTTATAAATTATGGATAAATAAATTTGTATAAAGAAATTTATATAAATAAATTTGTAGAAATTTATTCTTTTTATGGAAGTTAAAATAATCCATGAATTGGTTTATTTTAATTTTATAAAATCAATTATGAATTGATTTTTTCATAATAAGAAAGTTTATAAATTTCTTATAAAATTTATTCCATAATTTAAAGAGAAGAAGAATTTGTTTTATTATAAATTAGTTATAATAAGACTCTGCTTAAACGGAATAATTAATAAGAGAATTTATAAGATAAATTTCTTATAACTAATTCCGTTAATTCCGTTAAGAGAGAGACTTAGCAAAGGAGTTGATACTATATAAAGGAACCAAAGGCAAGCCCTTATTATGAATTACTAATTGAGATTAGTAACTTCCTCTCTCCCTTTCTCTTATTCTCTTCTCCCTCTCCTTTCCCTTAGGGTCGGCACCCTTCTTGGAGAATTAGGGCCGGCTCCCACCTTCCTTGCTAGGGTCGGCGCACCCTATCAACACCAAGCAAGGTTACCGTGAGCTTCAAGAAGAAGGAGAAACGAAACAAGAAGAAGAAGAAGTGGATAGCGACTCCTCTCTTCCCGGAATTCGATTCCGTTTTCTTGGTGGTTAGTTTCCCTTTCCTCTCTTGATCTTTCTTGTTGTGCCTATAGAGAATCTAGTAGTTCTCATCGGCACAAAACTCGTGACTTTGCGAAGTCATCCCGAAGAGAACTCGGCGTGGACGCGAATAGAGGCGGAGCTTCCAAGGGACGCTACGGTTGGATCTCGTCCCTTACTTCGAGTTACGAGAGGTATAATGTAAATTAGTTTACTTTTCCGCAAAGTTTTATTTTATGATTATGTCAACACACTATAAGGTTGCATGCTAGATACGAAGTTAAAATAATTTAGGAAATTATTTTATGCAAATTCTTCCGCTGCACGTAAAAATTTAAATTTTACGAACTCGTATCCTTGTCAACATGCACCCGGTCCCAACACATGGGACTTGGTTAACCCACCTGAAGGGATTAAGCCCATAGGGTGCAAGTGGGTTTTCAAGAAGAAAACTGACATGGAAGGTAATGTTGTTACCTTTAAGGCTAGATTAGTGGCAAAAGGATATCGTTAGAAACAAGGAATTGATAATGACGAAACCTATTCGCCAGTAGCTATGCTTAAATCCATTCGGATGCTCCTGGCCATAGCAGCTCATTATGATTATGAGATATGGCAAATGGATGTGAAAACAGCTTTCCTTAATGGAAACCTGCTTGAGGATGTATACATGATACAACCTGAAGGTTTCACAACGGTTGATAAAACCAAAGTATGCAAGCTTCGACGATCCATATATGGACTAAAGCAAGCATCCAGGAGCTGGAACATCCGTTTTGATGAGACAATCAAAGAGTTTGATTTCTCACAAAATTCTGACAAACCTTGTGTGTACAAGAAGGTTAGTGGGAGTGCAGTCGTATTCCTAATGTTATATGTCGATGACATATTACTTATAGGAAACGATATATCAGTCTTACAGTCAGTTAAAATTTGGTTGTCCAAAACTTTCTACATGAAAGACCTGGGAGAAGCAACCTATAACCTAGGGATTACAATCTATAGAGATAGATCAAAATGATTGCTTGGTCTTTTGCAGTCTACATATATAGACCGAGTGCTAAAAGGGTTTAGCATGTCGGAATCCAAGAAAGGTTACCTTCCCATCAGGCATGGGATCAATTTTTTGAAGTCTATGTGTCCGCGCACAGAAGACGAGAGGATTTGCATGAATAAGATTCCTTATGCATCCGCGATAAAATCTATCATGTATGCTATGTTATCTACTAGGCCCGATGTATCGTATGCTCTGAGTGTCACAAGCAGATACCAGTTTGATCCAGGAATGGATCATTGGGCGGCTGTCAAGACAATCCTCAAGTACTTAAGAAGAACTAAGGATGTGTTCCTAATATATGGAGAAGGTGATATGGTAATACGTGGGTATACAGATGCCAGTTTCCAGACAGATAAGGGTGACTCCAAATCTCAGTCTGGATACGTATTTATTTTGAATGGAGGCGCAATAAGTTGAAAGAGTTCCAAGCAAGACACCATAGCGGATTCTACCACGGAAGGGGAATATATTGCAGCTTCGGAAGGAGCAAAGGAAGCAGTCTGGATCAAGAAGTTCGTCTCAGAACTTAGTGTGGTTCCAACCATTGATGAAGCAATACCGATTTATTATGACAACAATGGAGCTATTGCACAAGCAAAGGAACCAAGGTCTCATCAGCGATCCAAACATGTGCTTCGCCGCTATCATCTGATCAGAGAGATTATAAGTAGGAATGATATACAAATTGAGAAAATTCCCACTGAAAGGAATTTAGCGGATCCTTTAACTAAGGCCTTGCCTCAAAGCAAGTTTGAGGGTCATGTTAGAGCCTGTGGTATTGGATACCATAGCAATTGGCATTAGGCCAAGTGGGAGTTTGTTAGTGATATGAGAAAAGTGTCCTAAGGCAATCGCCTTATGATTGTAATCATTTATTTTTATAAATGAATATTCACTATTTGAGTATACATGTTTATGTATTTGATTGAGATCTTAAACTCATTTACTGAATGTCCGCAATATAATTCACAGCATGAGAGAATTTGTGATGAATTCACAACTAGTGATTATCTCTACATGTGCAATTGTGAAGTATTGAAATTGTCCCTAGTCGATGAATTGATAAAAACGGACACTATCAATTCTGTTGAGACTAGCATAGGTTATTCTCTAATCAGCTGATTCTCACTGGCTGGTCACATTGGGATGTCCGGAGATAAACATGAATGCTAGTTGAGGGAACTAGTTCATTGGAGTGACTGGCTGTAAAACTTCATATGGTAGTCTACATATAGACATGTCAGTGAAGTTCTTACTGCAGCTTAAGTGCGATGTTCCTTTGACTTGCGGTGTTCAAGTCATCTTGGTCATGGAGACTTATACTTTGACATCTTAAGCAAGCATCTCCAAGGAGGTGTGGACCCAGGATGATTGGGTATAAGCCGAAGTGCCCGAAGATGTTTAAACAGCCTACAAAGAATTCACCACTCCTTGCGAGGAGATGTATACCCAAGGCCTATCATCGGATTGTTACTCGAAGCCTCTGGCCAGAGCATGACATGTTCAGAGTATGAATCTCTTAAATACATGAGAGTAATTAGAATCCGTAGGACGAGAAAACATTACTTGAGCTAGGTGTGACGTAGTCAGCCTAGTGGGGACTGACACACATAGACCATGTCCTGAACCAAGTGGGTATAAGATGGTGAAGGGAATGGGGCATGATTCATTATAGATGCTGAAGGGTTTCAGAATTATTTCTGAGGTCAACCGTTGATCTTTCGATTAATTGGGGATCATGATGTACTACTAGGTACCACTCATGATTGTTCTATAATTAGTTAATTATAGACGGCCAACATAAATTGAAAGCCTATTTAGTCACACGCACTATGAGTAATCCGAGGAATTTAAAACGAGTTGAAAATTGGATTTTCCAATCAAGAGAGATTAGGTTTGGTTGAGCCAAACGATAAGTCAAATCTGAATTTTTCAGAGACGCATCGGAAGCGTAAAATGTCTAAGTCTTTTGAAGACTTAATAGATGAATTAAATGAGTTTAATTCATTGGGGCGTGGCTTGGATAGGCCGGCCAAAGAGGGTCCCCACCCTCTTTGCTTGGCCGGCCACAACAAAGGGAGGGAACCAAATTGTTTGGTTCAATTTATAAAATAAATCAAGTGTGGTTTGTTTTATAAAATTATGGATGATATAAATTTTTTATATAAACCAAGGTTTGGTTTATTTTTCATGGAAATTAAAATGAACCATGGATTGGTTTATTTTATAAAATCAATCATGGATTGATTTACCATGATAAAGAAATTTATATAAAATTTATTTTTCATGGAAATTAAAATGAACCATGGATTGGTTTATTTTATTTTATAAAATCAATCATGGATTGATTTACCATGATAAAGAAATTTATATAATGAAATTTATTTTTCATGGAAATTAAAATGAACCATGGATTGATTTATTTTATTTTATAAAATCAATCATGGATTGATTTACCATGATAAAGAAATTTATATAAAGAAATTTATATGATAAATTTCTTATGAAAATTTATTCCATAAAAAAAAGAGACTTGGTTGATTTTATCATGAATTAAAATATGATTTTAACCATGATATAAAATCAAGACTTGGCATGATGGAATAAGTCATAGAAAATTTATATGATAAATTTCTTATGAAAATTTATTCCATAAGAAAAATGAGACTTGGCGGTTGAGAGACCACTATATAAAGGACCCAAGGCAAGGCTTGGAGATCATTCGAAATAATCAAAGAATTTTTGCTTGGGCTCTCTCCCTCTCCTCCCTTCTTTCTCTTGGCCAGCCTCTCCCTTCTTCTCCCTTCTTCTTGCCGTGAGCACAAGGAGAAGCACCGAGGCGACGAAGTTCTTCCGTTGGGATGATCTTCCTCTCCGGCCATCATCACCTTGGGATTGGGCGCAAGTCATCTTCCTCCTCCTCGCCGGAATTGTGATTCCGGCCAATCTTGGTGGTGAGTTTTTCCGATGTGATTACTTCTCTCTTGGTTTTTCTTGTCGCGTTCTCGGAGAATCTAGTAGTTCTCGAGAACACGAAACTCGTGACTTTGCGAAGTCATCCCGAAGATACTCGGCGTGGACGCGAATAGAGGCGGAGCTTCCGAGGGACGCTTACGGTTGGATCTCGTCCCTTCCTTCGAGTTATGCGAGGTAACAAGTAAATTAGTTTACGTTTCGGCAAAATTTTAAATATATGATCATGTCTACACAAGATAAGGTTGCATGCTTAGATGTGTGGTTAAATAATTTGAGAAATTATTTATGCTAAATCTTTCGCTGCACGTAATTAATTTTAAAATTATGAACACGCATCCATGTCAACATGCACCCGGTCCCAACACCCAGTCCTTGACCAGGACTTCTTTGCCCGACTTCTGGTCAGGTCTTCTTGCCCAGTCCTTGACCAGGACTTCTTTGCCCAGCCTTTGCCAGGACTTCATGCCTAGTGTACCTAGGACTTTTTCCTGCACACTCAGTGAACAAGTTAGAACACAATAACATCTTAGCTTTTGAACCCTTTGGCATTATCAAAACCCAGGTTTGACTTGGGTGCTGCCTGCACCAACAATCTCCTCCTTTTTGATTTATGGCAACCCGGTTCAAAAAGTTAAGTTAAACAAAAAATATGTAAAGTACCAGATTTAATTTCCTCCCCCTGGAAGAAATCTCCCCTTGAGTTTTTCAAAAATTCATGGGGTTTTTGAAAACGTTTGTATGTCTTTGTTCCTAAAATTGAAACATTTTTCATGTTTTCAATATTTAGAAAATTTTCAAAAAGGGATTTTTAAGTTAGAAAAAATTTTCAAAATATTTTTGAGTTGGACACTTAGAAAATTTTTCAACACATTTAGCTTTAGCACTTACAAAATTTTCAAGAGAATTTTAAAGTTAACACTTAGAAATTTTCACCATAGAATTTTAGAGTAAGTACTTAGAATATTTTTGAAAACAATTTTGAGTTAAGTACTTAGAATATTTTTGAAAAAAAAAATTAATTTCCAAAAGGAACTTAAGTACTTAGAGAACTTTACTTTTTGAAAAAAGGAGATAAAAGTTTTGAAAAGAAATTTAATTTGGAAAAAATTTAAATTTTAAATCCTTCTTTTCTCTCCTTTCCAATCTCTCCCCCTTTACAATATATCAAAAAAATATAGCAAAAAATTGAGTAATAAAAGTAAGATGCTGTACTGAACCAATTCTAAGTATAAACTGGACCAAATCAATTTAAAATTTTCTTTTAGGTTCTGTCTAACCCAGTTAGCTACTTACTAACTGTTATAAATAGTAGCTTTTGCTAGGGTTAGTCCAGTTAAGTGATCTGATCAAGTTAGATTTTCTAAGCTTGACACTTAACCTGATTACTGTTTAATTGGTATTTAGTGCCCCAATAACTGCAGATGCACTGACTTAAAGCATCTTGAATCAAGGCATAGACCTAAGCATCTCAAACCAGTCTAGGTTATCAATCAAAAGTACCCTATGGTGCTTGTGAAATGCTGGCTTCTAGATCTATAGGTGCATGCAGTTCTAGGGTTAGGGTCTAAGTTAAGTCTATTTGCGAAAAAGCCCTAGTTTTGAAGGGGCTATGTTTTTGAAAAAAACTAACTCGGAAATTGAAAAAAATGATTTTTCAAATAATTTAGATAGCAAATAAAAAATAAAACAATTTTGAAAAAAAAACATAAGTAGAGGAGTCCTATTCTATCAAGCATAACCCTAACTGCCTTCTTAGTGAGCTGAACTCAGACTCAAGTAACGGTTTGGAGAAGATATCAGCTAAATTTGATTTTGAATCTACATGCTCACCCCTGGCTACATGATCTCTTACGAAGTGATGTTTAACTTTTATATGTTTAGTTCTAGAGTGTTGGATTGAGTTCTTAGTTAGATTAATTGAACTTATATTATCAATGTAGACTTGGGTTTGAGTGTAATCAAGTTGGAAGTCCTTAAGAGTCTGCATCATCCATAAGAGTTGTGCTACACACTCTCCTAAAGCAACATACTCAGCTTCTGTTGTAGATAGAGCTACGCAGTGTTGCTTTCTACTGCACCAACTGACTAGACTATTTCCTAAAAGTTGGCAGCTTCCACTTATACTTTTTCTATCTAGTTTGCATCCAGCATAGTTAGAATCAGAGTATCCTGACAGGTCAAAAGTTAAGGTCCTAGGATACCAAATCCCTACATTTAGGGTGCCCTTGATGTATCTAAGTATTGTTTTTAGGACTGCTAAGTGGATTTCCTTAGCACAGGTTTGGTATCTAGCACATATTCCTACAGCAAAAAGGATATCAGGTCTGCTGGCTATAAGGTAAAGTAGACTCTCAATCATACTTCAATATAGTTTAAGGTCTACAGGTTTACCATCAGGGTCACTATCTATTTTTACATTTGTAGCCATAGGGGTACTTATGCTTTTGGAGTTATCCATTTTAAATTTCTTTATTAACTCCATAGCATATTTGGATTGATGAACATAATTTCCATCCCTAGTTTACATAATTTGTAATCCTAAAAAGAAGTTGAGCTCGACAACTAAGCTCATTTCGAATTCGTTTTCCATTATTTTCACAAATTCTTTTAAGAAATTTGAGTTGGTGGATCCAAAAATTATGCCGTCAACATAGATTTGGGCAATAAAGATGTCTTTTTATAAGGTCTTAACAAAAATAGTTGAGTCAATTTATCCTTGGTTAAATTCCTTAGAAATGAGGTAGGTTAATAGACGTTCATACCATGCCCTAGGTGCTTGTTTAGTCCATACAGTGCCTTATTGAGTTTGTAAACGTGGTCAGGTTTTTCTAAGTCCTCAAAACCGGGGGGTTGTCCTACATAGACTTCTTCTCTAATAAACCCATTCAGAAAGGCTGACTTTACATCCATTTGGTAGAGTTTAAATCCTTTATGGGTTGCGAAGGCTAGGAACATTCTAATAGACTCAAGTCTAGCTACTGGGGCATAGGTTTTGTCATAGTCTAACCCTTCGACTTGACTGAAGCCTTTACCTACTATGTGGGCTTTATTTCTAACTGTTTCCCCTTGGTCATTTAGCTTATTCCTAAACACCCACTTAGTGTCAATAATGGATTTGACCTTAGGTTTAGGTACTAGTTCCCAGACTTGGTTCCTTTCAAATTGGGCTAACTCCTCTTGCATTGCTATGATCCAATCAGGATCAGGTAAGGCTTCCTCTATAGTCTTAGGTTCAATTTTCGAAATCAGTGCAATCTGACGAAGATTTCTATAGGAAGACCTAGTTCTGACTCCTAAGGTTGGATCACCCATAATTTGATCAGTTGGGTGACTAAGTCTGGATTTCTTAGTTCTTCTATTACTTGGTTCAGTCTCAAGTCCGGCTGGACGGTTTGATTCAGCATTTGGTTCAATTGCTTGGGTTGGTTCAATTATTGGTTCAATTGACTCAGTAGTTGGTTCAATAGTCAGTTCATTTAGAGGTTCAACTAGTGGTTCAATAATTTGTTCATTATCTTCATGATCAATATTTGATGGATTTAGATTTGGATCATCAGATTTAGTTTCCTCATCAAATATTAGATTTGTTGTGTCTTCAATTTTGTTAGTTTGTTTATTGTAAACCCCTATAGGCCCTACTTGTTGTTGAATATCCTAAAAATATTCTAGGGGTTGACTTAGACTGAAATTTACCTAGGTAGTCCTTGGTGTTTAGAATATGGACTTTGCATCCAAAGACCCTTAGGTAATATAGGTTTGGAAGTCTATGGTAATATAATTCATAGGGAGTTTTATTATGTCGTTTGTTAATAAGGACCCTATTTTGGATATATCAAGCCGTACTAATTGCTTCTGCCCAAAATTGGTTATCTAGGTTGAATTCATTGAGCATAGTCCTAGCGACTTCCTGTAGGGTTCTATTTTTCCGTTCTACTATCCCATTTTGCTGGGGGGTTCTAGGACATGAGAATTCATGAATATACCCATTTATTCGACAAAATTCCTCGAACCTTTGATTCTCAAACTCTTCCCCGTGATCACTCCTAAGTCTTTTGATTTTAATATCATTTTGATTTTCAATTATCTTACAAAAATCAATAAACAGGTTTAGGGTTTCATCCTTAGTTTTTAGGAACCTAACCCAAGTAAACCTAGAGTAATCATCGATAATTACTAAGCAGTACCGGTTTCCTCTTAGTGACACTAGTATGAACCTTAGCATTATTATCCATGATTTTCCATATAAATTAAGAAGCTAAGTAATAATGGGCCTTACATGGGCCCTTCTAATACCATGGCCATTAAGGGACCTTAGGTAAAATTTTATCATGAAGGGAAATAGATTTCAATTAGAAATATTAACATAAACCTTAGTGGGCTCTTATATGGGCTTTGGCAAAAATAATTATAAAAGTAATAAAAAGAAGTGCATGCACCAAGGATTAAACCTTGGACCTAGTGTATCACTATGCATGTACTAACCAATTCACCTAGCAAGGGAGTGCTAGTGGAAAAGGAAGAGGATTTTAATTGAGGCTAAAGGAAGTGAAGAGTCATCAAGAGAAGAAGCACCATGCCCCTTCACTTGCCCCCTCCATGTAGTATAAAAGAGAGGGGAAGGGAAGAGACAACTTAGCACTTAAGTCTTTGTTTCTTCTTCCATCAAAGCTCTCTCTTTTCCTCTCCTTTCTCCTTCTAGCCGAAACCCACAAGGGGGTTTCTCCTTTGGAAAAGCTTCACAAGAAGGCTTCTTCTTCAAGATCTAAGGGCTTCCTACAAGGCTATGTCAAGGAGGTTTTCTTTTGCTTTTCTATTCAAGGTTATAACAAGGTAAGACTCCTTCACCTGTGGTATAATAGTTTATGGGTTTATCATGATTTAAGATGATTGTTTGGGATTTGTATTGAGAAAACTATGGATTAGGGTCTCTTAAACTTTCGGCCAAGGATGTTTTTGGGTCTAAGATGATGGTAAAAACCACTTATGTTTCCTAATGTTTTCTTATGATAAGTAAAGTAGAAATTATGATTTTGGGAAATTTTGTAGCACCCTAAGACCCTCTAGGGTTTTCGGCCACCCCCCTATTCCTAGGGTTGGGATTAGATCTAACCCTCTAATAATATTTCTTATGTTTCTCATGATGCAAGTAATGTTAATGGTGATTTATGTGAACTTTTACATGCCTCATGACCCTTGTAAGTTTCGGCCAAGTTAGGTTATGGGGCAAGGGGTTAGGGCTAATTTCAAGCAAAGGTTCTAATGGTTCCTATGGGGTTGTATGTAAGGTGTTAGATGTAAATTGGGAATTGTATGAATTTTTCTATGTACATGGGACCCTATAGGGTTTCGGCCAAGGTCAATTAGTGGGGATAAAAACCTAGGGTTAGCCCTAATCATGGGGTCTAATGGCTCCCTATGGCATTGTATGTAATGTATGGGCTTTCTTTTACTTATGGAACCTTTCATGTTGATTGAATAATAGAGCCTCCTCCTATTGAACATTCGGCCAAGTCCATGATCTAGAGTTTGGGTTGGGTTAAGGTCTCAAGGATACTTGTTTATAGTTTACTATGATGTATGTATATGTTTAAGCAAGTTGTAAGAATTTTTATGTTATCTTAAACCCTAGCTTTATGTGTTATGTATCATGACTTTGTATGTTTAGGTTATGTGCTATGTTTATTCATGAATGTTTTAGACCATATACCATGAACATATGTAATTGATGTAGGCTTCATGTTATATAGAATAATGCATGTAGGATGTTAAATGCCTATAATAGATATATGGTTATCAAGGTCTATGCATGTTCTATGATGAATGCCATGAACCTAAGTAGTATGTATCATGTTCATATGAATCTTACTCATGCATGCTCTATGATGGATACTATGATTATGTATGCTAGATGATATGTATCATGTATGAAATGCATGTTTACCTAATGTACCATGACCATGCAAGCTTTATGAACCAAGACGATGTTTATGCCTAGAGGCATAATTATGTATGTATGTCATGTTTTATGAATGAAGATGATGAATGAAGATAATGTTTATGCCTTCAAGGCATAATGATGTTATGTATCAAGTATGAATGAGGAAATGCCAAGTATGTTTTATGTCATGCTTCATGTAACAAGATTATGCTTATGTCTTAAGATATGTTATGTATGTCTATGAATGATGAAGCATGCAAAGTTATTTTACTTTATGAATGGGCTTGTACCGGACCGAAGTAAGGGTCCAAGGGATGGGGACCTTAAGAATGCCTCGGTTCTGGACTACCGTAGCTGTCCACGGTTCTGGGACTACCGTAGCTGTCCAACAGGGATGGGCACCTTAAGAACGCCTCGGTTTTTGGAACTACCATAGCTGTTCCTACCCTAGTAGGTCGAGACTAGCTACCTCATATTTACTTAGGGATGCGCGCACATGATGTATGTATGTGGTACAAGCCGGGGACCCCAATGATGTTATGATTATATTTAAGTATTTATAATTATGGTTTTCAAATAAGCATCCTTATGTTATATGCATTTGACTCATGCATCCATTCATGATATGCATCTACTCCACATTAAGTATTTCCCATGCCATGTTATGTTTATGTTTATGTTTATGTCAAGAACCATGCCATGTTATGTTTATGTTTATGTCAAGAACCATGCCATGTTACGTTTATGCTTATGTCAAGAACCATGCCATGTTATGTTTATGTTTATGTCCGGAACCATGCCATGTTATGTTTATGTGTATGTCAAGAACCATACCATGTTATGTTTATGTTTAAGCCAAGGACCATGCTATGTTAAGTATTTTACATGCCTATGTTTTGTACCAAGAACTTCTATATGTTAAGCATGTTATAAGTTTTATGTATGCGATGCATGGTTTTAGTGAGTAGGAAAGAGTCTTACTAAGCTTATGTGCTTATCGTTTTACTTCCTTATACCGCAGATCAAGCAAGAGGATATTAAGGGAAGCAGCAGGAGGGGCAAGAGTGTGTGTGTGGCAGTGACTGCTGGGACCGGGTGCATGTTGACATGAATACGAGTTCGTAATTTTAAAATTTAATTAAGTGTAGCGGAAGGTTTAGCATAAATAATTTCTCAAATTATTTTAACCACGTATCTAGCATGCAACCTTATGTTGTGGAGACATGATCATACATTTAAAATTTTGCATAAAGTAAACTAATTTACTTAATACCTCGCGTAACTCGTAGAAAGGGACGAGATCCAACCGTAGCGTCCCTTGGAAGCTCCACCTCTATTCGCGTCCACGCCGAGTTTTCTTCGGGATGACTTCGCAAAGCCACGAGTTTCGTGCTGACAAGAACTACTAGATTCTCCAAAGGCACGACAAGAATACCAAGAGAGAGATGAAAAACTAACCACCAAACGAAGAACGGAATCAAGATTCCGAGAAGAAGGAAGGAGTCGCGCACGCTTCTTCTTCTTCTTCGGCTTCTTCTTGGTGGTGGAAGCTCATGGCAAAGGGGAAGGGCTCTAGGGCCGGCGGCTCTAGAAGAGGGAGAGGGAGAGAGGCTATCCTTGATCTCTTGGATTGATTTCCAAGCCTTATCTTGGTACCTTTATATAGTAGCCTCTTGATCGCCAAGTCTCCTTTTAACGGAATAAATTTTCATAAGAAATTTATCTTATAAATTTTTCTATGAATTATTCCATTATGCCAAGTTTTTATCATAATTTAATTTACAATAAAAACAACCATGTCTCCCTTTTCTTATGGAAAGAAATTTCTTTATATAAACTTCTTTATATAAATTTCTTTATATAAATTTCTTCAGATAAATTTCTTTATCATGGTAAATCAATCTATTATTGATTTTATAAAATAAAATAAACCAATCCATGGTTCATTTTAATTTTCATGAAAAATAAATCCGTTTATATAAATTTCTTTATCATGGTAAATCAATCTATTATTGATTTTATAAAATAAAATAAACCAATCTATGGTTCATTTTAATTTCCATGAAAAATAAATCCGTTTATATAAATTTCTTTATCCATAATTTTATAAAACAAACCACGCGCGGTTTATTTTATAATTTGAACCAAACAATTTTGTTCTCCCCTTTTTTTGTGGCCGGCCAAACAAAGAGGGTGGGGACCCTCTTTGGCCGGCCAAACCCAAGCCGAAACCGTACGAATTAAACTCATTTAATTCGTCCAATAAGTCTTCAAAAGACTTAGCCATTTTATGCTTCCGATGCGTCTCTGAAAAATTCAGATTCGACTTATCTCTCTTGATCGGAAAATCCAATTTTCAACTCGTTTTAAATACCTCGGATCACTCATAGTGCGTGTGACTAAATAGGCTTTCGATTTATGTTGATCGTCTATAATTAACCAATTATAGAACGATCATGAGTGGCACCTAGTAGTACATCATGATCCCCAATTAATCGAAAGATTAACGGTTGACCTCAGAAACTATTCTGAAACCCTTCAGCAGCTTTAATGAATCGTGTCTCATTCCCTTCACCATCTTATACCCACTTGGTTCAGGACACAGTCTATGTGTGTCAGTCCCCACTAGGCTGACTACGTCACACCTAGCCCAAGTAATGTCTTTCTCATCCAACGGATTCTAATTACTCTCATGTTTCTGAGAGATTTATACTCGGAATATGTGATGCTCTGGCCAGAGGCTTTGAGTAACAATCCGACGATAGGCCTTGGGTATACATCTCCTCGCAAGGAGTGGTGAATCCTTTCTAGGCTGTTCAAACATCTTCGGGCACTTCGGCTTATACCCAATCATCCTGGGTCCACACCTCCTTGGAGATGCTTGCTTAAGATGTCAAAGTATAAGTCTTCATGACCAAGATGACTTGAACACCGCAAGTCAAAGGAACATCGCACTTAAGCTGCAGTAAGAACTTCATTGACATGTCTATATGAAGACTACCATATGAAGTTTTACAGCCAGTCACTCCAATGAACTAGTTTCCTTAACTAGCATTCATGTTTATCATCGGACATCCCAATGTCACCAACCAGTGAGAATTAGCTGATTAGAGAATAACCCATGCTAGTCTCAACAGAATTTATAGTGTCCGTATTTATCAATTCATCGACTAGGGACAATTTCAATACTTCACAATTGCACATGTAGAGATAATCACTAGTTGTGAATTCATCACAAATTCTCTCATGCTGTGAATTGTATTGCGAACATTCAGTAAATGAGTTTAAGATCTCAATCAAATACACAAACATGTATACTCAAATAGTGAATATTCATTTATTAAAATAAATGATTACATTCATAAGGCGATTACCTTAGGACACTTCTCTCACAATACTAACAAACTCCCACTTGGCCTAATGCCAATCGCTACGGTATCCAATACCACAGGCTCTAACATGACCCTCAAACTTGCTTTGAGGCAAGACCTTAGTTAAAGGATCCGCTACATTCCTTTCAGTGGGAATTTTCTCAATTTGTATATCATTCCTACTTATTATCTCTCTGATCAGATGATAGCGGCGAAGCACATGTTTGGATCGCTGATGAGACCTTGGTTCCTTTGCTTGTGCAATAGCTCTATTGTTGTCGCAGTAAACCGGTATTGCTTCATCAATGGTTGGAACCACACCAAGTTCTCAGACAAACTTCTTGATCCAGACTGCTTCTTTTGCTGCTTCCGAAGCCGCAATATATTCCGCTTCCGTGGTAGAATCCGCTACACTGTCTTGTTTGGAACTCTTCCAACTTATTGCGCCTCCATTTAAAATAAATACGTATCCGGACTGAGATTTGGAGTAATCCTTATCTGTCTGGAAACTGGCATCTGTATACCCACGTATTATCATATCTCCTTCTCCATATATTAGGAACACATCCTTAGTTCTTCTTAAGTACCTAAGGATTGTCTTGACAGCCGCCCAATGATCCATTCCTGGATCAGACTGGTATCTGCTTGTGACGCTCAGAGCATACGATACATCAGGCCTAGTACATAACATAGCATACATGATAGATCTTATCGCGGATGCATAATGAATCTTATTCATGCAAATCCTCTCGTCTTCTGTGCGCGGACACATAGACTTTGAAAGGTTGATCCCATGCCTGATGGGAAGGTAACCTTTCTTGGATTCCGACATGCTAAACTCTTTCAGCACTCGGTCTATATATGTAGACTGCGAAAGACCAAGCAACCGTTTTGATCTATCTCTATAGATTCTAATCCCAAGGATATAGGTTGCTTCTCCCAGGTCTTTCATGGAGAAAGTTTTGGACAACCAAATTTTAACCGACTGTAAGACTGATATATCGTTTCCTATAAGTAATATGTCATCGACATATAATACTAGGATTACGACTGCACTACCACTAACCTTCTTGTATACACAAGGTTCGTCAGGATTTTGTGAGAAATCAAACTCTTTGATTGTCTCATCAAAATGGATGTTCCAGCTCCTGGATACTTGCTTTAGTCCATATATGGATCGTCGAAGCTTGCATATTTTGGTTTTATCAACCGATGTGAAACCTTCAGGTTGTATCATGTATACATCCTCAAGTAGGTTTCCATTAAGGAAAGTTGTTTTCACATCCATTTGCCATATCTCATAATCATAATGAGCTTCTATGGCCAGGAGCATCCGAATGGATTTAAGCATAGCTACTGGCGAATAAGTTTTGTCATAATCAATTCCTTGTTTCTGACGATATCCTTTAGCCACTAGTCTAGCCTTAAAGGTAACAACATTACCTTCCATGTCGGTTTTCTTCTTGAAAACCCACTTGCACCCTATGGGCTTAATCCCTTCAGGTGGGTTAACCAAGTACCATACTTGATTTTCGTACTTGGAATCCATTTCCGACTTCATGGCTTCAAGTCATTTGTCTCTTTCTGAACTTTTCAGAACATCTTCATAACTGATAGGTTCGTCATCGCTTATGAGTAACACGTCATTCGATTCACTTATGAGAAATCTGTATCTCTCTGGAATATTGCGTGTCCTATCAGACCTACGAAGAGGTGTTGTTGTTTTAGGTTCAACTGATAGCTCATCTTTATGAGTTGTTGGTTGTGTGTCTAGACTAGGTGTCTCTGTAATGTCTATTAGAGTTTCATGAACTTCATCAAGTTCAATGCCACTCCCACTGTTTTTTGTAAAAGAAATTCTTTTTCCAGAAACACAGCATGCCTTGAAACAAACATCTTTTGTTCCAAGGGATGATAGAATTGGTAACCCTTCGTTTCCTTAGGGTATCCAATAAATAGACATTTATCAGACTTAGCATCCAATTTGTCTGATACAGTCCGCTTCACATAAGCAGGACAACCCCATATTTTAAGGTGAGTTAAATAAGGTTTCTTACTATTCCACGTCTCATATGGAGTAGTAGAGACTACCTTGGTCGGGACTCTGTTTAGCAAGTAAATAGCTGTCTTAAGTGCATAGCCCCAAAAGGATTTTGGAAGAGTTGCATGGTTCATCATAGATCTAACCATGTCCATCAAGGTTCGGTTACGCCTCTCAGATGCACCATTATGCTGTGGTGTATATGACGGAGTCCATTGAGACAATATCCCATTGTCCCTAAGATAATCTTGAAACTCTTGGCTTAAGTATTCACCACCCCGATCGGATCGAAGTATCTTAATACTTTTGCCAAGCTGTTTCTCTACTTCATTTCTGAACTCTTTGAATTTCTAAAAAGCTTCAGATTTGTGTTTCATCAAGAACACATACCCGAATCGTGAGTGATCATCGATAAAGGTAATGAAGTAGCTATAGCCTCCTCGTGCAGGAGTTGACATTGGTCCACATACATCAGTATGTATTAGACCAAGCAATTCTCCCACTGGATTACCTTTTCCGGAAAAGGGTAATTTGACCATCTTGCCTTTTAAGCATGATTCACATGTATCAAATGAACCAGGTTCAAATTGTTAGTGAGAGCCCTAGAGCCAATCATGTGATGGTTGTTGTATGGACTCATTGTATCATATTTCATATATATATATAAAGGCATTTGATTATGGTTATTACACTTACTTGTATTGGTGCCAAATAACTAAGTGTAATAACGTCCTTGGTAGTAGGTTCATATCTATATCAATCGATTGGTTGAATCGATAGTGAGATGATATAGAGAACACTACTCTTAATTATTCCTAGCCAAGTGTTAACATTCAGGGACAATGTTAATGTATAGAGACTAGCATGTAGGTCAACACGATGACTTGATCTCACAAGTCATGGATATGAGATATCAAGTTGACACATGAATATGCATTGGAGAATGTATACTGAATGACCCACCATGAGAAAGTATCATGGATCGTTATATGAGTGTCATATACTTTCTCATGTGACTATTAGTATGACTATTAGTCCTTAGACCTGAAGTCACCATAGTTCCCTACATAAGGAGTTATGTACTTTGGTTTCGTCAAACGTCACCCGTAACTGGGTGGACTATAAAGGCGATTACTGGGTATGTAACAAATTGTGCGGAGGGATGTGAGTGATGTAGATGGGATCTATCCCTCCTATATGACGGGGGAGATATCATAGTCTTGATAGAGTGAGATCACTAAGTGCATGGTCATGCCCAAATAAGGCAATATGAGATATTGAGCTTATTTGATTATAGTGAGTCTACTTGGAGTTCAAGACACATAGATTGATTGGAGGATGACACGGTCTATGCTTCATAGAAGATCAATCTAGATATCGACGATAGAAGGACATTGTCACATATTATGAAAGTCATAATTAGTAGTCACATTGGTGATGTTGGATCTCAACATTCTTGTAACTTGGGTAGCAATGATGTGTTGCTAGATACCGCTCATTGCTTATGTTTCTAAGAGGTTAGAAGCATTGCCAACGTTACAAGAACCTATAGGGTCACACACAAAGAACAAATAGATGGAGAAAAAATGAAGTCAAGTTTGACTTGGCTAAATATGGAAAGTCCATAAAAGGCAAGTTTGACTTGACCCAAATCCAAATCAAGTTTGACTTGACTTGGTTCCACTTCAAGTTAGACTTGACATGGGAGAAGAAATGGAGTCAAGTTTGACTTGACTAAATATGGAAAGTCCATAAAAGGCAAGTTTGACTTGACCCAAATCCACCTCAAGTTAGACTTGACTTAATGCCACATCATGGTGATGAATTGGCATGGAGCCAACCATTGATGATGCTCCACATCATCAAGAGCATTAAGTGTGGATGCCACCTCATCAAGGAAGATTAATGGTCAAGTTTGACTTGACCAAAAGGCCACCTCACCTTGACTTGACCAAGTGATGACTTGGCTTGGTATTTGACCAATGATGATGCTCCACATCATCTCCAAAGGTTGTAACCCCTCCATTTGAATTTGAATTCAAATTGAAAGGGGGTTATGGCCGGCCACTTAATGGCCATTAATGGCCATGGCCGGCCACTTAATGGCCATTAATGGCCATTATGTGGCCGGCCACAATGAGAGAACAAAATCAAGTGTTGGTTCCATTTTTCTAATGGTGTGTCTTCTCTTCTTCCTCCTCCAAGTGTTGGTGCTCTTCTTCTTCTTCTCCTCTTGGCCAAACCCTTGAAAGGTGCTAGCACACCTAAAGGGTTTCCTCCATCCACTTTGTTCGCGTGGATACTTCTAGAGGGACGGCACTTGACGTCCTAGAGATCCGACATCCAAAAGGAGCGAGCGGGATTAAGCGGGGCACACACCAAAGGTAAAATGGTTTATCCCTCTTTAGATCTAGGAGTAGATCGAGTTTTGAGCAAGAAATGAATACGTGAATTTTGTTTCAGAATTTTTTCTTCGCACGAGATCCATGGCTTTGGGTTCTCGGGGTTTCCGCGACGCGAAAAGGCAGTTTTCGCGGCCCGAAAAACCCAACACAAATGATTCCAGAATTCCACATCGGTGTAATTTGGTCATGCGTTTCTTACTTACATGGCCAAGACGATAATGCCACGTATAGGAGTCTATTCGATTATCTATTCGAGCACGTTTGTTGCTAATTTCGATATTGAAAACGTCACCGGATAAATCTAACGTGTAGATACCATTGCACAAAGTTCCGGTTCCATAAAGAACATCATTTAAAGTAATGTAACAACAATTATTACTAAAAGTTAAATGATAACCCTTTTCATTCAAGCATGAAATAGATACAATGTTCTTTATTAATGAAGGAACAAAATAACAATTATCCAATTCTAAGACACGTCCAGTAGGTAGCTTTAGCAAATATGTTCCGGTGGCAACAGCAGCATTCTTTGCTCCATTTCCAACTTGCAGATTCGCTTCTCCCTTGATGAGTCTTCTTCTATTCCATAGCCCCTGTATGTCATTACATATATGTAAGCTACACCCAGTATCAAGTACCCAGGTGGTTGAGGAAATAGAGTGACATTCAATAACGAAGATACCTGAAAAGGATGGGGCATCGGATGCCTTCTTCTTCAAGGACTCAAGATAAACCTTGCAGTTTCTTCGCCAATGACCCTCCTTGCCACAGTGATGGCAAGTGCCTTTTGCTGTCTTTTTAGTCTTTTTGGCCTTTTTCTTCTTTCCTTTATTCTGTTCTTTGGCCTTCCTCTTAGAACCTTTCTTCGAGGAACCAACTAACAGTACAGTCTTCTGATCTTGCTTCATAGAAGGCTCTATAGTCTTCAGCAGGTTGAGCAACTATGGAAACTGGTCTGGAGTTGCATCTTCAGGAGGACGGTTAGGAAGTTGTTCTTCAAAGACATAAGCAAGCTTTTCTGCCTTGAGGACTATCCTTAGGTTTCAAAGCCAGTCCATGAAGTTTGGCCCAGTCAGCTTATTGGTGTCCAAAATGGAACGCAAATTTAGAGAAGACATGATCGAGTGATTATCCTAGAAATACAAATTGAGCTTATGTGAGAAGAATGATAAAGAATGCATCAAGATACATTAATTAAATCCTATTTATTTTTCGAATTGAATAACCCTTTTTATCAATTTGGGAGATCGTAGGAACATCTCCAAATAGGTTGATATCCAACCATAGATAAGAACAACCATGGCTGTGACCATCAAGTTATTCTTAGCTATGAAGGTAGGTAATTATACCGATTACATATCACATATATGTAATTATCACTTTATGCTATCAACTAATTGAATGTTTGCATAAATCATTGGGTTGTTAACTCATTAACAAGTATGCAACAATATACATAGCACCCAACTGCACCTCTCTTTACATCGACCTTGGTTGTGGTACAACAAATTGATGCTCCAAGCTTAAGGTTGACCCATTAATCAAGAAATAGTTTTAATATGGTTGGAGGTCATTCAACCGTTTAGTCAGGTTTGGATGTGTCCAACAACCAAAACTAAGGATTGACCTCTGACTCCAACTATATTAATCATAAACTAATTCCATGGTTTGAACATGTTGAGGTTCAAGCCGGCATGGATGTGTCCATCAACCCAAACGAGAAACAATACTCCGGTTCTAACCATATTAATGGAAGGTGTTGGCCTTAATATTTTGTAAGGGGTTTTGGGTCTCATCCTTTCTTTTCTAAGCACATTCATGACATATAATTATGTCATGTACTAACGATTTCCTTAATAAAGTATGTATGTGACTTAATTTATCAAGTCTCATTAATTGAATTAGGAACCGGATTTCCTAATTCTAAATTCATACTTTATTCAAGGAATTGTTTTGGGAAATAATTTCCTAAATTGTCATAATCAATTTCGGAAATAATTTGTTTAAGACTTTGATTTCTTTAAATCAAATCTTATTAAATTAAGAGACAGATTCCCTTAATTCAACCACATATTATTTTCATGAAAATCTTATTTAAGAAAACTCTATAGGAAACCATTTTCCTAATTAATTTTGGAGACAACAATATGTAAGAGCATCACCTCTTAAATCAAATAAGGAAATTATCGTTTGAGAATCACCTCAAAATTTCCAAGATTTGATTACTTATTTTATTTATGGATTTATTAATTACAACAAAATATTTTCTTTGGGTGGCTCCCTGAGGCTCAGATACCCAAAAAAAAAGAAATTTATTGTAAATCTAATTTGGTCCGCTCCCCGAGGCATAACCAAATTAAACATGACAATTTTATTCAAAATTAGAAAATTAAATTACAACAACTAACTTTAAATTGGACGGCTCCCCGAGGCTCAATCCAAAATAAAGAATTTTGTTGATAATTTAAAACCAATTCGAATTTAATTGTCAATTAATGATTCATAAATTTGTCTAGACTTTCTTTGAAAGAAATTGCCCATAATTGAGAGATTTCATAATAGGTATTCAGAATAATTGTAAGTTTCTGGTACAAAGAAAACTTATATATTTCCAAAATTGGAAAATTTCCAAAATTGGAAATTTCCAAAATTGGAAAGTTTCCAAAAATGGGATGTTTTCACAATTATCATAGAATTTCAGAAACTAGGATATTTCAAAAGTTTGCGAAATTTCATGAGGATTTCCAAACTTTGAAATTCCTAAATCTAAAATTTATCATAATTGGAAAGTTTCCATAATTGGAAAATTTTCCTAAATTGAGATCATGACAAAGTTTTCCGCAAAAAAATTATATGATTATGTCGACCACTAACCGGCTCTGATACCACTGTTGGGACCGGGTGCATGTTGACATGAATACGGGTTCGTAATTTTAAAATTTAATTACGTGCAGCGGAAGGATTAGCATAAATAATTTCTCAAATTATTTTAACCACGTATCTAGCATGCAAACTTATGTTGTGGAGACATGATCATACATTTAAAATTTTGCATAAAGTAAATTAATTTACTTAATACCTCGCATAACTCGTAGAAAGGGACGAGATCCAACCGTAGCGTCCCTTGGAAGCTCCGCCTCTATTCGCGTCCACGCCGAGTTTTCTTCGGGATGACTTCGCAAAGCCATGAGTTTCGTGCTGACAAGAACTACTAGATTCTCCAAAGGCATGACAAGAATACCAAGAGAGAGATGAAAAACTAACCACCAAACGAAGAACGGAATCAAGATTCTGGGAGGAAGGAAGGAGTCGTACCCGCTTCTTCTTCTTCTTCAGCTTCTTCTTGGTGGTGGAAGCTCACGGCAAAGGGGAAGGGCTCTAGGGCCGGCGGCACTAGAAGAGTGAGAGGGAGAGAAGGAGAGGGAGAGAGGCTAGGCAAGAATCCTTGATCTCTTGGATTGATTTCCAAGTCTTGCCTTGGTACCTTTATATAGTAGCCTCTTAATCGCCAAGTCTCCTTTTAACGGAATAAATTTTCATAAGAAATTTATCTTATAAATTTTTCTATGAATTATTCCATTATGCCAAGTTTTTATCATAATTTAATTTACAATAAAAACAACCATGTCTCCCTTTTCTTATGGAAAGAAATTTCTTTATATAAACTTTTTTATATAAATTTCTTTATATAAATATCTTCAGATAAATTTTTTTATCATGGTAAATCAATCTATTATTGATTTTATAAAATAAAATAAACCAATCCATCGTTCATTTTAATTTCCATGAAAACTAAATCCGTTTATATAAATTTCTTTATATAAATTTCTTTATCATGGTAAATCAATCTATTATTGATTTTATAAAATAAAATAAACCAATCTATGGTTCATTTTAATTTCCATGAAAAATAAATCCGTTTATATAAATTTCTTTATCCATAATTTTATAAAACAAACCACGCGCGGTTTATTTTATAATTTGAACCAAACAATTTTGTTCTCCCCTTTTTTTGTGGCCGGCCAAACAAAGAGGGTGGGGACCCTCTTTGGCCGGCCAAACCCAAGCCGAAACTGTACGAATTAAACTCATTTAATTCGTCCAATAAGTCTTCAAAAGACTTAGCCATTTTATGCTTCCGATGCGTCTCTGAAAAATTCTGATTCGACTTATCTCTCTTGATCGGAAAATCCATTTTTCAACTCGTTTTAAATCCTTCGAATCACTCGTAGTGCGTGTGACTAAATAGGCTTTCGATTTATGTTAGCCGTCTATAATTAACCAATTATAGAACGATCATGAGTGACACCTAGTAGTACATCATGATCCCCAATTAATCGAAAGATCAACGGTTGACCTCAGAAACTATTCTGAAACCCTTCAGCAGCTTTAATGAATCGTGCCTCATTCCCTTCACCATCTTATACCCACTTGGTTGAGGACACGGTCTATGTGTGTCAGTCCCCACTAGGCTGACTACGTCACACCTAGCCCAAGTAATGTCTTTCTCGTCCAACGGATTCTAATTACTCTCATGTTTCTGAGAGATTCATACTCGGAACATGTGATGCTCTGGCCAGATGCTTTGAGTAACAATCCGACGATAGGCCTTGGGTATACATCTCCTCGCAAGGAGTGGTGAATCCTTTCTAGGCTGTTCAAACATCTTCGGGCACTTCGGCTTATACCCAATCATCCTGGGTCCACACCTCCTTGGAGATACTTGCTTAAGATGTCAAAGTATAAGTCTTCATGACCAAGATGACTTGAACACCGCAAGTCAAAGGAACATCGTACTTAAGCTGCAGTAAGAACTTCATTGACATGTCTATATGTAGACTACCATGTGAAGTTTTACAGCCAGTCACTCCAATGAACTAGTTCCCTTAACTAGCATTCATGTTTATCTCCGGACATCCCAATGTCACCAGCCAGTGAGAATTAGCTGATTAGAGAATAACCCATGCTAGCCTCAACAGAATTGATTGTGTCTGTATTTATCAATTCATCGACTAGGGACAATTTCAATACTTCACAATTGCACATGTAGAGATAATCACTAGTTGTGAATTCATCACAAATTCTCTCATGCTGTGAATTGTATTGTGGACATTCAGTAAATGAGTTTAAGATCTCAATCAAATACACAAACATGTATACTCAAATAGTGAATATTCATTTATTAAAATAAATGATTACATTCATAAGGCGATTACCTTAGGACACTTCTCTCACAATACTAACAGTGACATGGCAGAAGAAAAAGAAAAGTTTTAATATTTATACTTTGTCACTTGTTCTGTATTTTGCATTGTCCTCTTAAGTCTCATGCTATACTTATAATGGTTGGATACACATGCTACTAATGTTGCTTATGGATGACTTATGTGATTATATATCATGATGCTACGTATGATGTTAATATGCTAAGTTACCATGTCACCATGTTTAGGAATGATAGTTAAGGCATGTATACATGATTCAAGTGTTAGGCATGTAGGTATAAAAGTTTTAAATTATTCCGCTGCATTACGATGTTTATATGCCTAGATGTATGTTAACGTAACGTCGTCTCTCACCACACCGTAAGGTCTTGAAAAAGATGGGCGTTACAGGTTGGTATCAGAGCAGTTTGCCATCTCACTACACACACATCAAGCCTCCTTCCTGCAGCTTCCAAGTAAGTACCTCTATGCATACCTTATGCTCTTTTATGATTCTAGAATATGCAAGCATGAATGATACCTTATGATAAAAAGTACTTTTAGGATATGTAACATGAACGATACTTTACCTTATTTTTATGAAACTCAATACTTTAGAATTGGATATGCGGGTAGGAATAACAAAAAAAAACTTATATTAGTCATACTTGTCTTTTTATGAAGAGAAGCATGGCTAGATGACAGAGTAACAGACTTAATGAGACAACTCCATCGCCTAACCTGATGCATTTAGTGACCCAACTTCAGCGTCAAGTTACCGAGCAGCAACAAACCATTAATACCTTGATGAATCAACAAGAAAATCTACCACTCCACCTGTGAACCAGACTACTATACCCGTCGCGCCCACGGTTACGCAAACCCCTCCGACAGGCCCGACCACTGTAGCACGACAAGAGGCTTATCTGATCTAGTGGTTGAGGCTGAAATCGGAAAATTTCTCGGGTGCTGGCGAACCATGGGATGCCCAAGCATGGTTCAAGACCATAGAAAGCACAATGGAGCTGCTGGACTGGCCTAAACATGAGAAGATCAAGTGTGCATCATTCTGCCTTTCTGGGGATGCCAGAATATGGTGGGAAAGGGTCAAGGCCAAGAGACAGGTGAACCAGATGACGTGGTCAGATTTCGAATCAGTGTTCTTCGAAGAATTCTTCAATATGCGTGTCACAAACAAACACTACGACAAGTTCACAGAATTCCGACAGGGCAACCTCTCAGTTAATGAAGCCGTGAAGAAATTTAACCGACTTGCTCGCCTATGCCCTGAGCTAGTCCGCACTGAGAAAGAAAGGGTCCGACTTATGCTGAAGATGTTGCGGCCCGAAATAGCTCTGAACGTGGCCGGTGGAGTTATCAGACCGCAGACCGCCGAGGAGCAGTTTAGTAGTGCCCTACTCACTGAGCACTATCTGAACAATATCAATCAGCAAAGGAAGGCGTTAAATGAAAGTAAGAATCAAGTTCACTCCGGGATTCTCGATTCTTCCTTTCATTATCCTTGATGTTCTCCCCTTTAATTATCGCTCAGGAGGTCAAAAATTCCAGAGTACCAACGCTAACTGGAAGGGAGACCAAAGTGGTAAACGGAAGCCATGGAACAACCCCCAAGGGGGCCCAGCAAATAAATAGTCCAAGCCTTCCCCATGCGCGACATGCGGAAAAAGGCACCTCGGGGAGTGCCGCAAAGGTACAAACCGGTGTTTCACCTGTGGAGTGGAAGGGCATATGGCGGCGTACTATCCTACTAAGAACCAGGCCCCTCCCCAACAACTTGTTCAGTACCAGGGTGCACCAGCGAAACTACACTATATGCAAGCTGAGCTGGAAGGTACCCCGATGTTGGAGGCCCCCTCAACTGTGACGAATGCCAGGGTTTTTTCTATTACTAAGGAGGATGCTGCGGAAGCTTCTATGGTTGTCACAGGTCAGATACTTATTTCTAGTCAGTACGCTATTGCATTATTTGACACTGGGGCAACGCACTCGTTCGTTTCTATGCCATACACTAAGAAGATAGATATGTCTCCACAAGTTTTAGACTGTAAGTTCTTAACGACCCTGCCTTTGGGAGAAATAATGACATCCACTCACATGCTGCGTGCTGTGCTAGTCGGAATCGCAGAAAGAGAACTCTACTGCGATCTGATAGTACTCAACATGCAGGATTATGATGTTATAATGGGAATGGATTTTCTGAGCAAATACGGTGCTTCTATCGAGTGCCGTAAGCGAAAGGTGATCTTTCAACCCGAGGCAGATTCTATGTTTGAATTTATCGGAGAGCTAAGGAAAAGAACCGGGAAATTCTTATCGACTCTCAAAGCACAGAAGATGTTAGACAAGGGATACACTTGCTTTCTAGCACATGTGGTTGACGCAAGTCAAATGAAGGATCAGAAGTTGGAAGATGTCAGGGTGGTATGCGAATACCCAGAGGTATTCCCGGATGAATTACCAGGATTAGCTCCTGATAGAGAGGTGGAATTCGAGATCGAATTGGTTCCTGGTACTAACTCGATCTCCAAGGCACCTTACCGTATGGCGCCGGTTGAATTAAAGGAACTTCAAGAACAGATACAGGAGTTGCTCGATAAGGGACTTATTCGCCCTAGTCATTCTCCATGGGGAGCTCCGGTACTGTTTGTGAAGAAGAAAGACAGATCTATGCGAATGTGCATAGATTATCGAGCACTGAACAACGTGACGATCAAGAACAGGTATCCCCTCCTAACATGTGTCGTGGATCGGGTGCATGCTTATCTGCAGACTCGGTCAAACCTCTATCCTTCAATCTTGGGTGCTTGGGACCTTTGGGGCGCCTGATGGCTCATGGTGTAATGACCCGGAAAATTCTCTTAATATTTCCTTAAAATATTAAGCATGTCTAGATAATTTTCCGAGGGACCTAGAAATATTAATGCGAACTTTGGCCTAGAAAATTCATGTTTTCTCATTTAAATTGAGAAAAACTAAGTACTAATGGGCCTTATATGGGCTTTTTAGCACCATGATTATTGGAGAATTTTAGGTAAAAATTTATAGAAATATGAAGGGATTTTAATAAGAAATATTAACATAATTATGGGGGAATTTTTGAGGGATTTTCGAAAATACTAGGAATATAAAATAAAAATAAGTGGGAAAAAATTGTGCATCCACCAAGGATTGAACCTTGGACCTCTTGTACAACCATGCATGCTCTAACCAACTCACCTAGCAAGGGAATGTTATGAGGGAATGAAGTGGATATTGGTTAAGGCTTAGAAGAAGATGAAGGGTCATGGAGAGACTCTTCATTTACCTCCTTAATGGGTTATAAAGAGGGGGGTTTGGGAGTTATATTCTTTCTTCCATCAATTTCATTTTCTTCCTCCTCCTTCCCTCATCCTAGCCGAACACCATAAGGAAGAGTTTCCTTTGGAAAAGCTTCACAAGAGGGTCTCATCTCCAAGATCTAAAGGTTTCCCAAGGTTACAAGGGCTAGAGGTGACTTAAGGTCTAAGGAGTTCTTTTGATTCTCTATAATCAAGGTGAAAAATCAAGAAAACCCAAGGTAAGACTCCCTCACCTGTGGTATAATAGTTCCTTATGTTTTTTAGCATGATATATTGGTAGATTTTGGGATTTGATGTTGAAAGAAACAAAACCAAGAACCCTAGTCCTATGGGGTTTCGGCCACTAGGTTTTAGGGTCCATGATGATGCTAAAATCTTGATAATGTTGTTTAATGTACTCTCATGATGCTTAGAGATTAAATATAATTTTTGAGAATTTTTGGGGTACCCTAGGATATCCTAGGGTTTCGGCCAACTTCAAGGACCCATGGGTAGGGTTGAGTCTAAAACTCAAGTATGGGTTTTTATGTATTATCATGATATAAGAGAGGTGGAGGATGATTATGTGAATTTTCACATGGCCTAGAGACCCTTTGAAGTTTCGGCCAAGAGCATGGATTAGGGTTAAAGGATTAGGGTTGGCCTTCAGTATGGAATCAAATAATTCCTATGGCTTAATAGGTATGTATGAGATGTTGGTTGGGGATTTAGGTGAAGTTTTCATGGACCTAGGGTTCCTTGGGGCTTTCGGCCAAGGACATAACCTAGGGCTAGGGTTCGGTTAAGATTCCAAAGATGCTTGTTTATAGGTTACTAAGATGTATGTTTAAGTATGATGGAAGAATTTCTATGTTAACCAAACCCTTAGGTTATATGTCATGAATTGTATGTTAGGTTACTTGTGGTGATAACTCATAAATGTTTAGACATGTGCTATGATTTATGAATGATATGTAGGTATGCCATGTGTTATGAGTAATATGTATGTATGCCATGTCTTATAAATATGTAGGTATGCCATGTTTTATGAATGAGATGTAGGTATGCCATGGTTTATGGATGATATGTATATATGTCATGATTTATGAATAATATGTATGTATGCTATGCTATATGAATGATATGTACCTATGCCATGTTTAAGAATGAAAATGAAGAATGAAGTTAAGGTTCATGCCTTCGAGGCATAACGATGATGATAAGTATGATGAATGAATGAATATGCTATGAAATGCTATGAATGATTATGAATGAAGAAGCATGTGAAAGTATTTTATTTTATGAATGAGCTTGTACCGGACCTAAGTAAGGTCCACGGTTCGGGACTACCGATGAAGCTGTCCTTACAGTTCGGGACTACCGATGAAGCTGTCCTTACCCTAGTAGGTCTACCTCGTATTTACTTAGGGATACGTGCATATGATGTATGAATGTGGTACAAGCCAGGGCCCAATGAATGTTATGATTATGTTAAAGTATATAAAAGCATGATTTTAAAGATTAAGCATCCTTATATATATATATATGCAATTGCCACATGCATCCATCCATGTTATGCATTATATTTATGATAAGAATATTATGCAAAGTAAGTTTATGCAAGGTATGTTCATGCAAATTTATGATGCTATGATTTAATTATGTTTATGCTAAGTTAGGATGCCATGATTTTATTTATGTTCATGCAAATGTAGGATGCCATGATTTAATTATGTTTATGCTAAGTTAGGATGCCATGATTTTATTTATGTTCATGCTAATTTATGATACCATGATTTTAATTATGTTGGATGCCATGAATTTATTTATGTTCATGCAAATTTAGGATGCCATGATTTAATTATGTTTATGCTAAGTTAGGATGCCATGATTTTATTTATGTTCATGCTAATTTATGATACCATGATTTTAATTATGTTGGATGCCATGATTTTATTTATGTTCATGCTAATTATTAATGCCAGGATTTAATTTATATTCTTGACAAATTATAATGCCATGATTGTATTCATGTTCACGTTAGACTATGATGCCATGATGATATCTATGTTCATGCTGATGCCATAATGATATCTATGATCATGTTTATACTATGTATGGATTTTGTGAGTAGGAAAAGGGTCTTACTAAGCCTCCATGCTTATAGTTTTACTTTCTTATACCGCAGATTAAGCAAGAGATTTCCAAGGAAGCAGCAGGAGAGGCAAGACCATGTGTGTGTGGTAGTGACATGGCCAAGAGTCCCTCTCATTTCACTGATTGCATGTGTTGTTATCTTACCATACTTATGTTGGTTATGATTTACTTATGATAGCTATGCCTATGAAACAACCTACTACTTATGAAGTTATGGATAACCTACTTGCTACCTGAAAGGCTTATGAATGAATTATGAAAAAGTAAATAATCATGATGCTATGCATACTGGTAATAGGTTACCTGAAATGCTTATGAATGCTAAAGAATGAGTTATGAAAAGTTGATATCATGATGCTAGATATATGTATATGATTTAAGCATTAGTCGCATGGTTAAAAGCATGTGTAAAAGAATTTATGATTCCGCTGCATTAAGAGGTTTTATATGCACATGTAAGTTTAGCGTAACGCCGCTTTATGAAAGAAAAAAAAAACGGGCGTTACACATGGGCGCCTGAGTTGCTGACATGGCAACCTGCCAGATTTGCTGTGCTCACCCGCTGGAAATAGCCATCTGGGGCGCTTGATAACTATATCAGGCGTTTGGCTTCTCATGCGCCTGAGCCCTCTCAAGTGCCTGGGATGCAAAACCTACTTCCTTTCAATCCTATGACCAGGGTTAGTCCAAAACTAGTATATACAAGTATAAATCACAGTCGGAGCTGTCTTGGTTCTGACATTGGATTTCAACCTGAAACCCTAGGTTGAACCGACGCCTACTGTTCCCTCTTCCGGGGAACACATCCTCACCAACTCCTCTCAGGAGAGGTTACCCTTTGCCAACCGGCTCCTCCGATTGGACTTGTGCTCGTCCTCCGATACTGCCGGATCTCGAGACGTCCATTCCTCGACACGCCTCTACTTCTGTCTGCAATCCTCGCTTGGCAAAGACTCCTGGCCAATCTTCCAGATCAGGACTTCGTTGCCCAGTCCACGGCCAGGACTTCTTTGTTGGGATCTCCCGGCACCAAAACACAAAAAATGCAGTGGAAACAAGATCCCTCGAGTGATCTATGCAAAAGAAAACTCGTACAAAGTTCATCTATCTAATAGATCTATCTAAAGTGTATACCATTGGAGCGTGCCCTTCGCTTATCCCGCTCGTCCAAGATGCGTCGGATCTCTTGCACGTTCAAGTGTCCGTGCCTGTAATGACCCGGAAAATTCTCTTAATATTTTCTTAAAATATTGAGCATGTCTAGATAAGTTTCCGAGGGACCTAGAAATATTTATATAAAATTTAGTCTAGAAATCCATATTTTCTCAATTAAATTGAGAAAACTAAGTACTAATGGGCCTTATATGGGCTTTTTAGTACCATGATTATTGGTGAATTTTAGGTGAAAATTTATAGAAATATGAAGGGATTTTAATAAGAAATATTAACATAATTATGGGGGAGTTTTTAAGGGATTTTCGAAAATTACTAGGAAAATAAAATAAAATAAGTGGGAAAAAAAATTGTGCAACTACCAAGGATTGAACCTTGGACCTCTTGTACAACCATGTATGCTTTAACCAACTCATCTAGCAAGGGAATGTTACAAGGGAATGAAATGGAGATTGGTTAAGGCTTAGAAGAAGATGAAGGGTCATGGAGAGACTCTTCATTTACCTCCTTAATGGGTGATAAATAGGGGGGTTTGGGAGTTTCTTTCTTTCTTCCTTCAATTGCATTTCCTCTCCTCCTTCCTCCTCATTCTAGCCGAAACTCCAAGGAGGAGTTCTCCCTTGGAAAAGCTTCCACCAAGGCTTCATCTCCAAGAGCTAGGGTCTTCACAAGAGTACAAGGGCTAAGGGTGGTCAAGAGGCAACAAGATTTCCATCTTTCTTTCAAATCTAAGGTTATAATCAAGATCAACCAAGGTAAAACTCCATCACCTGTGGTATAATGGCTTTTCTTGAAGATTAACATGATATGAAAGTTGTATATGATGTTTATGTTGGAAATACCAAAGGAAACCCATGAATCTAACCTTATAGGTTTCGGCCCATGGGATTCTTGGTCTAAAATGATGATAAAAATCCAAATCATGTTGTCTAATGTACTCTCATGATGTCTAGAGGTTTCATACAATTTTTAAGAATTTTTGGGGTACCCTAGAGGCCCTATATGTTTCGGCCAACCTCAAGGACCCAAGGGTTAGGGTTGAGCCTTTAACTCCAAGTATATGTTTTATGTGTTGCCATGATATAAGGGTGATGGAGGGTGATTATGTGAATTTTCACATGGCCTAGAGACTCTATAAGTTTCGGCCAAGAAGGGTTAATAGGGTAAAAGTTATGATTTATTTCAAGTAAGGGCTCAAATGGCTCTATGGTAAGATGTGATTAGTGTTTTATGAGTTATTGGGGATTTTAATGGAATTTTTCCATACCCCCATGGCCTTATAAGTTTCGGCCAACCCTAGGAAAGTGGCTTAAAGATTAGGGTTAACCCTAATCATGGGCTCCAATGACTTCCTATGGTCTCCTAAATGATGTATGGTTGTTCCTTTACCTTATGCTATGTTACATGTTCATGGAATTGATGGAACTCCACCTTAGAAGTTTCTGCCAAGCCTTGAATCTAGGGTTTGGGGTGGAGTTAGGGTTCAAAGAATGATGGTTTATGGTTACCATAAAGTATCTATATGTATAGGATCAAGCATGTGGTAGAAACCATGTTAACTATAACCCTAAGGTTTAAGCACCATGTTTATGTTTCATGTTTAGGTTATGATTGGATGCCATGCTTAATAGGGTTATCATGAATGTTTATGTTGTAGGCCATGTATTGGAATGGTAGGTAGAATGTTATGGAAATCCTACCTATGTATGTTTATGTGATGTAGGGAACCATGCTAAGTTATATGCTCATGTTAGGTTAAGAACCAAGCTATGCTATGGTGTATGTTCATGATATGAATGATGCCATGATAAGTATGATAGGTTTATGTTCATGATAAGAATGATGCTATGATAGGTATGTTATGTTATGTTCATGATAAGAACGATGCCATGATAAGTATGTTATGTTATGTTCATGATAAGAATGATGCCATGATAAGTAGGTTATGTTTATGTTCATGATAAGAATGATGCATGCCATGTTGTATGAATAAAGATGCATGCCATGCTTATGAAAGAAGATGCATGCCATGTTTATGAATGAAGATAATGCTCACACCTTCCAGGCATCATGATGTTATGCAATAAGAATGAACAATGAAAGGACAAGCATGTGTTAAGTCATGCTTTATGTAACATGGTTATGCTATGAATGTCTTATGAATGATGAAGCATGAAAAGTATTTTACTTTATGTATGGGCTTGTACCGGACCGAAGTATGGGTCCAAGGGATGGGCACCTTAAGAACGCCCCGGTTCTGGACTACCGAAGCTGTCCACGGTTCTGGCACAACCGGAGCTGTGCAACAGGGATGGGTTCCTTAAGAACGCCTCGGTTCGGGGACTACCGACTATGCTGTCCTTACCCTAGTAGGTCGGGGCTCGCGACCTCGGACCTGCTAGGGATGCGCGCTATGATGTATGTATGTGGTACAAGCCAGGGACCCCAAATGATGTTATGATGATTATGTTTAAAGAATTTTTAAAAGTATGTTTCTAAAAGTTAAGCATCCTTATGTATATGCTTTCCACTCATGCATCCATTCATGTTATGCATTATGCTATGTTGATAAGATTTTATACTTACGCTTCATGTTAAGGAATATGCATGAGAATAAATGATCTATGCCATGATTATGTTAAGAAGATGTTCATATGTTATGATAGGCAGAATGTTTACTATGTTTATGTTTATGCCATAAATTATGTCATGCTTAGAATGTTCACTATGTTTACGTTTATGCCAAGTATTATGCCATGCGTAGAATGTTCACTATATTTATGTTTATGCCATAAATCATGTCATGCTTAGAATGTTCACCATGTTTATGTTCATGCCAAGTATTATGCCAGGCTTAGAATGTTCACTATATATGCTTATGTTTATGCCATAAATCATGCCATGCTTAGAATGTTCACTATGTTTATGTTTATGTCATGTATCATGCCATGCTTAGAATGTCTACTATGTTTATGTTCATGCCATGCTATATATACGATAAGTGATTTAGGATGTTATGTTCTAAGTAGGGCACCAAGTATGTTAATGTTTCATGTGCTCATTATGAGATGATAAACGATGAATGATTTTTGTGAGTAGGAAAGAGTCTTACTAAGCCTGTGTGCTTATAGTCTTATTTTCTTATACCGCAGATCATTCAAGGGGACAATGATGGAAGCAGCAGGAGGGCAAGAACGCGTGTGTGTAGTAGTGACTTGGCCCAGGAAACCATATGTTTACTGTTTATGCTAGAACTTCACCTTGGTTACTTATACGTTTGAATAATGACTTATGGAACCTTATGATATGATGTTATGTATGACATGATATGATGCTTATGTTCAAAGTTAATATGCTAAGGTTCCCATGTCATTAAGTTAAGAATGGTAACAGGGCATGTATAAGTTAAAGTTATTCCGCTGCCTTATGATGTCTACATGCCCTAAGCATGTTAACGTAACGCCGCTTATGGAAAAAAAAAGTGGGTGTTACAGTGCCTCTATTCATATCCACACAGACACGATCTCTCAACTTCGGGAAGAACTACCTTAGTTGTGCTAGCAACTTGAGGTAGTTCACAAGACCACCGAGAACCCAACAAGGGTTTCGGCCAAGGAGGAGAAGAGGAAGAAGAGAGGAAGGGAAGAAGAGAAAACAATCACTTATCATTCAAAATGACTAGACTAGCATTTATATTCATCCCATGAATATGAAGAGTCTTTTGTCTCTTTGACTTCCCTTCATTAAAGTCAATAAAGAGCACATCATTCCATGTGACTCTTCACCTTCTCTTCATCCAATGAAGAGAGACCTTTCTCTTTCCTTCATTAAACACTTTAATGAATTTCCCCATATAATTTCGACCGGGCCTCTCGGGCTTCCGACCAGTCTCCCGACCAAGCCTGTCGAGCAAGTCGCCGAGCTCCTGACCCAGTTTGCTAAACTCCCGACCCAGTCTGCCGAGCGCCGAGCTGCCGACCCAGTTTGTCGAGCCCCGACCCAGTCTGCCAAGCGCCGAGCTCCCAACCAAGTCCCTGAGCTCCTAACCAAGACTCCCGAGTTCCCAACTTGGGCTCTCGATCTAGACTCCCGAGTTCCCAACTCGAGCACCCGACCTAGTCTCCCGAGTTCCCAACTCGAGCTCCCAATCAAATCTCCTGATCAGATCTCCCGAGTTCCCAACTCGGGCTCCCGATCAGATTTCCCGAGTTCCCAACTCCGGCTCCCACTCAGATTTCCTAAAGCATCATGTCCTTAGTGTGTGACCCAATAGTTTCTCGTGACGTTGGCAATGCGCCTAAACACCTTAGACACATAAGCAATGAGAGGCATCTAGCAATGCATCATTGCTACCCAAGTAACAAGAAAAGTCGAGATTCGACTAAACCTCCGTGACTATGATAATGTATGACCTTGTCCTTCTATCATTGATACCTAGATTGACCAATGATGTATAGACCGTGTCATCCTCGATCAATCATTGTGTTTTATGATCTGCGAGTAAACTCACTCAAACAAATGAGCTCAATATCTCATGTTGACTCATTTGGAGCATGGCCATGTGTTTTAGTAGTCCTACTCGATCAAGGGGCCCACAGATATCACTCCCGTTATATGGGAGGGATAGATCTCATCTACATCCCTCACATCCCTCCGCAAATTCATTACATACCCAGTGATCGCCTTTATAATCCACCTAGTTACGGGTGACGTTTGACGATACCAAAGTACATATCTCCTTTTGTAGGGAACCGTAGTGACTTCAGGTCGAAGGACTATTCATACTAATAGTCACTTGAGAAAGTTTATGACACTCATATGACAATCTATAAAACTTTCTCATGATAGGTCAATTCAGTACACATTCTCTAATGTGTACCCATGTGTCAGCTTGATATCACATATCCATGACTTGTGAGCTCAAGTCATCAACTGACCTACATGCTAGTCTCCATGCATTAATATTGTCCCTGAATATTAAAGCTTGACTAGGAATAATTTAGTGTAGTGTTCTCTACATTATCTCACTATCGATTCAACCAATCGATATAATGTAGATAAGATCCTACTACACAAGAACATTATTATACTTAGTTATTTGGTACAAAAAATATAGTAAGTATAATAAGCAAACATGTCTTTATTAATAATAGAATATGATACAAAATGTCTCTAGTCAATCATCACATAATTGGCTCTTGGGCTTCTACTAACATTCTTGCCCAACCCTCGGCCAGGTCTTCTTGCCCAGTCCTCGATCAGGACTTCTTGCTCAACCCTTCAGGTCAAGACTTCGTGCCTAGGTGAACTAGGACTTTCTTGCACACTTGGTAAATCCATTAGATAACAATACACATAACTTTAAACCCTTTTCCATTATCAAAACCATGCTTGATCTGGTGCTTCCGGCACCAGCAATCTCCCAGTTCTTGATTTATGGCAACACCATTCAATAGTTAAGTTAAAAAAAATAGAAAACATATTCATGATAATTATGTACTTGATGGAAAGAACAAGTAGATTATATACTCTCCCCCTTAATCATTTCTCTCCCCCTTTTTTACCATAGAAATATTTTTTAAAAAACTTAGCAAAAATTCAAAACATTGCATAAGACTTCTTTTAATTTGAATATCTTCCCCTGAAGCTTTTGAAAATATGCAATTTTTCTATTTTGAAAGTTTTTTCTAAAAAAGATTTTGAAAACTTCTGATTAACATACATTTTTGAGAAAAATAAATTTTGAAAAAACTTCTAACTTAAAGTTTTTTTCCAACATAATTTTCTAAATTGAATAGTATTTTCTAAAAATAACTTTTTAGAAAATAAAATTTTCTTTTTCGAAGAAAAGTTTGAGTAACATGCTGAAAAGATTATTTTTATGTGAAATAATTTTAACTATCGAACAAAAAAAAATGAGAATAAAATAATTTTGAAACTTGACTTGTTCAAAAACAAGGAATAAAATAACTTGACTTGGGAAAAAGTTATTTTAACATACCTTTTTCTTCTCTCCCCCTTTTCCATATATCAAAAAAAATGTAAGAAAACATAATTGGCATGAAAAAAATAGTTATGTAACAGAGTCTACTTACATTGTAAAAATAATGAAGGAAACAACAGCAATTAATTGAATTGATCTCAGTTTGGCCCAAGCAATACATTTTGAACCCAGTTAACATATTTGTGATTCCAAGCATGAAAAAACATTTCATAAAAATTAACCAAATTAACATCGTTTGGCTCCTATATAACCCAGTTAGTTAAGTAGCTTGATCAAGTTAGACTTTCTAAGCTTGAATAATTAACTTGATTGTTGTTCAAATGTATTTATCGCCCCAAGTGCCCTTGATTCACTGACTTAAAGCATATTGAGTCAAGGCATAGACTTAAGCATCTCAACCCAATCTAGGTTATCAATCAATGTTCCCTAATGTGTTTGCGAGGTGCTGGCTTCTAGATCTATAGGAGCATGTAATTCTAGTGTTAAGTCCTATGCTAAGACCATTGCGTAGAAGAACCCTGGTTTTGAAGGGGGTAAATTTTTATAAAAATCTATGTTGGAAAAACATTTTAAAAATCAAAACATAGTTGAAAAATATGGAAAAAATGTTTTTCTTAAAAAAATAATATGATTTTTCTTAAAACAATATGAATTGTAAAAAAAAATAAAAAAAAAGACAGTCCTATTCTACTAAGGGCATTCCTAATTGACTTCTTAGTGGACTAAATTCAGATTCAGGAAGTGGTTTAGTGAAAATATCAGCTTAGTTAGATTTTGAGACTACATATGTAAGTACGATTTCACCCTTAGCTACGTGATCCCTAACAAAGTGGTGTCTAACTTCAATATGTTTGTGCCGGAAGCACCAGATTGAACCTGGATTTTGATAATGGCAAAGGGTTGATAAGTTAAGGTTATATTGTGATCTAATGAATTTGTTAAGTGTGCAGGAAAAGTCCTAGGTAAGCTAGGCACGAAGTCCTGGTTCGTGGAATTGGACAATAAGTCTTGGTCGAGGGCTGGGCACCGAAGACTTGACCGAGGGATGGGCAATAAGTCCTGGTCATGGACTGGGCATGAACTCCTGATTCAAGGAATTGGGCAATAAGTCCTGGTCATGGACTGGGCACCGAAGACCTGATTGAGGGTTGGGCAATATATCCTGGTCGTGGACTGGGCACCGAAGACCTGACCGAGGGTTGGGCAATAAGTCCTGGTATAAACGTTGGCCAAGTCAGCGGATGAGGACATGCGCAGATAGGCACATGTGTCAGGCGCTGTGACGACGCACCTTAACTTCTCTCCCTTAAGGTGGGCGCCACATTCACTTAACCTTAACTTTAACTTATCCTTAGCCTTGGGTTACAACTACTTGACTTCCCTTAATTTCCTCTGAATTTTTTTTTCTTTTAAAAAAAACTTTCATTTTATTTACTTTGCAAGGATTTGACCCCTAGACCTCTTAGTTGTAAAAGAGAAGCACTAACCATCTGCCCTACAACACTTTCTTTTTAATGTTACCAGTCAACTGCTATATAGTCAGTCGACTGGTGTTAGCCACAGAAACTTTCTGTGCCCGGCACCAGTCGACTGGCCTCTTGGCAGTCAACTGGTGCATCGAACAGAAACTTTCTGTTCGATAGGGCAGTCGACTGGTTTTGAACCAGTCGACTGTCATGCCTGAAACCTGCATTTACAGACCTGAAAACCATTTCCAAAGCTCCACAATTCATATACTTTTAAGACATACAAAGACATAACTCCATTTCTATACTCTATACTAGTTTTATAAACATTCTAGCAACTCAAAACAACCTCATAAACTTGCAATTAGGATCTTTGCGGAAGTAAATAAGCTATCAAAATATATGAACTCTAGACTAGAGTTTGTACCCAATTTTGTCTCTATGCAAGGTTTAAACAAAGCCATTCGTTCTACCAATTCAAAACACCAAAACACATGTTCTACAAGACTTAACCCGACGATCTCTTCCACGGTTCTGCCACCACTGAACATCAATGCAAGTCCCGCTCGCCTCCCTAGCTTATGCTTTTTCTTTACCTTTGTCTGCAATAGAAGGAAATGCAACTAATAAGCGATTTGCTTAGTAAGTAAATCCTAACTCACAACTCCATGCAATCAATGATAAACATGCTCTTTTCAAATAATGCTTGCTTCAAAACACATGCACTTTGAAATACTTACACATGGAAACTTTCACATACTCATCATGCTCAATCATGCTTGAAAACATTTACTAGCATTAAAACATTGTTAAATCTAACATGCTCATAATTTCTTTTGAGACTTGCTACTTATGCATTTTCATACTTTAAACCACTAACTTCCTTGCTCTTGTTCTTTAACATGCTTGTAACATAACCATGTTAACATACTTAGCAAAACATATGCTTAAACTAAAAACACTTACATATACTCATATACTTCAAAATAATAATCAACTTTCTCAGGCCTTGACAATGTACCTGGTATCAGTGTACCAATGCGCGCATCCCTAATAGGTTTCGGGGTAGCTAGCCACCGCACCCTATTAGAGCTTCTTTCTTACTTTCTGTGGGCCTCTCATTTGCCCGGTACATGTCACTTTACAAAAATAAAATACTTTCTTACTCATAATGCTTGTATTTATCAAGCTAACTTTCTTTTTCATAAATCTTGCACTATAAACCTTTACCTTTTCTTACTTGGAACTTTCATCGAGTACCTTGCGTGCCCTTAACCCAAAACTCATTTTTGGGACTTTTCAAAGCTATCTTTCTTTTTACATAAATCTTTGCACTACAAAACTTTACCTTTCTCACTTGGAACTTTCATCGAGCACCTTGCGTGCCCTTAACCCAAAACTTATTTTTTTGGGATTTTTCAAGAACTTGGTCTTTCATGCTTAGATCACACATATAAAATCTACACCAATTCAAGTTCTATGATTAAAAACATGTATTCTTTAGAAACATAAATCACACAATAAACAATATTCTCAAAGCATGCACTTAGATCACAAAATCATGGTTCTACAACGAGAAACTACATGCAAAGCTACTTCTATTGCAGGTGAGTGATTTACTTACCCTTATCTTGAAGAAAACTCACTAAATATCTAGGAAAACTCCTAGCGTAGCGCTCCTCTTCTCTTCCCTTGCGAGAAAAATTCACCCTTGGCCCTAGGGAAGAAGCCCTAGGTTTTCTACTTCAAGAGGAAGAAGAAGGAGGAGAAAACTCTCCTTTTCCTCCCTGTTTTTCTCAGCCTCCCAACCTGCTCGCGCGGCCTCCTACAACCCTAAAAGGGTTCTTAACCCAACTTAAGTGGAAGATTAAATACCTCTTCATGAAACGGGCTAAATCAACTATAACATTATTTGCTTCATCCTTTTTTGTGCTTGATACCCTTGCCCAGCTGGTTAGCAAAGCTTGCTTAAGGATTTGCTTCTTGTGTGGTCACGAGATCAATCCCCACACGACCCTTTAATTTTTCTCTTTTTATTTTAATCCGAAAAAATTCTATAAAATTCTGAAAAATCCCTAATAATACCAGAAAATTATTGGGTGTTACAATCCTCCCTACCTTATAAAAGTTCGTCCTCGAACTTAGAACAACTCTGGATACCTTTGCCTCATGCTATTTTCTGATTCCCAAGTTGCCTCTTCATGGTTCTGATTCAGCCATAAGACTTTCACTATTGGTACCTCTTTGTTCCTCAGCTTCTTAACTGCTCGATCTATTATCTGAATAGGTCGATTTTCATAACTGAGATCCTCCTGAACATGTACCATCTGTGGCTCAATCACTTGGTTGGCATCTGGGATGTGCTTCTTCAACATTGAGACATGGAACACATTGTGTATTGCTGACATCTCTGAGGATAGCTCCAACTCATAAGCTACTTTGCCAACTCTTTTCGTCACTGGGTAGGGTCCTACGTATCGAGGACTTAACTTGCCTTTCTTGCCAAATCTCATCACACCCTTCATAGAGCTACTTTGAGGAAAACTGTATCCCCAACTTCAAACTCTAACGGCCTACGGCGTACATCGGCATAACTCTTTTGCCTACTCTGAGCAGTCTCTATCCTCTGGCGGATGCTCTTTATAGCTTCTGTGGTATCATCTATAAGATCAGTCTGTGACCCCATTTCCTTCTTCTCACTTCCTTCATACCAACAGAGGGGAGATCTACACTTCCTACCATAAAGAGCTTCATAGGGTGCCATACCAATAGTGGCTTGGTAACTGTTGTTGTAGGCAAACTCAGTTAAACATAAATACTTGCACCAACTGCCGTTGAAGTCTAATGCACAAGCTCTGAGCATATCTTCTAAAACCTGATTCACTCTCTCTGTCTGTCCATCAGTCTGAGGATGGAAAGCTGTGCTGAATTTCAGTTTGGTGCCTAACGCTGTCTGTATGCACTCCCAAAAGTGTGAAGTGAAACGACCATCCCTGTAATGCCCAAAAATTCTCAAAACTAATTTTAAAAATATCTTAGAATTTATTCCGAATTTATGGATATTTTTATAGAATTTTTCCATAAACAAAAGTGGCAAAAAGGGATAAAAAGGGAAAAACCGTATAAGTGGGATTTGATCCCTAGACCTAGGTTTGAAAGGAGAATGGGCGGAGCAACTGGGATGGTTTGCTTTTGTTGAAATAGATTAAGGGAAACAATAGATAAGGTAGACTTAGTTAAATTCGCTCCCCATAAGTATAAAAGAGGGAGTTACGAGTTTTAGGTTAATTTTCTCCCAACCCAGCGACGCCGACGCCCTCCCTCACGCACGCGACCTCTCCTCTCGCCCTCTCTCCCGCGCGCGCGAACCGAGGGAAGATCCAAAGGATTTAAGAAGGAGGCTACGTTAGGGAATCTCTCCGAGGAAGAATTCTCCGTTAGAAGCTCTCCGAAACTCTAAGGATCATTTCTTTTCCAAAAAACCTACGCTTTAGAGTCGTAAGAACAAGCGCAGGATGTAAGTCCCTCACCTGCAGTATAAGTAGTTTCGGTTGATTTTTCATATGCCTTATTTCCTTGTATTTATGTTTTACGATTAGAAATCGTAAATTATGAACAAGCACGCACGTTAGGTGGTTGTTAAAATGTTCAGTTCAGTTATTGCTTTAGAAAGCATTAAAGAATAGAAATTCTTGCTTCAGTTTATGATCGGGACCAAGGTCCAACGGGATGGGCTCCTAGTTGCCCCTAGGTTTAGATAACCTAGTAAAAGCAAGAATCAGAAAAGGAAAGAAAAGTATAAAAGACTATTTTATTTTCAGTTGGCATTGTACCAGACTTCGGTCCAGGGATAGGCTCCAAGTTGCCTCTAGGTTTAGATAACCTAGTATGGGATGGGCTCCTAGTTGCCCCTAGGTTTAGATAACCTAGTAAAACCCTAATGGATTCGGGATTTGCTACCTCGGGTTTATTAGGGATGCGCGCACAGTTGGTACATTGCCGGGCCCACAACAGTTGATTATTATTTTCACCTACTATATATATTTAGTTTTCAGAAATTCATATCAGCATGTGGTGAATTTAATAATTAGTTTTGTGTTAGTTAGTTTCAGTTCCAATTCAGATATGTATGCCATGTTATAACTTACTTTTCAGTTTTAGTTCAGTATGTGTCATGCCTCAGTTATATGCCATGACATTCTATGATATGTATTTTAGCATGAGCCTAACATGATTACTTATGGATATGAGCATGTATTTGCATAGCTTGTTTTACAAAAGCATAATTCGAGTTTTATAGTTTTGTGAGGCTAGATGGTACTTACTAAGCTTTATGCTTATTAGTTTGCATTTCCTTATACTGCAGATACAGGTAAAGGAAAGCACTAGTAGCGGAGGCGGCGGGCTTGATGCAAAGTGTGTGTGATGGTGGAGTTGGAATAAAAGTCTTCGGAACTTGCAAAGCATAGAAATAGTCTTCATTATGTTTCTTTTAGTTTTTCCGCAATAGGTTATGTGAATCATGTATGAACTTAATTAGACTCGTTATTTGTGGTGCCTAGCATATTAAAGTAGTTTATTTACCTGTGTTAATACTTGCTTAGCGAATGTTGAATGATATGAGTTACTACTTGCAATATGGTAATTTAGATCCATGCTTAAGCTTTATAGATAAGAACTTGATACTTTTGATTTACATGCTAAATACATAGGATATGCTTGTTTTAAGATATATGCACCATATAGAATGACATGTAGTAGCTAAGAATGCCCTTAGATATGAATAATGAATGGTTTCAATAAGAAGTTGATACGAACTTGGCACATTCATGTTTATGCTTCTACATGTCGTTTTTATGATTTCTAAGTTGCTATATATGCTAGAAACCCTCCAAAATCATAAAATAAATGTCTTAGAATAGTCGTGAAACTTTATTTATGTCATTCTGCTTGTTAGATATGTTTTTGGTACATTGTGGCTCAAGTTTGGTAAATTCTAGCAAATCTGAAAACTGGGATTTCAGAACTACCAGTCAACTGGGAAAATACCAGTCGACTGGTATCAGGCACAGAAACATTCTGTGGCCCGACCAGTCGACTGGCATATAGCAGTCGACTGGTACTATGTAAAATAAAACTGGTGTAGAGCAGTTGGTTAGTGCTTTAGCCATGCAACGTAGAGGTTGGGGGATCGAATCCTGCCAACATAATAAAATAAAAGTTTTGTTTTATTTTGGGCTAGTTAGTACTTTCAACATGTTTATGAATTGGTAGTTCAGTAAATAGTAAAATAAGAATTTTCGAAATTCTCCCAGTTGGTTTAGCATTATTAGAAATCATTAATTAGTCAGTTAGTTAGTAGCGATCCGCCTTAAAGCTTAGTACCAGAAGGTGGGTCGTTACAGAGTGGTATCAGAGCATGTTCCATCTTTCCTTCTCACACACATCAGCATTAGACCTGCAGCTTCCAAGTAAGAGTATCTCTCACATTACTATATTTTCTTGCTTTCAGAATTATAGTAGTTACATGTTATTCATGCTATCTGTTTTCTAGTCAGTTCTTGTTTGCATTTAACGGAAGCATGTTTAATACCTCAGTTTATACATGATAGCATGTTTTTAGAATCGAAATATGAACTGTAGGACCCTCTTCTATTTTAGATAATGGCAAGAGGACGCTCAGCAAGGAGAGCACCAGTTACTGAACCTCAGCAGGAGGCAGACCACTCAGTGCCTCCAGCGGACCTGACAGAGGTAGTAGCACAACTACAGAGACAAGTAGCAAAACAGCAGCAAGTAATTGCTGCTCTAATAGCTAATCAGCAGGCTACTCCCACTGTTACCCCAGAGCCCCAGGTGGAGACGCCGATAGTGACGGAGGTTCCACCTGTGGCGCCAGTCCCACAAGACATGCCAGTAGCCCCAGCAATAGGGGCAAAAAGGGAAGCTTATCTGATCCAGTGGCAGAAGATCAAGCCAGAGACCTTCTCAGGCACCAGTGAACCATGGGATGCCCAAGCTTGGTTCAAGACCCTAGAGAGTATCATGGAGCTCCTAGACTGGCCAGAGCATGAGAAAGTGAAGTGCGCCTCCTTCTGCCTAGCCGGAGACGCACATATGTGGTGGGAGCGTATCAAGATAAAACGCCCAGTCAATCAGATGACCTGGGCTAGCTTTGAAGAGGAGTTCTTTGAAGAGTTCTTCCACATGCGGGTCACAAACCGCCACTATGACGAGTTCACAGAATTTCGGCAGGGCAACCTTTCAGTTGAGGAAGCCGTGAAGAGATTCAACAGGTTGGCGCGTCTGTGTCCCGAATTAGTTAGCACCGAACGAGAGCGAGTCAGGCTAATGCTCAAAATGCTAAGGCCAGAGATAGCACTGAATGTGGCCAGCGGTATCCATAGGCCGCAAACCTCAGAAGAACTAGTGAGCAGTGCTCTGATCACCGAGCATTACCTAAACAGCATGCGGCAGCAGAAGACAGTCGTGGCAGAGAATAAGAGCCAAGGCAGTAGCACAGGAACCTACTCTAACTAGAAAGGAAAGAATCAAGGCAAAAGAAAGCAGTGGAACAATCCGAAAGGGGAGCCAGCCAACAAGCAAACCAAGTATCCCACCTGTTCCACGTGTGGTAGACAGAACTCAGCAGTCTGCCACCTGGGCACACGAGGGTGCTACACCTGTGGTCAGGAAGGGCATATGGCCAAGCAATGCCCTAACAAGGCCAACTTACCTCCCCCACAGCCTATTCAGTATGGAGGTAAGCCAGCTCAGCTTCACCTGATGCAGACGGCACTAGAGGGTCCTCAAATCAATCAAGGTAGATTAGAGGCTCCACCGGATAGTACAAATGCACGGGTTTTCTCACTGACCAGAGAGGATGTAGCCAACGCCTCTACAGTTGTTACAGGTCAGATTAGTATTTTAAACCTGCATGCATCTGTACTTTTCGATACTGGGGCAACCCATTCATATGTATCTAGGGCATTCGCCGAAAAACTAGCAATACCTCCGGATGTACTTAGTGATCAGTTTCTGACTACCCTGCCCTCCGGAGACATCATGGCATCCACACACTGGCTCCGTGCCATACCAGTCAGCATTTCAGACAGAGAGCTTTTCTGTGATCTGGTAATACTGAATATGTCTGACTATAATGTCATTTTTGGGATGGACTTCCTGAGCAAATACGACGCTTCTATAGAGTGCCAAAAAAGGAAAGTTGTATTCCAACCAGAGACAGGAGAGCAGTTTGAATACATCGGAGAACCGAAGAAGAAGGCCAAGAAATTTCTCTCCGCCATGAAAGCACGGAAACTACTGAGTACAGGATGTGCTGGATTTCTAGCACATGTAGTCCATGCCGAACAAGTCAAGGACCAAAAGCTAGAAGAGGTCCCAGTGGTATGTGACTACCCATCAGTCTTCCCTGACGAGTTACCAGGCTTAGCACCAGACAGGGAGATAGAGTTTGAGATAGATCTCATTCCAGGTACCAACCCCATTTCAAAAGCACCATACCGTATGGCTCCAGCAGAATTAAGAGAACTTTGGGAGCAACTACAGGAGCTGCTCGACAAGGGCTTCATACGCCCTAGTCATTCACCTTGGGGAGCTCCAGTGTTGTTCGTGAAGAAGAAAGACGGGTCCATGCGCCTGTGTATAGATTACCGGGCTCTGAATCAAGTCACCATCAAAAACTGGTACCCTCTACCCAGGATCGATGATTTGTTCGACCAGCTAAAGGGATCCACAGTCTTCTCAAAGATAGATTTGAGATCCGGCTACCACCAGGTCAAAGTCAGAGAGGGTGATATTCCGAAGACAGCTTTCAGAACCAGATATGGGCACTACGAGTTTGTAGTCATGCCTTTTGGGGTCACAAATGCTCCAGCGACATTCATGGACCTCATGAACAGAGTATTCCGGGAATACTTAGATAAGTTTGTCATCGTCTTCATAGATGACATTCTTATCTACTCAGGAACTCAGGAGGAACATGCCGAACATCTCAGGACAGTATTGCAGATTCTTCAGCAGAGCCAACTGTATGCAAAATTCTCAAAATGTGAGTTTTGGCTCGATCAAGTGTCTTTTCTAGGTCACGTCATCTCTATGGATGGTGTGATGGTAGACCCCAGCAAAATAGAAGCAGTAAGTAACTGGCTTAGACCGAAGAATGCCAGTGAGATCAAAAGTTTTCTGGGCCTAGCCGGTTACTACAGGAAGTTTGAAGCAGACTTCTCCAGAATAGCCTCCCCACTGACAGCTCTTACCAGGAAGAACAGGAAGTTTCAGTGGACAGAGGACTGCGAGAACAGTTTTACAGAATTAAAGAGAAGATTGACTAGTGCTCCCATCCTGACTCTTCCAGAGACCACTGACCGCTTTGACATATATAGTGATGCTTCTAAATTAGGACTTGGAGCAGTGCTGATGCAGAATGGCAAGGTTATCGCCTATGCCTCTAGACAACTCAAGGATTATGAAAAGAACTATCCTACTCATGACCTTGAGCTAGCTGCAGTAGTGTTTGCTCTCAAGATCTGGAGGCATTACTTATACGGAGCTCAATGTAGGATTTTCACAGATCATCAGAGTCTGAAGTATTTCTTTACTCAGAAGGATCTGAACATGAGACAGCGCAGGTGGCTTGAGCTAGTCAAGGATTATGACATTGACATCCTCTACCATCCAGGTAAAGCTAATAAGGTGGCAGATGCACTTAGCAGAAAATCTAGTGTCACCCTACTAGCTTTGTCCACGATGTCACAGCCCCTTCGAAAAGAGTTATCAGAGTTCGGACTGGAAATTTTAGTTGGGTAGCTCTCCACTTTGACATTAGTGTCCACCCTGATTGAAGACATCCAGACAGCACAGGATCAAGATCCTGACCTTCAGAAAATCAAGCAGGGGATAACAGAAGCCGAAAATGGAGAATTTCGCTTATCAGATAATGGGACACTGTACTACGGTGACCGTTTATGTGTTCCGAACCAAGGAGAGCTCCAAAGGAAGATTCTAGAGGACGCACATAGATCTCCTTATGCAATGCATCCTGGTTCCACCAAAATGTACCAAGACCTCAGGGGATGTTTTTGGTGGCCTTGGATGAAGAGAGACATCGCCAGATATGTCAGTACCTGTCTGACATGCCAAAGGGTCAAGGCAGAACATCAGAGACCAGGTGGAGTTCTGCAGCCTATTCAGATTCCAGAATGGAAATAGGAAGATATTTCCATGGATTTTATAGTGGGACTACCCAGAACAATGAAGGGATATGATGCAATCTGGGTAATAGTAGACAGATTGACTAAGTCTGCCCACTTCCTAGCTATCAGGATCTCCTATTCCATGGAACAGCTAGCTCAGTTATACCTCAAGGAGATCGTCAGACTACATGGGGTCCCTAGGACTATCATCTCAGATAGGGACAGTAGGTTCACTTCACACTTCTGGGAGTGCATACAGACAGCACTAGGCACCAAACTGAAGTTTAGCACAGCTTTCCATCCTCAGACAGATGGTCAGACAGAGAGAGTTAATCAAGTACTAGAAGATATGCTCAGAGCTTGTACTCTAGATTTCAAGGGCAGTTGGTGCAGATACCTGTGCTTAGCAGAATTCGCTTACAACAATAGTTATCAGGCCACTATCGGCATGACACCCTATGAGGCTTTATATGGGCGGAGGTGTAGATCTCCTATCTGCTGGTACGAGGGTGGTGAGAGGCAAGAGTTAGGCCTACAGACAGATATTATAGATGATACCACCATAGCCATACAGCAGATCCGCCAGAGAATAGAAACAGCTCAGAGCCGCCAGAAGAGCTATGCTGATACACGGCGCAGACCATTAGAGTTTGAAGTTGGGGATTCAGTATTTCTCAAAGTGGCCCCCATGAAGGGAGTAATGCGTTTTGGGAAGAAGGGCAAGCTAAGTCCCAGATATATAGGACCATACCCCATCTCTAGAAGAGTTGGCAAAGTAGCTTATGATTTGGAGCTACATCAGGAGATGTCAGCTATCCACAATGTATTTCATGTTTCCATGCTGAAGAAGCATATCCCAGATGCCACCCAGGTGATAGAGCCACAGACGGTACAAGTTCGCGAAGATCTCAGTTATGATAGTAGGCCTATTCAGATAATAGACCGAGCAGTTAAGAAATTGCGAAACAAGGAGGTACCATTAGTGACAGTCATATGGCAAAATCACAGAGTAGAAGAGGCAACATGGGAACCAGAGGACAGCATGAGACAGAAATACCCAGAGTTGTTTTAAGTTCGAGGATGAACATTTTATAAGGTATGGGGGATTGTAACGCCCGAAAATTCTCAAAACTAATTTTAAAAATATCTTAGAATTTATTCCAAATTTATGGATATTTTTATAGAATTTTTCCATAAACGAAAGTGGCAAAAAGGGATAAAAAGGGAAAAACCGTATAAGTGGGATTTGATCCCTAGACCTAGGTTTGAAAGGAGAATGGGCGGAGCAACTGGGATGGTTTGCTTTTGTTGAAATAGATTAAGGGAAACAATAGATAAGGTAGACTTAGTTAAATTCGCCCCCATAAGTATAAAAGAGGGAGTTACGAGTTTTAGGTTAATTTTCTCCCAACCCAGCGACGCTGACACCCTCCCTCACGCACGCGACCTCTCCTCTCGCCCTCTCTCCCGCGCGCGCGAACCGAGGGAAGATCCAAAGGATTTAAGAAGGAGGCTACGTTAGGAATCTCTCCGAGGAAGAATTCTCCGTTAGAAGCTCTCCGAAACTCTAAGGATCGTTTCTTTTCCCAAAAACCTACGCTTTAGAGTCGTAAGAACAAGTGCAGGATGTAAGTATCCCTCACCTGTAGTATAAGTAGTTTTGGTTGATTTTTCATATGCCTTATTTCCTTGTATTTATGTTTTACGATTAGAAATCGTAAATTATGAACAAGCACGCATGTTAGGTGGTTGTTAAAATGTTCAGTTCAGTTATTGCTATAGAAAGCATTAAAGAATAGAAATTCTTGCTTCAGTTTATGATCGGGACCAAGGTCCAACGGGATGGGCTCCTAGTTGCCCCTAGGTTTAGATAACCTAGTAAAAGCAAGAATCAGAAAAGGAAAGAAAATTATAAAAGACTATTTTATTTTCAGTTGGCATTGTACCGGACTTCGGTCCAGGGATAGGCTCCAAGTTGCCTCTAGGTTTAGATAACCTAGTATGGGATGGGCTCCTAGTTGCCCCTAGGTTTAGATAACCTAGTAAAACCCTAATGGATTCGGGATTTGCTACCTCGGGTTTATTAGGGATGCGCGCACAATTGGTACATTGCCGGGCCCACAACAGTTGATTATTATTTTCACCTACTATATATATTTAGTTTTCAGAAATTCATATCAGCATGTGGTGAATTTAATAATTAGTTTTGTGTTAGTTAGTTTCAGTTCCAGTTCAGATATGTATGTCATGCTATAACTTACTTTTCAGTTTTAGTTCAGTATGTGTCATGCCTCAGTTATATGCCATGACATTCTATGATATGTATTTTAGCATGAGCCTAACATGATTACTTATGGATATGAGCATGTATTTGCATAGCATGTTTTACAAAAGCATAATTCGAGTTTTATAGTTTTGTGAGGCTAGATGGTACTTACTAAGCTTTATGCTTATTAGTTTGCATTTCCTTATACTGCAGATACAGGTAACGGAAAGCACTAGTAGCGGAGGCGGCGGGCTTGATGCAAAGTGTGTGTGATGGTGGAGTTGGAATAAAAGTCTTCGGAACTTGCAAAGCATAGAAATAGTCTTCATTATGTTTCTTTTAGTTTTTCCGCAATAGGTTATGTGAATCATGTATGAACTTAATTAGACTCGTTATTTGTGGTGCCTAGCATATTAAAGTAGTTTATTTACCTGTGTTAATACTTGCTTAGCGAATGTTGAATGATATGAGTTACTACTTGCAATATGGTAATTTAGATCCATGCTTAAGCTTTATAGATAAGAACTTGATACTTTTGATTTACATGCTAAATACATAGGATATGCTTGTTTTAAGATATATGCACCATATAGAATGACATGTAGTAGCTAAGAATGCCCTTAGATATGAATAATGAATGGTTTCAATAAGAAGTTGATACGAACTTGACATATTCATGTTTATGCTTCTACATGTCGTTTTTATGATTTCTAAGTTGCTATATATGCTAGAAACCCTCCAAAAACATGAAATAAATGTCTTAGAATAGTCGTGGAACTTTATTTATGTCATTCTGCTTGTTAGATATGATTTTGGTACATTGTGGCTCAAGTTTGGTAAATTCTAGCAAATCTGAAAACTGGGATTTCAGAACTACCAGTCAACTGGGAAAATACCAGTCGACTGGTATCGGGCACAGAAACATTCTGTGGCCCGACCAGTCAACTGGCATATAGCAGTCGACTGGTACTGTGTAAAACAAAACTGGTGTAGAGTAGTTGGTTAGTGCTTTAGCCATGCAACGCAGAGGTTGGGGGATCGAATCCTGCCAAGATAATAAAATAAAAGTTTTACTTTATTTTGGGCTAGTTAGTACTTTCAACATGTTTATGAATTGGTAGTTCAGTAAATAGTAAAATAAGAATTTTCGAAATTCTCCCAGTTGGTTTAGCATTATTAGAAATCATTAATTAGTCAGTTAGTCAGTTAGTTAGTAGCGATCCGCCTTAAAGCTTAGTACCAGAAGGTGGGTCGTTACAATCCCTATCCGAGATAATGGTCTTCGGGACTCCGTGTAGTCGGATCACTTCCTGCACATATAACTGGGCTAACTTTTCAATTGAGTAAGACACTCTGACTGTCAAAAAGTGGGCAGACTTGGTCAATCTGTCTACTATCACCCAAATAGCGTCATAGCCATTAGTTGTCTTTGGTAGACCAACTATGAAATCCATGGCTATGTCTTCCCATTTCCACTCTGGAATCTGAATGGGCTATAGGACATCTCCTGGTCTCTGGTGTTCTGCTTTAACTCTCTGACATGTCAGGCAGGTGCTGACATACTTAGCTATGTCTCTTTTCATCCCTGACCACCAAAACCTTCTTTTCAAATCCCGGTACATCTTAGTGGAACCAGGATGCATTGAGTAGGGAGTTCCATGGGCTTCTGCAAGAATCTTCTTTCTCAGCTCTTCATGATTGGCGACACATAAACGGTCACCATAGTAGAGTATCCCACTGTCAGATACTCTAAACTCTTTACTCTCTCCTTCTTGCATCTCCTGCTTGATCCTTTGGATATCAGAATCCTCAGCTTGCTCATTCTGTATCTCTTCAAGCAAAGTTGACTCTAGTGTCAATAGAGCTAGCTGCCCATCAATAATCTCCACTCTATAATCTAATATCTCTTTCTGTAATGGTGGTGCAAATGATGATAAGGACATCAAAGTGGCACAAGTCTTTCTACTCAGTGCATCTGCTACTCTATTTGCCTTACCAGGGTGGTAAAGAATCTCACAGTCATAGTCCTTTACTAACTCGAGCCACCTTCGCTGTCTCATATTATGGTCTTTCTGAGTGAAGAAATATTTCAGACTCTGGTGATCTGTATAAATCTTACACTGCACTCCATACAAGTAATGCCTCCATATCTTTAGAGCAAAGACTACAACTGCCAACTCCAGATCATGAGTGGGGTAATTCTTTTCATAGTCCTTGAGTTGCCTGGAAGCATAAGCTATGACCTTGCCTTCTTGCATAAGGACTGCTCCAAGTCCTAGCTTTGATGCATCACTATATATATCAAAGCTCTTATCACCTTCGGGTATTGTAAGGATAGGAGCACTAGTCAGTCTCTTCTTCAACTCAAGGAAACTCTGCTCACAATCCTCAGTCCACTCATACATCTTATTCTTTCTGGTAAGGGCTGTAAGTGGTGAAGCTATCTTTGAAAAGTCCTCCACAAACCTTCTGTAGTACCCTACCAAACCCAGAAAACTTCTGATCTCACTAGCATTCTTTGGTTGACTCCAGTTACTAACTGCTTCAATCTTGGCTGGGTCTACCATAATACCTTCCTTGGAAATGATGTGGCCTAGGAAGGCCACCTGGTCCAGCCAAAACTCATACTTTGAGAATTTGGCGTACAGCTCCCTCTAGTGTAAGGTCTGCAACACTATCTTCATGTGTTCTTCATGTTCTTCCTGAGTCTTTGAATACACTAGGATATCATCAATGAAGACAATGACGAACTTGTCAAGAAAGTCCTTGAACACTCTATTCATTAGATTCATAAACGTCGCAAGGGCGTTTGTCACTCCAAAGGGCATGACCACAAACTCGTAGTGCCCATATCTTGTACTGAAAGCAATCCTTGGCACATCACTCTCCTTCACTCTAAGCTGATGGTAACCTGATCGCAAATCTATTTTGGAGAACACTATGGCTCCCTTCAGCTGATCAAATAAATCATCTATCCTTGGCAAAGGATATCTGTTCTTGATGGTTACCTTATTCAAAGCTAGATAATCTATGCACATTCGCATAGATCCATCTTTCTTCTTGACGAACAATACAGGAGCTCCCCAAGGTGAATGACTAGGGCGGATGAAACTCTTGTCGAGCAGCTCTTGCAATTGTTCTTGCAATTCTTTCAGTTCTGCTGGCGCCATGCGATAAGGTGCCTTCGAAATTGGGTTGGTTCTTGGGGCCAACTCAATTTCAAACTCAATTTCCCGATTGGGAGGGAGTCCTGGTAACTCTTCAGGAAACACCTCAGATAGTCACAGACTACCCTCACTTCTTCTCTCTTCAATCCTTCTCCTTGACTTGCATCCACTATATGAGCTAGAAAACCAGGGCAACCCTTCTCTAACATTCTCTGAGCTTGTAAGGTAGATAGGAACCTCTTTGTCTTTCTCCTTGGGTCTCCAATAAACTCAAATGAAGGTTCTGCTTCTAGTGTGAACTTGACTTTTCTCTTGCGGCAGTCTATAGAAGCATTGTACTTGCTCAAGAAGTCCATCCCTAAAATGACATCGTAATCCTTCATCTCAAGGACTACCAAGTCACTGTAGAGCTCTCGGTTGGAAATCCAGATTGGTACTGCCCTTAGCCTCTGAGTAGAGGCCATTACTTCCCCTGACGGTAAGGTTGTCAAAAATTTCTGACCCAAACTTTCTGGTGGGATCCCTAGCTTTTTAGAGAAAAGCATGGATACAAAAGAATGGGTTGCCCCAGTATCGAATAGCACAATAGCATATTGAGATGAGGTGAGTATTCGACCTGTGACCATGTTAGGAGCATTTGCCACCTCTTCCTTGGTGATGGCGAAAACTCTGGCGTTGGTCATGGCTGGTGGGGCTTCCATCCTCGCCTGGCTGTAATAAGATCCCTCCATAACTGGCTGCATCTAGTGCAGCTGAGCAGGTCCACCCCCGTACTGAAGAAGTTGTGGTGGAGGCGGCTTTGCTTTAGGGCACGCCTTGGCCAGGTGCCCTACTACTCCACAGATATAACACCCGCCAACCCTCGACCGGTTAGGGCAAGCCTTCATCATATGTCCTTCTGCTCCGCAAATATGGCATCCGCTCATGCCCTGACGACATACTCCAGGATGTGTCTTCCCACACTTTGGGCAAGGGGGATACTTGAGCTGCTTGCTTGACGTGCCCCCTTTGTTGCCCTCAGAAGACTTCTGATCCCACTACTTCCTCTTGCCTGAATTTCCTTTCCAATTTTGTTGGTTTTGAGGATTTCCTTGGGACTTCTGGGCTGATGCCTGTTGTTTTTGCACACGTGTGGCCTTTATACTGTTTAAGTAGTGTTCAGTGATCAAAGCACTACTTACTAGTTCTTCTGAAGTTTGCGGTCTATTACCACCGCCAGCCACATTCAGAGCTATCTGAGGCCTCAACATCTTGAGCATTAACCTGACCCTTTCCTTTTCAGTACTGACTAACTCCGGGCACAAGCGAGCTAATCGATTGAACTTCTTCACTGCTTCATCCACAGTTAGATCTCCTTGACGGAACTCAGTGAATTCATCATAGTGTTTGTTTGTCACTTTCATGTGAAAGTACTCTTCTAGAAATTCTGTTTCAATGTCGGCCCAGGTCATCTGATTCACATTCCTCTTAGCCTTCACTCTTTCCCACCACATCCTGGCATCTCCAGTAAGGCAGAAGGATGTGCACTTTATCTTCTCCACCTCGGGCCAGTCCAGTAACTCCATTATACTCTCCACTATTTTGAACCATGCCTGAGCATCCCATGGTTCACTTGTGCCAGAAAAATTCTCAGGCTTCAGTCTCTGCCACTGGATCAGATATGCCTCTTGTCTTACTTATCTTGTCGGAGGTACTGGGGGAACCTCTGTCGCTACTGGTGCCGCTACATGCGCCACTGGCGCCACTGGAGGGGTAGCAGAAGTGGCCTGCTGATTAGTGGCCTGCTGGTTAGCCATCAAGGTGGCAATGACTTGCTGCTGTTCAGCAAGTTACCTCTGAAGCTGGGCCACCACTCCTTGAAGGTCTGGTGGTGGTACTGACTCTGTTGACTCCTGTTCTCTAGGAGCTTGCTCCTCATTTCGGACAATTCTAGGACGTCCTCTTGGCATCCTCTTACTCTATAGCACACAAAAATAAAAGTTCATTATCTCTTACCAACTTACTTCATTATTAACATGCACATATTAACATGCAATAATACCGACATATTTTCTTATCATCATGCACTTACTGATACTAGCAGTCAATAATGAAAAGCATACAAAACTACAATATATAAACTTCTTACTTGGTAGGCGGCAGGATTGATGCTTGATGTCAGTGTGGCGGAAGGATGGAACTTTGCTCTGATACCACTCTGTGACGACCCACCTTAACTTCTCTACCTTAAGGCGGGTGTCATATTCACTTAACCTTAACTTTACCTTATCCTTAGCCTTGGGTTACAACTACTTGACTTCCCTTAACTTTCTCTGAATTTTTTTTTCTTTTAAAAAAAACTTTCATTTTATTTACTTTGCAAGGATTTGACCCCTAGACCTCTTAGTTGTAAAAGAGAAGCACTAACCATCTGCCCTACAACACTTTCTTTTTAATGTTACCAGTCAACTGCTATATAGTCAGTCGACTGGTGTTAGCCACAGAAACTTTCTGTGCCCGGCACCAGTCGACTGGCCTCATGGCAGTCAACTGGTGCATCGAACAGAAACTTTCTGTTCGATAGGGCAGTCGACTGGTTTTGAACCAGTCGACTGTCACGCCTGAAACCTACATTTACAGACCTGAAAACCATTTCCAAAGCTCCACAATTCATATACTTTTAAGACATACAAAGACATAACTCCATTTCTATACTCTATACTAGTTTTATAAACATCCTAGCAACTCAAAACAACCTCATAAACTTGCAATTAGGATCTTTGCGGAAGTAAATAAGCTATCAAAATATATGAACTCTAGACTAGAGTTTGTACCCAATTTTGTCTCTATGCAAGGTTTAAACAAAGTCATTCGTTCTACCAATTCAAAACACCAAAACACATGTTCTACAAGATTTAACCCGACGATCTCTTCCACGGTTCCGCCGCCACTGAACATCAATGCAAGTCCCGCTCGCCTCCCTAGCTTATGCTTTTTCTTTACCTTTGTCTGCAATAGAAGGAAATGCAACTAATAAGTGATTTGCTTAGTAAGTAAATCCTAACTCACAACTCCATGTAATCAATGATAAACATGCTCTTTTCAAATAATGCTTGCTTCAAAACACATGCACATTGAAATACTTACACATGGAAACTTTCACATACTCATCATGCTCAATCATGCTTGAAAACATTTACTATCATTAAAACATTGTTAAATCTAACATGCTCATAATTTCTTTTGAGACTTGCTACTTATGCATTTCCATACTTTAAACCACTAACTTCCTTGCTCTTGCTCTTTAACATGCTTGTAACATAACCATGTTAACATACTTAGCAAAACATATGCTTAAACTGAAAACACTTACATATACTCATATACTTCAAAATAATAATCAACTTTCTCAGGCCTTGACAATGTACCTGGTATCAGTGTACCAATGCGCGCATCCCTAATAGGTTTCGGGGTAGCTAGCCACCGCACCCTATTAGAGCTTCTTTCTTACTTTATGTGGGCCTCTCATTTGCCCGGTACATGTCACTTTATAAAGGTAAAATATTTTCTTACTCATAATGCTTGTATTTATCAAGCTAACTTTCTTTTTCATAAATCTTGCACTATAAACCATTACCTTTTCTTACTTGGAACTTTCATCGAGCACCTTGCGTGCCCTTAACCGAAAACTCATTTTTGGGACTTTTCAAAGCTATCTTTCTTTTTACATAAATCTTTGCACTACAAAATTTTACCTTTCTCACTTGGAACTTTCATCGAGCACCTTGCGTGCCCTTAACCCAAAACTTATTTTTTTGGGACTTTTCAAAAACTTGGTCTTTCTTGCTTAGATCACACATATAAAATCTACACCAATTCAAGTTCTATGATTAAAAACATGTATTCTTTAGAAACTTAAATCACACAATAAACAATATTCTCAAAGCATGCACTTAGATCACAAAATCATGGTTCTACAATGAGAAACTATATGCGAATCTACTTCTATTGCAGGTGAGTGATTTACTTACCCTTATCTTGAAGAAAACTCACTAAATATCTAGGAAAACTCCTAGCATAACGCTCCTCTTCTCTTCCCTTGCGAGAAAACTTCACCCTTGGCCCTAGGGAAGAAGCCCTAGGTTTTCTACTTCAAGAGAAAGAAGAAGGAGGAGAAAACTCTCCTTTTCCTCCCTGTTTTTCGCAGCCTCCCAACCTGCTCGCGCGACCTCCTACAACCCTAAAAGGGGTCTTAACCCAACTTAAGTGGAAGATTAAATACCTCTTCATGAAACGGGCTAAATCAACTATAACATTATTTCGCTTCATCCTTTTCTGTGCTTGATATCCTTGCCCAGCTGGTTAGCAAAGCTTGCTTAAAGATTTGCTTCTCGTGTGGTCGCGAGATCAATCCCCACCCGACCCTTTAATTTTTTTCTTTTTATTTTTAATCCGAAAAAATGCTATAAAATTCTGAAAAATCCCTAATAATACCAGAAAATTATTGGGTGTTACAGGCGCCCTACATCAACACGGCACCCTGGACGGCTGTATATAAAGGGGTTCACCCCCTTGCTTCCAAAAAACAATTCTTTCAACGCAAGCACTCAATCACTCAGTTCTATTTTCTTCGTGCTCAAGATCGAAGCACCAACAACGCTCCAGAACAACGACCCGCTGCTCCGATCTTCAATTCCTTTTCTAGTAGCCAGTATTTGTTTTTAAGAGCTTAAATTTAATTCTGTATTCGTGCTTCAACAATTGTAGTATTTTCCGAAATATAGAATTGCCCAACGTAAATGGTTAAGGACCATAGGCCTTGGAGTAGGAGCCGATCTAGACTCCGAACCAAGTAAAAGAAATTGTGTTAGCATTGATTTAATTTTCCGCTGCATATTATTCTTTTCAAATCCAAAGTTTTTATCGATATTCACCCCCCTTTATCGATTCTAAATGATTCCACAAGTGGTATCAGAGCAAGTGGCTCAAATTTGGTGCAATCACCGTTTGGGCAATTTTTAGATTTCTTCTCAAATATTTTTTTCAGTCGTAACTTTTTCATTCATCTAGGTTGGTGCAACACCACTCGATTGTTATTATTATTTTTCCTACCGCACTGCTAATCCAAGACTCAGTCTTGGAACAAAGTTGTTATTTTCTTTGTAAGTTTCAGATTAAATTCTATGGCCATGCAAGAAGGTTACAACACCGCCACACCCCCACTCTTCTCAGGAGAAGACTTCTCCTATTAGAAGAGTAGGATGGAAGTCCACCTGAAAACTTAGGTGGACATGTGGATAATCATCCAGTCCAGATTGGAGATCCCCAAGAATGCACAAGTTGAGGTGTAAGGTTACATAGAGTGGGACGTACCACTCTAGAAGAAAATTGAAGCAGATGCGAAGGCCACACAAACACTGCAATGTGGCTTAACTAAGGAAGCGCTCAACCGCGTCGGACCCTTCAGCAGCGCAAAGGAGCTTTGGAACAAATTGATCAACCTACATGAGGGTACGTCAGATCCATAGATTAGTAAAAGAGATCTGCTACTCAATAAGCTCTACACCATCAAGATGCACGATGGGGAAACAACAACATAGCTCCACGTAAGAATCCAGGAGCTGATGAACGGGCTACATACAATAGGTCATAAGGTGAAAAACCGTGACCTAATAAGGTATACTCTGAACTCGTTCCCAAGGAGCTTATTGTGGGCATCTATGGTAGATGCTTACAAAGTTTCTAGGAATCTATCTAAAATTAAGCTTGATTAATTATTTTCAGAATTAGAATTACATGAGCAAACAAATACTGCACTGGTTGAAAAAAGTAGAGCTTTTGTTGCATGTAAAACTCCAGGAAAATCACAAAAGAAGAAGCAACAATTGATACCCAAGTCCGACTCAGATTCGGAGTTTGACGATGATAGAGTAGATCATCCAAAACTGGTCTGGATGGCTCGTAACTACTACAAGGTTTTGAAGAATCAAATGAGAAAAAAGAAGACGACTCAGAAGATGGATGATCCAGCTAAACCCTCAACAAGCCAGAAGAATAAAAGCAACGTAACATGTTACGAGTGCAACAAGAAGGGTCACATCAGATCGGAGTGTCCCAACTTGAAAGAGAACAAGATAGCTCGGAGGAAGAAGGCACTGCAAGCCACATGAGATCAATCATCCTCAGAAGATGAAGAAGAGGCCCTGCACTCCAACCTTCTCGCGCTGACCGCCTTGGAAGACCTCTACTCCGAAACAGAATCAGAACTTGACGAAGACGTCGGCACCGAAAAGCTCTCGATCTCGGAGGAAGGATGAATTACGGTAAGAGGCTATCGTGAATCAGAGCTTTACGATCTTATTTCGTATTTGTCTCACACGTTGGCAAAAGCCAACGTCCGGGTTGAAACCCTCCAACAGGAAGTCAAACTCCTGAAAGAGGAAGTCAACTCGAGTTCCTTAACCGAGTCAGTTCAAGAAGGAACCTCAACTCAAGTTCAAAAGCATGAGGAAGAGAATTCCTCCTTGAAAACTCAAGTCAAGGAACTTAGAGTCGCATTAGAATGATTCACATTGCGTTCCAAGAATCTTGACATAATTCTTGGAAAATAGAAGTTAGTTCTAAATCAATACGGACTGGGCTATCAATCCAACATGCGACTGCAATCATATTATTGTGTATTGAACCAAACTAGAACCCGAGTCCAAGCATGAGTCCCTAAGCTGAGTTTGTATAAACAAGCTGGACTAAACCAATATTGGATCCCCAAGGACAAGATTCATATCTTGCCTAACCCTTATCGAGACTTCAGTCTAGGGGAAGCCAATATAAAAACTATTTTTATACTTTGATGATTTTTTCCCTCTACTTGATGCTTGTTTATTTCTTTTTTCGCAATATTATTCTGCTTAGATTTTGGAATGGTTAATTAAGGACAAGACTTACTTTAAACTTGAACAACATAGTATTAGGAGGAGGTGAGATGATAGTACGTTAGGGATGCCTGTCTAAGGAGTCAAGTAGGGTAAGGCGTACCCTATTTGGCCTTTAAAAAGCTTTGTCTAGGAAAGGGTTGTTGATCAAATAAGGCTACGACCAAAGATGGCCTCTGTGCCTCGCCAAAACCTGGAAGCCGATTATCGAAACTCACGTTTAAATTACTATTTGATAAACTCAAATCTAACACAAGTTTCAATTAAATCTTAGAGTTAACATTAAATCAAAGATAAAAATAATACATCTCACAAAATAGATAAGGAAACCTGTTTTGTCACTTAAGAATTGGCTGAAATGTTTAGGACCTAATAATTTAGTCCAACTTAAACTATCCAAAATAATTCAACTCTTAATATACAACATTTTTCAAAAAATAAAATGTCTCTTATTAATTTTTCAAAATTAAAACTTTCACTTAATATTTTTCAAAATTAAAACTTTCACTTAATATTTTTCAAAATTAAAATTTCACTTAATATTTTTGTAAAATTTCACTTAATATTGTTCAAAATTAGAATTTCAAAATTAGAATTACTTAGTAGTTTTCAAAATTAAAATTTCACTTAATATTTTCAAATTTAAAATTTACTTAATTAATTAAAACTCAGTCTTTCAAAATCAGTTTAAACACATATTCTCAAAATCTCATTTTTCAAGATTCAAACTTATGATTTTCAAAAATTAAATTAATATTTTCAAATTTAACTATGTCAAATTCGATAAACCTTAAAGATTTCAAACTAACCCATTGTTGTTAATCAAACTTAGTTTTTATTATAATTACATTAGAACCTAGTACTTGATTGAAATAATATTGATTGGTCAAACGCTGGTCAACTCGGGCGCCCGAGACCCTCACGAGTGCCTAGTCCTTTCCAGGTGTACGAGGCAGTCAAACTGCCATCACCTGAGCAAAATTGACCTCAAGCACCCGAGAAAGTCTCGGGCGCCTCAATGCCTGTCACGGCCGCCCGGGAAGGGTTTTATAAACCCACGCCCACAGCCACTTCTCCACACCTCAAATCATCCCCTCTAATCTTCTCCTCTTTTTTAAGGCGCCCCCAAGCTGTCCTAAACTTCCTCTTCCTACAATGCCACCCTGGTATGAATTAGCTATAAGTTTACTTTTGAATTTTCAATTACATATCATGTTTTAATTTAATTTCACTTAATAATGATAGTTTTTCTATTTACTTAGTAAGCGCCGAGTCACCCAAAATGATCCTGGTGCCGAGCCTAGTCCAGACCCTAGATTTCCTACCTTAGCTTTATTTAATAAGTTCGCACAGACAACATATAAACCTATTAAGACTAGCAATTTAAATAGAAGCTTCTTTACCCAATCTTGCCCTTTAGCCATAGACATTATTAACTTCTACCAGCTAGATTAGCTAGTGTATTGCACCAATCCCATCAACACGTCCCTGTGTGCCGAATTTTACAACAACTTGGTCAAAATTGATGACCTTTACTACATTACCACTGTCCAGACCATTCCACTCACCATCACGCCTACCCTTTTCAACCGTTTCGTTGGACTATGACCCTCTCAGTCCACATTCTATTGCTATCCTCCGACAGATCTTCCCTTCGCTCCTCCGTATTCACACATTACCCTTGATACTCTCTACTCTTACTTTTTCGGAGATGCAAGGGATCCGACGATACATAGATTTCAGTCCATCGATCTGTACATTCAGGACTACGCTCTTTACAGAGGCCTGATCCGCTGCATTCTCCCTTTAACCTCTCGAGATGTAGCAGTGATCCGACCCTTCCATTCCTTCCTACTCTATGCGATGATCCACCACTTGGATATAGACATTGGTCTACACATATTCCAGACGATCATCTACGCATCCAGTATTGCCACCCATGATAGAGTACGAATACCCTACTGTCATATTCTCACCTCCCTCCTTCATCACCAAGGTCACGACATCTCTACTGGAGAGGTCATCATGATGACCGAATTTGACGAGATAGGGTCTAGGAACTTTTTGTTAGCAGCCATAGACATCATAGCCACCGGGGTTATGTCGTGGAGACGACGAGGTACTTGACGCCGGATTGACTCGGACGACGAGATGGACGTTGACGTAGCCTATCTCACTGCCGAGATTGAAGAGCAGCTGCGAGAGTCTCCACCACCACCGCCTCTTCTGACTATGGACTAGCGACTTGCACGGATAGAGATGGAGGTCCACAGTCTCCGATAGGAGATGGAGGCTCATCACGTCAAGCACATGGATGCCCTTCAGGCTCGACACGATGAGAGGCTCGCGGTAGACCAAGCTCGACATGAGGAGATGATGTCGATGTTTCGGTCGTGGCAGCCCGACCCATTTTGGCCTCCTGGCCCATCTTCTTAGACCAGCGTTGTATTTCTGATGATCTGACTTTCCCTACTTAGTAGGGATGACTTGTTGACTTACGTTATGCACTTGACATGATTACATCCAAGCACCTGATTTATTTATCTACTTCATATTTGTACACCTGACTTATATTTTAGGGTTATGCTTAGTAGAGTAGGACTGTTCTCAATTTTTCTTAAAATTTTCATTTCATATTTTTTGAAAAATCCTTTTCTTTTTAAACTTGATGAAATTAAAATTCTTTTCATTTAGAGTTTTTAAAATACTATACCTTTAAAACTAGGGTTTTCTACGCAATGGACTTAGCCTAGGATTTAACCCTAGAATTGCATGCTCCTGTTGGTGCAAGTTGCATCAATGATGTTCTCCTCTAAGTGTTTTAATGTTAGACAATTTACTTAAGCCAGTGACACATTGAACAGATAAAGGGGAATTAAGAGAGGAGTAACCAAAGTGGAAGGAAGTCCTAGTAAACTTAGGCAATAAGTCCTGGTTCAGGGAATTGGGCACTAAGTCCTGATCGAGGATTGGGCACTAAGTCCTGGCAAAGGGCTGGGCACCGAAGACCTGCTCGGAAGGTGGGCACTAAGTCCTGATCAAGGATTGGGCACTAAGTCCTGGTCGGGGACTGGGCAAGAAGACCTGGCCGAGGGTTGGGCACCGAAGACCTGGTTCGGGGAATTGGGCACGAAGACCTGGCTGAGGGTTGGGCACCTAAGTACTGGACCTAGGGTTTGGGCACGGAGTCTTGGTCCAAGGGACTGAGCAACTTAGCTGAGCGATGACTAAGGACAGAAGTAGAGACGGGTCAGGGTTCGGGCGTCTCGAGGTCCGGAGTAATCGGAGGCTAAGCAAAAGTCCACCCGAAGGACTGGGTGGCAACCGGCTCCTGAAAGGAGTAGGTGGAAGGCGCGTTCTCGGGGGGTGAGAACTTGCGTCGGTTTGACCTAGAGTTTCATACAAATCCGAAGTCTGAACCAAGTCCTTAAGGCTAATATTGTATGTATATGTGCTTTGTGTTTGTGTATTGTAACGCCCGCCCTTTTTCCACACCTTATGGGGTGGCAAGAGGCGGCGTTACGCTAACATACATAGGGGCATGTGAACATCGTAATGCAGCAGAATAATTTAAAACTTTATACATACATGCAACCAATACTTGAATTATGTAGACATGCCTTAACTATCATTTCTAAACATCGTGACATGGTACCTTAGCATGTTAACATTGTATGTAACATCATGATATGAACTTCACATAAATCATCCATAAGCAACATAGGTAGTAGGTTATTCTTTTAGGCATGACTATCATAAGTATAACATGAACTTAAGGAGACAATGCAAAACATAAGACATGTGACAAAGTATAAACATGAGAATCTTTTTTTCTTTTTCCTTTGTCATGTCACTGCCACACACACACTCTTGCCTCTCCTGCTGCTTCACTTAATATCCTCTTGCTTGGTCTGCAGTATAAGAAAATAAAACTATAAGCACATAGGCTTAGTAAGACCCTTTCCTACTCACCAAAACCATACGCCACATAACACATAAGCATATGAAACATTTAACATGACATGGTGCGTAACATAAAACATAAGCATATGAAAGATTTAACATGGCATGGTTCTTAACATAAAACATAAGCATATGAAACATTTAACATGGCACGGTTCTTAACATCAAACATAAGCATATGAAACATTTAACATGACATGATTCTTAACATGAGACATAAGCATATGAAACATTTAACATGACATGGTTCTTAACATAAAACATAAGCATATGAACATTTAACATGGCATGACACATAACATGAATGGATGCATGAGTCAAATGCATATAACATAAGGATGCTTATTTGAAAATCATACTTATAAATACTTAAATATAATCATCACATCATGGGGCCCTGGCTTGTACAATATACATACATCATATGCGCGTATCCCTAGTAAATACGAGGTAGCTAATCTTGACCTACTAGGGTAAGGACAACTGCAGTAGTCCCAGAAACTGAGGCTTTCATTGGGAGCCCATCCCTGTTGGACAGCTGCGGTAGTCCCAGAACCGGGGACAGCTGCGGTAGTCCCACACCGAGGCTTACATGAGGAGCCCATCCCTTGGACCCTTACTTCGGTCCGGTACAAACCCATTCATAAAGTAAAATAGCTTCACATGCTTCATCATTCATGGGACATTCATAGCATATTTAATGACATAAACATGATCTTATTACATGAAGCATGACATAAAACATACTTAGCATTTCATCATTCATAGTTAATGCATAACATCATTGTGCCCTAAAGGCATGAATATCATCATCATTCATCGTCTTCATTCATAAGGTATGTCATGCATACATCATTATGCCTTAGAGGCTTTAACATCATTTTCATTCATCATCTTTATTCATAAGCATGGCATACATACATAATTATGCCTTAAGGCATAAACATTATCTTAGTTCATCAAGCTTGCATGATCATGGTGCATAAGGTAAGCATGCATTACATACATGGTACATATCAAGTACCGTACATAATCATAGTATCTATCATAAAGCATGCATGGGTAGGATCTATATGAGCATAACACATACCACATAGGTTCATGGTATTCAACATAGCACATGCATAGACCTTCATAACCATATATCTATCATAGGTATTTAACATCATACATGCATTATTCTACATAAACATGAGGCCTACATCACAATACATGTGTTCATGGTATATGGTTTAAAACATTCATGAATAAACATAGCACATAACCTAACATACAAGTCATCATATATAGCCCATAAAGCTAGGGTATTAGGTAACATAAAAATTCTTACAACATGCTTAAACATATACATACATCATAGTAAACCATAAACAAGTATCCTTGAAACCTTAACCCAACCCAAACCCTAGATTATGAGCTTGGCTGAATGTTTAATAGGAGGAGATCCCATTATTCAAGCAACATGAAAGGTCCCATAAATAAAAGAAAGCTCATACATTACATACAATGCCATAGGCAGCCCCCATGATTGGGGTTAACCCTAAGTCCTAGCCCTACATCTTGGTCTTGGCTGAAACCCTATAGGGTCACAAGTACATGGAAAAATTCATACAATTCCCAATTTACATCTAATACCTTACATACAACACCATAGGAAACCATTAGAACCCTTGCTTGGAGTTAGCCCTAACTCCTTGTCCTATAACCTATCTTGGCCGAAACTTACAAGGGTCATAAGTGTTAGTGATATGAGAGAAGTGTCCTAAGGCAATCGCCTTATGATTGTAAACATTTATTTCAATAAATGAAAATTCACTATTTGAGTATACATGTTTGTATATTTGATTGGGATCTTAAACTCATCTACTGAATGTCCGCCATACAATTCACAGCATAAGAGAATTTGTGATGGGATCGCAACTAGTGATTATCACTAAATGTGCAAATGTGAAGTGTTGGAAATATCCCTAGTCGATGAATTGATAAATACGGACATTATCAATTCTGTTGAGACTAGCATGGGTTATTCTCTAATCAGCTGATTCTCACTGGCTGGTGACATCGGGATGTCCGGAGATAAACATGGATGCTAGTTAAGGGAACTAGTTCATTGGAGTGACTAGCTGTAAGACTTCATATGGGAATCTACATATAGATATGTCAATGAAGATCTTACTGTGGCTTAAGTGCGATGTTCCTTTGACTTGCGGTGTTCAAGTCATCTTGGTCATGGAGACTTATACTTTGACATCTTAAGCAAGCATCTCCAAGGAGGTGTGGACCCAGGATGATCGGGTATAAGCCGAAGTGCCTGAAGATGTTTGAACAGCCTATAAAGGATTCACCACTCCTTGCGAGGAGATGTATACCCAGGCCTATCGTCGGATTGTTACTCAAAGCCTCTGGCCAGAGCATATCATGTTGAGAGTGCGAGTCTCTTAAATACATGAGAGTAATTAGAAATCCAAAGGACGAGGAAGACACTATTTGGGCTAGGTGTGACGTAGTCAGCCTAGTGGGGACTGACACCATTGACCGTGTCCTGAACCAAGTGGGTATAAGGTGGTGACGGGAATGGGGCACGATTCATTAGAGCTACTGAAGGGTTTCAGAATAATTTCTTCTGAGGTCAAACCGTTGATCTTTCGATTAATTGGGGATCATGATGTACTACTAGGTGCCACTCATGATCGTTCTATAATTAGTTAAATTATAGACGCCAACATAAATCGAAAGCCTATTTAGTCACACGCACTACGAGTAATCCGAGGGATTTAAAACGAGTTGAAAATTGGATTTTCCGATCAAGAGAAATAAGTCGAATCTGAGTTAGTCAGAGGCGCAATGGAAGCTAAAAATGGCTAAGTCTTTTGAAGGCTTTTTGGGCGAATTAAATGGGTTTAATTCGCGATCGGTTCGGGTTGTTTTGGCCGACCAAAGAGGGTGTCCACCCTCTTGGTGTTGGCCGGCCATTAAAGGGAGAAAAACCAATTTAATTGGTTTAATTAATAAAATAAATCTAGTGTGATTTATTTTATAAATTATGGATAAATAAATTTGTATAAAGAAATTTATATAAATAAATTTGTAGAAATTTATTCCTTTTATGGAAGTTAAAATAATCTATGAATTGGTTTATTTTAATTTTATAAAATCAATTATGAATTGATTTTTCCATAATAAGAAAGTTTATAAATTTCTTATAAAAATTTATTCCATAATTTAAAGAGAAGAAGAATTAGTTTTATTATAAATTGGTTTATAATAAAGACTCGGATTAAACAGAATAATTAATAAGAAAATTTAGAAGATAAATTTCTTATAACTAATTCCGTTAATTCCGTTAATTCGGTTTAGAGGGAGACTTAGCAAAGGAGTTGCTACTATATAAAGGAACCAAAGGCTAGCCCTTATTCCAATCAATTAATCAAGAGATTAATTATTCTCTCCCTCTCTCTCTTAATCTCTCCTCTCCTCCTTCTCCCTCTCTTCCCTTAGGGCCGGCGCCCACCCTAGCACCCCTAGGGCCGGCGCCCAACCTACATCCAAGGTGGTGGAGGCCGTGAGCTTCAAGAAGAAGAAGGAGAACCCGAACACGAAGAAGAAGAAGCGGATAGTGATTCCTCTCTTCCCGGAATTCGATTCCGTTACTTCGTTGGTTAGTTTTCCATTCTTTTCTCTTGTTGTTCTAGTTGTGCCTTTAGAGAATCTAGTAGTTCTCGTCGGCATAAAACTCGTGACTTTCCGAAGTCATCCCGAAGAGAACTCGGCGTGGACGCGAATAGAGGCGGAGCTTCCAAGGGATGCTACGGTTGGATCTCGTCCCTTACTTCGAGTTACGAGAGGTATAATGTAAATTAGTTTACTTTTTCCGCAAAGTTTTATTTTATGATTATGTCCACACACCATAAGGTTGCATGCTAGATACGTGGTTGAAATAATTTAGGAAATTATTTTATGCTAATTCTTCCGCTGCACGTAAAAATTTAAAATTTTACGAACCCGTATCTTGTCGACATGCACCCGGTCCCAACAGTGGTATCAGAGCCGGTTAGTGTTCGACATTATCATATAATTGTTTTGCGGAACACTTTGTCATGATCTCAATTTTGGAAAAATTTTTCAATTATGGAAACTTTCAAATTATAATAGATTTTAGATTTAGGAATTTCAATGTTTGGAAATCCTCATGAAATTTCGCAAACGTTTGAAATTTTCTAGTTTCTAAAATTTTATAATAATTGTGAAAATTTCCCATCTTTGGAAACTTTCCAAATTTTGGAAAATTTGTTGGTGCAGGAAGCACCAGATCGAACCTTGTTTTGATATTGGCAAAGGATTCAATGTTAAGGGTTATTTGTTGTCTAACAATGCTGCTTGAGAGTGCAGGAAACAAAGTCCTAGCGAAGGGCTGCTAGGCACCTGACGATGGGCTGTCAGGAAACCAAGTCCTGGCGAAGGGTTGCTGGGCGAAAACCAAGTCCTGGCGAAGGGCTGCTAGGCGAAAACCAAGTCCTAGCGAAGGGCTGCTGGGCGAAACTCAAGACCTGGCGAAGGGCTGCTGGGCAAAAACCAAGTCCTGGCGAAGGGCTGCTGGGCGAAACTCAAGACCTGGCGAAGGGCTGCTGGGCAAAAATCAAGTCCTGGCGAAGGGCTGCTGGGCGAAACTCAAGACCTGGCGAAGGGCTGCCGGGCAAAAGTCCAACTGGAGGAGCCGGTTGGCACCAGGTAAATTCTCCCGAGAGGAGTAGGTGAGGACGCGTTCCCCTTGAGGGAACATTAGGCGTCGGTTCGACCTAGGGCTCCATTTTGGAGACCAAAGTCAGAACCAAGATAGCCAAGGCTGTATAATTCATTATGTTATTGGTTTATTGTGTTTTGGACTAACCCTGGATGCGGGACCAAAGGAACGTGTGTCTGCAGCTCAGAATGCCTCAAAGGAAAGAGGCGATCGCTGACCAGGCGCCCGGAGTGTCCCGGGCGCCCCCAAGGTGAACACAAAACACAACACAACCAGAAGAACCTCGATAGTACATTCTGAGGGCGGCCCCGCTGTCCCGGGTGCCCCCATTACAAACCAACTCTGCCGCGTCTGCGCTACACGCCCGGGCGCCCCGCGTGTCGTGGGCACCCCCACTGCCAGCTGCCGAAGCGCATCCCTGCGAACGCGCTTCGCCCCACTTGTCGCGGGCGCCCCGCGTGTCGCGGGCGCCCCCACTGCCAGCTGCCGAAGCGCATCCCTGCGAAGCCGAGGAGATGAGGCTTTGACCGGTCAATGCGGGCGCCCCGAGCCATCCGGGCACCCCGGTCAAACCGGATCCCGAGGATAAGGGGATCAGACGGCGATCGAGCAACAACCGGATCTGCTGCCACGTGGGGGGGCGCCCCCGTCGACCAGGGCGCCCCCAGGCCCTATATAAAGGGCCCTCGACCTTCTTCTTCAGAGCATCAATTACTGTGACACTTCCACGCTCTTCTGCTTCCACGACACGCTCCAGAACTCTTCCAACTCGAGCTGACGACGTCCTGCTGCTCCAACACTTCGATCTACACCGGACGTCGGTAACGAAGAGCTTGATTAAGTTTACTAGGCTGATTTTGTAATACTTTTTATTGTAAACTTTCTCGAACGTATAGAATTGCCCGCAGAAAACGGTCAACGACCGTGGGCCTTGGAGTAGGAGTCGACACAGGCTCCGAACCAAGTAAAACGACCGTGTTAGCTTTGTTTTTGTGTCTTATTTCCGCTGCGCACTTACTCTTTTTAAATCCGAACGATTTGCGACATTCACCCCCCCTCTCTCGCATTTCTCGATCCAACAAAATTTTCTATTTTAGAAATTTTCCAATTTTTGGAAATATGTAATTTTTCTTTTTACCCGAAACTTACAATTATTCTGAAAATTATTTTTTTAAATCTCGCAATTTTGGGCACTTTCTTTTGAGAAAGTCTAGAAAAATTCATGGACAGTTAATTGACAATTAAATTTGAATTGGTTTTTAAATTGACAACAAAATTCTTTATTTTGGATTGAGCCTCGGGGAGCCGTCCAATTTAAAGTTAGTTGTTGTAATTTAATTTCCTAATTTTTAATTGAAATTGTCATGTTTGATTTGGATTGAGCCTCGGGGAGCCGTTCAAATTGGATTTACGACAAATTACTTTTCTTTGGGTATCTGAGCCTCGGGGAGCCACCCTTAGAAAACGATTTGTTGTAATTAATTAAATCCATGAATAAAATATGCTGAAGAGGTGATGCTCTTACATATTGTTGTCTCCAAAATTAATTAGGAAAATGGTTTCCTATAGAGTTTTCTTAAATAAGATTTTCATGAAAATAATATGTAGTTGAATTAAGGGATTTGTCTCTTAATTTAATAAGATTTAATTTAGAGAAATCAAAATCTTGAACATATTATTTCCGAAATTAATTATGACAATTTAGGAAATTGTTTCCCAAAACAATTCCTTTAATAAAGTATGAAATTATAATTAGGAAATCCGGTTCCTAATTTAATTCATGAGACTTGATAAATTAAGTCACATACATACTTTATTAAGGAAATCATTAGTCATGATATAATTTTATGTCATGAATGTGCTTAGAAAAGAATGAGACCCAAACACCCCTTACAAAAATATTAAGGCTAACACCTTCCATTAATATGGTTAGAACCGGAGTTTTGTTTCTCGCTAGGGTTGATGGACACATCCATGCCCGACTTGAACCTCAACATGTTCAAACCATGGAATTAGTTTATGAATAATATAGTTCGAGTCAGAGGCCAATCATTAGTTTTGGTTGTTGGACACATCCAAGCCGGACTATGCGGTTGAATGAGCTCCAACCATGTTAAAACTATTTCTTGATTAATGGGTCAGCCTTAAGCTTGGAGCATCGATTTATTGTGCCACAGCCAAGGTCGATGTAAAGAGAGGTGCAGTTGGGTGTTATGTATAATGATACATACTTGTTAATGAGTTAACAACCCAATGATTTATGCAAACATTCAATTAGTTGATAGCATAAAGTGATAGTTACATATATGTGATGTGTAATCGGTAAAATTACCTACCTTCATAGCTAAGAAAAACTTGATGGCCACAGCCATGGTGGTTCTTATCTATGGTTGGATATCAACCTATTTGGAGATGTTCCTACGATCTCCCGAATTGATAATAAGGGTGATTCAATTCGTAAAATAAATAGGATTTAATTTATGTATGTTGATACATTATTTAATCAATCTTCTCGCATAATCTCAATTTGTAGTTCTAGGATAATCACTCGATCATGTCTACTCAAATAAACCTGCGTTCCATTTTGGACACCAATAAACTGACTGGGCCGAACTTCATGGACTGGCTTCGAAACCTGAGGATAGTCCTCAAGGCAAAGAAGCTTGCAAATGTCCTTGAAGATCAACTTCCCAACCGTCCTCCCGAAAGTGCAACTCCAGACCAGTTTCCTGAGTTGCTCAACCTGCTGAAGACTTTAGAGCCTTCTGAGAAGCAGGATCTAAAGACGGTACTGTTAGTTGGTTCCTCGAAGAAAGGTTCTAAGAGGAAGGCCAAAGAACAGAATAAGGGAAAGAAGAAAAAGGCCAAAAAGACTGAAAAGAAACCAAAAGGCACTTGCCATCACTGTGGCAAGGAAGGTCACTGGCGAAGAAACTGCAAGATTTATCTTGAGTCCATGAAGAAGAAGGCATCCGATGCCCCATCCTCTTCAGGTATCTTCGTTATTGAATGTCACTCTATTTCCTCAAATACCTGGGTACTTGATACTGGGTATGGCTCACATATATGTAATGACATACAGGGGCTAAGGAATAGAAGAAGACTCGTCAAGGGAGAAGCGAATTTGAGAGTTGGAAATGGAGCAATGATTGCTGCTGTTGCCATCGGAACATATTTGCTGAAGCTCCCTACCGGACGTATCTTAGAATTGGATAATTGTTATTTTGTTCCTTCATTAATAAAGAACATTGTATCTATTTCATGTTTGAATGAAAAAGGTTATCATTTAACTTTTAGTAACAATTGTTGTTACATAACTTTAAATGGCGTTCTTTATGGAAATGGAACTTTGTGCAATGGCATCTACACGTTAGATTTATCCAGTGACATTTTCAATATCGAAGTTAGTAATAAACGTGCTCGAATAGATAATCGAATAGACTCCTACACGTGGCACTGTCGTCTTGGCCATATAAGTAAGAAACGCATGACCGAATTACACCGATGTGGAATTTTGGAATCATTTGAACCCGGTTCATTTGATACATGCGAATCGTGCTTAAAAGGCAAGATGACCAAATTACCCTTTCCCGGAAAAGGTAATCCAGTGGGAGAGTTGCTTGGTCTAATACATACCGATGTATGCGGACCAATGTCAACTCAAGCACAAGGAGGCTATAACTACTTCATCACCTTCATCGATGATCACTCACGATTCGGTTATGTGTTCTTGATGAAACACAAATCTGAAGCTTTTGATAAATTCAAAGAATTCAGAAATGAAGTAGAGAAACAACTTGCCAAAAGTATTAAAATACTTCGATCCGATCGGGGTGGAGAATACTTAAGTCAAGAGTTCCAAGATTATCTTAGGGACAATGGGATATTATCCCAATGGACTCCGTCGTATACACCACAGCATAATGGTGTATCTGAGAGGCAAAACCGAACCTTGATGGACATGGTTAGGTCTATGATGAATCATGCAACTCTTCCAAAATCCTTTTGGGGTTATGCACTTAAGACAGCTGTTTACTTGCTAAACAGAGTCCCGACCAAGGTAGTCTCTACTACTCCATATGAGATTTGGAATAGTAAGAAACCTCACTTAACTCACCTTAAGATATGGGGTTGTCCTGCTTATGTGAAGCGGACTATATCAGACAAATTGGATGCTAAGTCTGATAAATGTCTATTTATTGGATACCCTAAGGAAACGAAGGGTTACCAATTCTATCATCCCTTGGAACAAAAGGTGTTTGTTTCAAGGCATGCTGTATTTCTAGAAAAAGAATTTCTTTTACAAGAAAACAGTGGGAGTAGCATTGAGCTTGATGAAGTTCAAGAGACTCCAATAGACATTAATGAGACACCTAGTCTAGACCCACAACCGATAATTCATAGTGATGAGCTATCAGTTGAACCTAAAACTACACCACCTCTTCGTAGGTCTGATAGGACACGCAACATTCCAGAGAGATACGGATTTCTCGTAAGTGAATCGAACGACGTGTTGCTCATTGGTGATGACGAACGTATCAGTTATGAAGATGTTCTGAAAAGTTCAGAAAGGGACAAATGGCTTGAGGCCATGAAGTCGAAATGGATTCCATGTATGAAAACCAAGTATGGGACTTGGTTAACCCACCTGAAGGGATTAAGCCCATAGGGTGCAAGTGGGTTTTCAAGAAGAAAATCGACATGGAAGGTAATGTAGTTACCTTTAAGGCTAGATTAGTGGCAAAAGGATATCGTCAAAAACAAGGAATTGATTATGACGAAACCTATTCGCCAGTAGCTATGCTTAAATCCATTCGGATGCTCCTAGCCATAGCAGCTCATTATGATTATGAGATATGGCAAATGGATGTGAAAACAACTTTCCTTAATGGAAACCTGCTTGAGGATGTATACATGATACAACCTGAAGGTTTCACATCGGTTGATAAAACCAAAGTATGCAAGCTTCGACGATCCATATATGGACTGAAGCAAGCATCTAGGAGCTGTAACATCCGTTTTGATGAGACAATCAAAGAGTTTGATTTCTCACAAAATCATGACGAACCTTGTGTGTACAAGAAGGTTAGTGGGAGTGCAGTCGTATTCCTAGTATTATATGTCGATGACATCTTACTTATAGGAAACGATATATCAGTTTTACAGACAGTTAAAATTTGGTTATCCAAAACTTTCTCCATGAAAGACCTGGGAGAAGCAACCTATATCTTTGGGATTAGAATCTATAGAGATAGATCAAAACGGTTGCTTGGTCTTTCGCAGTCTACATATATAGACCGAGTGCTAAAAAGGTTTAGCATGTCGGAATCCAAGAAAGGTTACCTTCCCATCAGGCATGGGATCAACCTTTCGATGTCAATGTGTCCGCGCACAGAAGACGAGAGGATTTGCATGAATAAGATTCCCTATGCATCCGCAATAGGATCTATCATGTATGCTATGTTATGTACAAGGCCCGATGTATCATATGCTTTGAGTGTCACAAGCAGATACCAGTCGGATCCAGGAATGGATCATTGGGCGGCTGTCAAGACAATCCTTTTTTTTTTTTAGCACTCATAATTTAATTATTTTTTTTCAATCAAGCTACAATTAAAGCCATGGCAAAACTAAAACCTGCTAATAGTTCGACTAATGTGCAAATTCATGTCAGCTCAAAGAAACAACAATTGGAAGAGACAAGAGATTCAAGGAAAAAATCATAACTAATAAAAATGAAAGAATGCAAAATAATGAACTTGCAATGAACTCGATCACTACGTTAGAGTCATCATGGTATCCTTTCATCCTGCATCTGATCAGACTTGCATCATTTCTCTTTTTTCTTTTTCATCTTTTGTCTTTTCTTCTTTTTTAGCTCATATCTGCTTTTCATCTTTATTTTTACCATGTTTCTACAAGCTTTTTGCATATCAGGATCATCAGAGACCAAATGTATCAACGAGTTCCAGATTCACTGCCATAATTCATCTACATATTCAATTGGGTAAGCATAGATGTCGGATCATCCTTGAATCTGGTTATCAATCATTGCTTCCATTTTCCTTGTAATTGATTCTTATTTTTTTTGCTTCATGTCCTTGTATTCAGGTTGGAATGTCGGTGCTGTCCATTCACCATCTTCTTCATCATCTTCAGGTTTGGCATCAGATCAGGAATCTTTGGAATATCATACCCTCGGTTTTTTCTGGATCAGGATGTATCCTTGTATCCATCTTAGCTTTTGGCATCCGAGTCTTTGATTTGCTTTGAGGAAGAATATCCAGTCGCTGTACAAACTACAGTTTGCTTTCATTGTTATCAATAAGATGCTATATGTAGCATTGGACGGACAATAAAGTATACACATGGTTAACTGATCAGTTCGCATGACTTTCTTATCATGTTTTCACGTGAAGATGGCATGAACTTTTATGTGTATCCAGATATCAGGTCACATATACTGTTGTATTCAAATTTTTGATCAATTTCAACTAAGCATTAATGTAAACAACAGTCAAGTTGTTCATGTTTACTGAGATTATATATGTTGTTTTTTGTGTAGAATTGTGAGATATTTTTTTTTTTTTTTTTAGATCGTGTATTTAGAGTGTAGTTATTCTGATTCTCATATTTCCAGATCATCGTAAGCTGATGACGTCCAAGATCGACATGTCTAGGCATTACTGTGATCTATTTATCTTATTGATATGGAATTATTTTCTGTCAAGTTAGGAAAAATAAAATAATTTATTAAAAATTTAAAAAATAAATGTTTTATATAAAGATATTAATATAATACAGACAAAAGATAAAATCAATTATACTATTTATTTAATGGAGGCGCAGTAAGTTGGAAAAGTTCCAAACAAGACACCGTAGCGGATTCTACCACGGAAGCGGAGTATATCGCAGCTTGGAAGAGCAAAGGAAGCAGTTTGGATCAAGAAGTTTGTCTCAGAACTTGGTATGGTTCCAACCATTGATGAAGCAGTGCCGGTTTACTGCGACAACAATGGAGCTATTGCACAAGCGAAGGAACCAAGGTCTCATCAACGATCCAAACACGTGCTTCGACGCTATCATCTGATCAGAGAGATTATAAGTAGGAATGACATACAAATTGAGAGAGTTCCCACTGAAAGGAATATAGCGGATCCTTTAACTAAGGCCTTGCCTCAAAGCAAGTTTGAGGGTCATGTTAGAGCCTGTGGTATTGGATACCGTAGCGATTGGCATTAGGCCAAGTGGGAGTTTGTTAGTGATATGAGAGAAGTGTCCTAAGACAATCGCCTTATGATTGTAAACATTTATTTCAATAAATGATAATTCACTATTTGAGTATACATGTTTGTGTATTTGATTGGGATCTTAAACTCATCTACTGAATGTCCGCCATACAATTCACAGCATAAGAGAATTTGTGATGGGATCGCAACTAGTGATTATCTCTAAATGTGCAAATGTGAAGTGTTGGAAATATCCCTAGTCGATGAATTGATAAATACGGACATTATCAATTCTATTGAGACTAGCATGGGTTATTCTCTAATCAGCTGATTCTCACTGGCTGGTGACATCGGGATGTCCGGAGATAAACATGGATGCTAGTTAAGGGAACTAGTTCATTGGAGTGACTAGCTGTAAGACTTCATATGGGAATCTACATATAGATATGTCAATGAAGATCTTACTGTGGCTTAAGTGCGATGTTCCTTTGACTTGCGGTGTTCAAGTCATCTTGGTCATGGAGACTTATACTTTGACATCTTAAGCAAGCATCTCCAAGGAGGTGTGGACCCAGGATGATCGGGTATAAGCCGAAGTGCCCGAAGATGTTTGAACAGCCTACAAAGGATTCACCACTCCTTGCGAGGAGATGTATACCCAGGCCTATCGTCGGATTGTTACTCAAAGCCTCTGGCCAGAGCATATCATGTTGAGAGTGCGAGTCTCTTAAATACATGAGAGTAATTAGAAATCCAAAGGACGAGGAAGACACTACTTGAGCTAGGTGTGACGTAGTCAGCCTAGTGGGGACTGACACCATTGACCGTGTCCTGAACCAAGTGGGTATAAGGTGGTGAAGGGAATGGGGCACGATTCATTAGAGCTACTGAAGGGTTTCAGAATAATTTCTTCTGAGGTCAAACCGTTGATCTTTCGATTAATTGGGGATCATGATGTACTACTAGGTGCCACTCATGATCGTTCTATAATTAGTTAAATTATAGACGACCAACATAAATCGAAAGCCTATTTAGTCACACGCACTACGAGTAATCCGAGGGATTTAAAACGAGTTGAAAATTAGATTTTCCGATCAAGAGAAATAAGTCGAATCTGAGTTAGTCAGAGGTGCAATGGAAGCTAAAAATGGCTAAGTCTTTTGAAGGCTTTTTGGGCGAATTAAATGGGTTTAATTCGCGATCGGTTCGGGTTGTTTTGGCCGACCAAAGAGGGTGTCCACCCTCTTGGTGTTGGCCGGCCATTAAAGGGAGAAAAACCAATTTAATTGGTTTAATTAATAAAATAAATCTAGTGTGATTTATTTTATAAATTATGGATAAATAAATTTGTATAAAGAAATTTATATAAATAAATTTGTAGAAATTTATTCCTTTTATGGAAGTTAAAATAATCTATGAATTGGTTTATTTTAATTTTATAAAATCAATTATGAATTGATTTTTCCATAATAAGAAAGTTTATAAATTTCTTATAAAAATTTATTCCATAATTTAAAGAGAAGAAGAATTAGTTTTATTATAAATTGGTTTATAATAAAGACTCGGTTTAAACGGAATAATTAATAAGAAAATTTAGAAGATAAATTTCTTATAACTAATTCCGTTAATTCCGTTAATTCGGTTTAGAGGGAGACTTAGCAAAGGAGTTGCTACTATATAAAGGAACCAAAGGCTAGCCCTTATTCCAATCAATTAATCAAGAGATTAATTATTCTCTCCCTCTCTCTCTTAATCTCTCCTCTCCTCCTTCTCCCTCTCTTCCCTTAGGGCCGGCGCCCACCCTAGCTCCCCTAGGGCCGGCGCCCAACCTACATCCAAGGTGGTGGAGGCCGTGAGCTTCAAGAAGAAGAAGGAGAACCCGAACACGAAGAAGAAGAAGCGGATAGCGATTCCTCTCTTCCCGGAATTCGATTCCGTTACTTCGTTGGTTAGTTTTCCATTCATTTCTCTTGTTGTTCTAGTTGTGCCTTTAGAGAATCTAGTAGTTCTTGTCAGCACAAAACTCGTGACTTTGCGAAGTCATCCCGAAGAGAACTCGGCGTGGACACGAATAGAGGCGGAGCTTCCAAGGGACGCTACGGTTGGATCTCGTCCCTTACTTCGAGTTACGAGAGGTATAATGTAAATTAGTTTACTTTTTCTCAAAGTTTTATTTTATGATTATGTCCACACACCATAAGGTTGCATGCTAGATACGTGGTTGAAATAATTTAGAAAATTATTTTATGCTAATTCTTCTGCTGCACGTAAAAATTTAAAATTTTACGAACCCGTATCCTTGTCGACATGCACCCGGTCCCAACAATAAGGGCATGTAAAAATTCACATAAATCACCATTAACATCCCTTGCATCATGAGGAAACATAAGAAACATTATTAGAGAGTTAGACCAATCCTAACCATGGAAACATGGTGGTGGCCGAAACTTGTAGAGGGCCTTAGGGTGCTACAAAATTTCCCCAAGTCACCATTTATTCTTTATTCATCATGAGAAAGCACTAGGAAACACAAATAAGGTTTTAACATCATCTTATACCTCCACAACTTGCTTGGCCGAAACTATTAAAAAACCTAGCTCATGGTTTTCTCAATATAAATCCCAAACAAAACTTAAATCATGATAAACATCAAGGAAAACCATTATACCATAGGGGAGGGAGTCTTACACTTGGTGTCTTGGTTATAGACTCTAAATAGAGAAGAGGATGAAGACCTTGTTGTCCCTTGATCACCCCTAGCCCTTGTAGCCTTGTAGGAAGCCTTGGATCTTCAAGAGAGAGTCCCCTTGTGAAGCTTTTCCAAGGGAGAAAACCCTTGTGGGTTTCGGCTAGGAGGAGGAAGAAGGAGAGAGGGAAGCTTTGATGGAAGAGAAGAGGAGGAGAAACTATAACTTATGTGCCAAGTTATCTCTTCATTTCCCCATCCCTCTCTTATATACTAAGCAAGGAGGCAAGTGAAGGGGCATGGTGCCTCTTCTCATGGTGACCCTTCACTTCCTTAAGCCTTAACCAAAATCCTCTTCATTCTCTAATAGCACTCCCTTGCTAGGTGAATTGGTTAGTACATTCATGGTGATACACTAGGTCCAAGGTTCAATCCTTGGTGCATGCACTTCTTTTTATTACTTTTATAATTATTTTTGCCAAGGCCCATATAAGAGCCCACTAAGGCTTATGGTAATATTTCTAATTGAAATCCATTTCCATTTATGATAACATTTTTTTACGTAAGGTCCCTTAATAGCCATGGTATTAGAAGGGCCCATATAAGGCCCATTGTACCTAGCTTTCAATTTATATAAGAGATCTTGCTACGGTTTATGCTAGTATTCATACGTTATTCGAGAATTCGTATAGGCATGATCAATATTTTAAAGAAAAATATTGAGAGGATTTTACGGGTCGTTACATGTATCTTGCAGGTACCAAGGGTGGAAGACAAGGCAAGAAAAAACTGGGCTGGAGGCTTTGAAGCTAGGCGCCCCCATCAGTGGGGGCGCCCCCATGCATCCAGGGCACCCCCAATGATGGGGGCATGCAAGCTAAAGAAGAAAAAAAGCAGTCTCATGTGGTAAGCAGAATAGGCTTCAAGCAGGGCGCCCGGGATGTTGGGGGCGCCCAAGTTGAAAGCTGTAATTGCTATTTCGAGTTCGAAACACAGATAAGCCTTCACGCGGACGCCCGGGAGGTCCGGGGCGCCCAGGAGGTCCGGGGTGCCCTGGTCAAAGGTTTTATCAACTGCGGCGAGGTTGTCGCGGGGATAAGGTTTGACCGAGTTTATAGGGGCGCCCCCGACGTCCAGGGCACCCCTAGAAGCACTATAAAAGGGCTTCGACCCCTCTGCTTCAGACACAACTGCTGAAAGCGATTCTAAGCATTCTGACCAACAACAACGCTCTAAAGATGAGGCTCTACGACCGGGAGGCTCCAGGAGGAAGTGCGCGGCACTTCGGAGGTCCAGATCGGCCGAGTTATAGATTCTTGTTCGGTTTGCTTTTATTTGTTCCGTACTTAACTTTCAATATTGTTGATTGTACTTCTACACTGTAAGACGGGTTTTCTCCGCCTCCAGAAATTCCGAAAAGGAGACCAATAGTGGACTCACACCGAGTACATAGGAGGCCTTGGACGTACTGACCCTGGGGGGTTGGGAACCAAGTAAATAAATCTCGTTGTGTCCGTGTGTATTGTTTTTCTTATTCTGCTTTACTTTTTCGCTGTGCTACTAACTCTGATCTTAGAATGTTCGAAAGATTTACGAAGTTTACCGAAAGATTTTGACGGTCGATATTCACCCCCCTCTATCGACGGCACCAGTCCTACAATTGGTATCAGAGACGAGCCGCTCTTCACCGGACTAACCGCCGACGGAGCAACGATGCCAGGAGTTGAGGGGGAGCCCTGGGGTAATCAGGTACAATTTTTTTTAAAATGTCTGTTTTTAAATTTCATATTACGTGTTTTAAGTGCAGAGAGAGAGGGCACTATAAAAATCAGTGCCCTACTCGTAAGACTCGATCTACACCACCGGCGGCAAAGGAGACACCAGCGCCAGGAGTCCGGAAAAATAAGGATCACGTACAATGCTTCAAGTGCGGAAAATACGAACACTACAAGAACCAATGTCCGACAAAGGTACGTAAAATTTACGTTCTGAAAAGTTTCAAAATTCCTGCACTGTCTTTAGATAATTTAGTTAATTTTTCTGATAAATTAGATTTACTGCATAGTAAAATTAATATTTTGCATGACAAATTAGAAAATGTAGATATGACTAAATTATCAGAAATTAATTATTTAATTCAGAACATTAATTTAGTAATTTCTAAAATAAATTATCATAACTCTAAATCTAATAATGTTAATCCTAATAATTTTATTTCTGATAATATTAAACTTAATTCTGATTCTGATAACTTTAATTCTAATAATGTTAATTCTGATAATTCTAATTCAGATAAAATTAATCCTAAGGATAAATCTGAATTCAAAAATCCTAGGGATAAATCAGAATTCAAAAATCCAAAGGATAATTCTAAATTTGAAAATCCTTTAAAAATTATGAATTCAAATTTGAAAACCCTTTGTATAAACTTGAACCCAAATTTGAAAATCCTTTAGATAGTTATGAATTTAAATTTGAAAATACTGAGGATAATAAGGATAATTCTAAGGATAATAAGGATAATTATAAGAATAATTCTGAGGATCATAAGGATAATTCTGAAGATAGTGGAGATGATATCTCTTTAGATATTAATTTAATTATTCCCTTAGATAATCCTGGAAAATTAACTACTGACCCACTTTACTCCACCTACTTTGAGGATATTGAAAAATTTAATCTTGAGGAGGAGATAGAATTGTCTAAGATAAAGCCATAGTTAATAAAAATCACAAAGGTTCAAATAAATCAGAATTACTAGAGAAACTTGAAAAGAAAAATAAGGATGAGTCAGAAAATTTCGAAATAATGAAAATGTTGAACCTAAATCCACAACTATTAATTAATCATTTCAACCTTAATTATTCAAATTCAAATTAATTAAATCTTAATTATTCAAATTCAAATTAATTAAATCTTAATTATTCAAATTCAAATTAATTAAATCTTAATTATTCAAATTCAAATTAATTAAATCTTAATTATTCAAATTCAAATTAATTAAAACTTAATTATTCAAATTCAAATTAATTAAATCTTAATTATTCAAATTCAAATTAAATCTTAATTAAATCAATTAAATTCAATAAAATCTTAATTAAATCTTAATAAAATTATTTAAATCAATTAAAACAATTAAATCTTAATTAAATCAATTAAATTCAAAATAAATTAAATTCAATTTAATCTTAATTAAATCAATTAAATTCAAAATAAATTAAATCAATTAAATTCAAAATAAATTAAATTCAATTAAATCTTAATTAAATTCAATTAAAACTTATTAAATAAATTAAATTCAATTATATCTTAATTAAATTCAATTAAATCTTAATTAATCAATTAAATTCAATTAGATCTTAATTAAATTCAATTAAATCTAAATTAAATCAATTAAATTCAATTAAATCTTAATTAAATCAATTAAATTCATTTAAATATTAATTAAATCAATTAAATTCAATTAAATCCAAATTAAATTAAATTATCATAATTCAAATAAATTCAAATTAATTAAATCTTTATTAAATCAAATAGAAAATTAATTAGTCCTTAATTAATTCTTAATTTACGTATCCTTAATTAATTTAAGTAATCCTTTTTAAGTTCCTTTTTAAGTTCACTCTAACTCATAAATAACTTAAACTCAAATTAAATAAATCCTACCCAAACCGCAACAATTAATTTAAGAAAATTAAGTATGTCAAATGGGTTGACATATTCGCAGGTCCACACGACATGTATCAAATCGGGAATTTGATACATCTTTAGAAACTTAAATAAAATTATTTGACTTGTTTGACTCATGCATAACTGCCATGACATGCATCTGCTATTTTTCATATATATATGTCATGTCATTCATATTTAAATTTACACATGATTTAGAATGGTTATAGGAAAAAGATAATTGAAATTTAAAAACCTAGTATTTGGTGGAGGTGAGATGATAGTACGTTAGGGAAGCCTTTTTCTAATAAGGTCAAGTATACTCGGTCTCTTTAGACTGGTGAAACTAGCCGAAGCTACCAATCCAAGACCCAAACTAGTTAGACCAGAATTTTTCAAAAAGTAATTTTGAAAATGAAATTTCATTAAAAGGCTTTGTCAAGGAAAGGGTTGATGATCCAATAAGGCTACGACCAAAGAAGGCCTAGTGCCTCGCCAAGATCTGGAAGCCAATTTTTGAAATTCAAATTCAAGTTACTTGGTGTCAAATTCAAATCTAACACAAGCTTCAATTAAATCTTAGAGTTAATAATAAGAAAAATGATTCAAGCATCTCATAATATACCTATAAGGCAACCATGCTTGTTGTATTGATACATCTAAAATGGGTGAGATGTTAAGGACTAATGAATTGAAAAATATTTTTCAAAAATATTTTTCAAAATTGTTAGAATATTTTCCTAAAAATATATTTTCAAAATAGTGCTTCAACATAATAATGTTTTTATGGAATTCATGCTTGTCTGATTGATTATACATATTATACATTTTTCAAAAGTATATCTTTTCAAAAATTGTTTGACTCACTCAATTAGACACAAGCCTCTTAGGACAACACTAAAGTTCCTTAAGGCACTTAGATAGAATCAAAGGATGTTGGGTACAGGGGGAGTGGTTTATTCTTTTTCAAAAATTGTCCTTGAAAAACCACTGTCTTTTAAAACAGTTTTCGAAAACTAGGCTTTAAACACTATTACTTATGTTTTTAGAAAACTATGTCAGATAAAATACCTTAATTTCAAAATATGTTTTGAAATTTCAAAATACATTCCAAGAGTGTGCTTTGTCTTGTTTGATTTTGATAAACCCTAATGACACAGAGGAAGGTCCACTTCATAATCTACAAGGACTCCTAGGATGTGTCAGATTTAGGGGGAGTCTAAATCAAACTTCTGAAAAAGTATTTTTGTGTAGTTAATTGTTTTGAAATTATTAGATAATTCCTTTGATTTGAATCAATCCTTAAGACTCAGAGGAAGAATACTTGTGGTCAACAAGCTTCCCAGGACTGGGTCAAGTTTAGAGGGAGGTCAAATTAAAAGAATTATTGAATATTTCAAATGTTTTCATGCGCGGTATTTTCAAATCATGCTAAAAACATAAGTATTCGTTCAAAATACTATCATTTTTTTAAAAAATACCAATATGTTCAAAAATTCATCTGGATTTGATCAATTTGAAAAAATGTTTATCTTGAGGATGGAAAATCTTCCAGGATACTTAGGAAAATGTCCTTGTAGTCAACAAGGTTTTCTATGATTGTGTCAGACTGGAAGATTGATGTCAGACTGAAATCAAGTATTATGACTTCAAAAATTTATACATTTTTCAAAATATACTTACATCCTATTATTCTATTTTTCAGAAGTTATGTGACTTATGAAATTATTTTTATATTTACTTGAGTTTGAAAAATTTCTAGGACACTTAGGAAAATATCCTTGTAGTTAACAAGATTTCCTACGATTGTGTTAGATTGGAAAAGAAACCAAGTCAAGTAAAATATTATGTTTTCAAAATGCATAATACTTTTCAAAAATTACTTATATTTTTCAAAGTCTCATCTTTTTCAAAAATAGTTAGTACTTGCAAAATATATATAATATTTTTCAGAAAAACTTATATTTTTCAAAATATCTTTCAAAAATGCCTCAGATCTTTCAAAGTACTTGCACCTTTTAAAACTCACAGTATTCTTTCAAAAATATGGTATTTTTCTCAAATGCAATATTGTTTAAGTTTTCTAAGATCAAAATACGTAAATACTGAGTTTTATGCTATGCCTTCAAAAATTTATACTAAGTATTTTCAAAAAGAACCAAATATTCTCATTGTTGGCGCATGTATTTTTGGTGGTTTTTTTGATGTATGACAAAGGGGGAGAGATGCGCTTAAGTTAGAAATAATTTTTTTCTTTCCATCTTCCAAAGGATCTATTAATCAAAATGACTTTCAAAATGGGAGGAAGTGAAAGTTAGAAATTTTTTCTTCTTTTGTCAGAGGATCAAAAATATATATTCAAAACTAAGATCATTTTTTAGTTTGATCCGAAGGAGAGTAAGTTAGCCGCTTCAACCAATCTAACTTAAGTTCTTGTCAAACATCAAAAAGGGGGAGATTGTTGGTGCAAGTTGCATCAATGATGTTCTCCTCTAAGTGTTTTAATGTTTGACAATTTACTTAAGTCAGTGACACATTGAACAGACAAAGGGGAGTTAAGAGAGGAGTAACCAAAGTGGAAGGAAGTCCTAGTAAACCTAGGCAATAAGTCCTGGTTCAGGGAATTGGGCACTAAGTCCTGATCGAGGATTGAGTACTACGTCCTGGCAAAGGGCTGGGCACCGAAGACCTGCTCGGAAGGTGGGCACTAAGTCCTGATCAAGGATTGGGCACTAAGTCCTGGTCGAGGACTGGGCAAGAAGACTTGGCCGAGGGTTGGGCACCATAGACCTGATTCGGTGAATTGGGCACGAAGACCTGGCCGAGGGTTGGGCGCCTAAGTCCTGGACCTAGGGTTTGGGCATGGAGTCTTGGTCTGAGGGACTGAACAACTTAGTTGAGCGATGACTAAGGACAGAAGTAGAGACGGGTCGGGGTTCGGGCGTCTCGAGGTCCGGAGTAATCGGAGGCTAAGCAAAAGTCCACCCGAAGGACTGGGTGGCAACCGACTCCCGAAAGGAGTAGGTGGAAGGCGCGTTCTTGGGGGGTGAGAACTTGCGTCGGTTTGACCTAGGGTATCATGCAAATCCGAAGTCCGAACCAAGTCCTTAAGGCTAATATTGTATGTATATGTACTTTGTGTTTATGTATCATGCAGGTACCAAGGGTGGAAGACAAAGCAAGAAAAAATTGGGCTGGAGGCTTTGAAGCTAGGCGCCCCCATCAATGGGGGCGCCCCCAACAGCGGGGGCGCCCCCATCCATCCAGTGTGCCCCCAATGATGGGGGCGCCCATGCTAAAGAAGAAAAAATGCAGTCTCGTGTGGTAAGCAGAATAGGCTTCAAGCAGGGCGCCCGGGATGTTGGGGGCGCGCAAGTTGAAAGTTGTATTTACTGTTTCGAGATTGAAACATAGATAAGCCTTCACGCGGGTGCCCAGGAGGTCCAGGGCACCCTGGTCAATGGTTTTATCAGCTGCGGCGAGGTCGGCGCAGGGATAAGGTTTGACCGAGTTTATAGGGGCGCCCCCAGAAGCACTATAAAAGGGGCCTCGACCCCTCTGCTTCAGACACAACTGCTGAAAGTGATTCTAAGCATTCTGACCGACGACAACACTCTAATGACGTGGCTCTACGACCGAGAGGCTCCAGGAGGAAGTGCGCGGCACTTCGGAGGTCCAGATCGACCGAGTTACAGATTCTTGTTCGGTTTGCTTTTATTTGTTCCATACTTAACTTTCAATATTGTTGATTGTACTTCTACACTGTAAGACAGGTTTTCTCCGCCTTCGGATATTCCGGAAAGGAGACCAAAAGTGGACTCACGCCGAGTGCATAGGAGGCCTTGGACATACTGACCCTCGGGGGTTGGGAACCAAGTAAATAAATCCCGCTGTGTCCGTGTGTATTGTTTTACTTATTCTGCTTTACTTTTCCGCTGTGCTACTAACTCTGATCTTAGAATGTTCGAAAGATTTACGAAGTTTACCGAAAGATTTTCACGGTCGATATTCACCCCCCTCTATCGGCGACACCGGTCCTACAGCTCCTATAGATCTAGAAGCCAGCATCTCACAAGCACTTTAGGACACTTTGATTGATAACCTAGACTGGGATGAGATGCTTATGTCTATGCCTTAACTCATGATGCTTTAAGTCAGTGCATCAAAAGTGGTTGGGGCGATAAATACATTTGAACAACAATCAAGCTAAGTGTTCAAGCATAGAAAATCTAACTTTATCAGATCACTTAACTTGACTAACCCTAGTGAATGCTGTTATTATATAACAGTTAGTAAGTAGCTAACTGGGTTAGACAGGACCCGAACGAGTTCAATTTAGTTTGTTTGATCTTTTTGTTGCTTGGACTCACTAGAATTCATTTAATATGTGTTTAGAATTTTACAAAATAAACTTGCTCTGATTCACAATTTTTTTCGACCAGTATGTTTTTTGATATATGGCAAAGGGGGAGAGTGAAAAAAAGTAATTTTTTTAGAAAAAGTAAAGTTAAATTTTCAAGTTCAAAATTTTTTTGCAAAAATATTTTAAGTGCACGATGTTTTTAAGTACAAAATATTTTTCAAGTACAAAATATTTTTCAACTTCATAATACTTTTCAAGTACAAGATATTTTTCAAGTACAAAATATTTTTCAAGTACAAAATACTTGTCATGTACAAAATACTTTTCAAGTACAAGATACTTTTCATGTACAAAATATTTTTTAAGTACAAAATATTTTCAAGTACAAAATATTTTCTAAGTGCACAATATTTTTTAAAGTGCAAAATATTTGTTAAATGCATAATATTTTTAACTGCAAAATCTTTTTAACTGCAAAATGTTTTTGAGTACAAAAAGTGCAAATCTTTTGAAGTACAAATTCTTGTGGTAAGAAAAGTTAAAATTCCCTTTTTAAGAAAAAATTATTAAAATCTTTCCAAAAAGTGTCTTAAGTTTTTACAAAGTTTTGCAAAAGTAACTTTGTCAAAGATTGCTTGTCTTGTTTTCTTAAAAAGACTTTAACTTTTTCCTCAAAAAAGGTACACTTAAGCTCTTAGAAAAATTGCATATCTTCGAAAGCTCAGGGGGAGAATCTCTAATTCAGGGGGAGTTTAGTGCATGTTTTTTCAAAAATATTTTCTTAATGAGAGGAAAAATAAATATGTTTGTTTGATATTCCTATTTGTTCTGTTTTAACATATCTTTTGAACTAGGTTGCTATAAATCAAAAAGAGAGAGAGTGTTGGTGCCGGAAGCACCAGATCAAACCTGAGTGTCGATAATGGCAAAGGGTTCATAAGTTAATGTTATATTGTGATCTAATGAATCTGTTAGGTGTGCAGGAAAAGTCCTAGGTAAGCTAGGCACGAAGTCATGGTTCGTGAAATTGGGTAATAAGTCCTCGCTAAGGGCTGGGCACCGAAGACCTGACCGAGGGTTGGGCAATAAGTCCTGGTTGTGGACTGGGCACGAAGTCCTGATTCGAGGAATTGGGCAAGACCTGACTGAGGGTTGAGCAATAAGTCCTGGTCGTGGACTCGGCACGAAGTCCTGATCTGGATGATCGGGCAAAAGTCCAACCAGAGGAGCTGGTTGACAAAAGGTAAATTCTCCTTAGAGGAGTAGGTGAGGACGCGTTCCCCGGATGAGGGAACATTAGGCGTTGGTTCGACCTAGAGTTCCATTTGGGAAGCCCAATGTCAGAACCAAGACAGCGCAGGTTGTTATTTGTAATTAATTTATCTATTACTATTGCATTGGAACTAACCCTGGTTGCAAGAACAAAGGAAGGAGCTTTCTACATCCCAAGCACCTGAGAGGACTCAGGCGCTCAAGCATACAAGCGCCTGTATCGATATAGGTGCCTCAGATGGGTGATTCCAACAGTGTGCGAAGCTGAGCCTCCACGTCAGCAAGGAGGCACCGTGAGCATACAAGTGCCCCAGACATCCCAGGCCCCCTTGATAAAGGGATAAACGTTGGCCAAGTCCGCAGATGAGGACGCATACAGATAGCACACATGTCAGGAGCCCTACATCAACAAGGAACCCTAGATGACTATATATAAAGGGGTTCGCCCACTTGCTTCCAAACAACATTTCTTTCAACGCAAGCACTCAAGCGCTCAGTTCTATTTTCTCCGTGCTCAAGTTTCAAGTGCCAACAATGCTCCAGAACGACGACCCACTGCTCCGATCTTCAATTCCTTTTCCGGTCGTCAATATTTGTTATTAAGCGCTTAAATTTAATTCTGTATTCATGCTTCAACAATTTAACATTTTCTGAAATATAGAATTGCCCAACATAAACAGTCAAGGACCGTGGGCCTTGGAGTAGGAGCTGATCGAGACTCGGAACCAAGTAAAAGAAATTGTGTTAGCATTGATTTAATTTTCCGCTGCGTATTATTCTTTTCAAATCCAAAGTTTTTATCGATATTCACCCCCCCCCCCATCGATTCTAAACGAACCCACACTATATGCTTAGTTCTGGAATGATGAGTCGGATATTTGGTAAGATTTATTAAACTTATATTATCAGCAAATACCATAGTTTAGGTGTAATCCAGGTTGAAGACCTTAAGGGTATGCACCATCCATAAAAGTTGGGTTACACATTCCCCAAGGGCAACATATTGTGCTTCAGTTATGGATAAGACAACACATTGTTGCTTTCTACTGCACCAGCTAACTAGACATTGACCTAGTAACTGACAGCTTCCACTCGTACTTTTTCTATCTAATTACACCCAACATAATCTGAGTCCGAAAATCCTCACAATTCAAAATTGGACGTCCTTGGTGTTGGGTATGACTTGGCGGTTTCCTAAGCGAATATTCGGTCGTTCCAAGAGACCTCACCATGACTACGGATTAAAAATTAATCTGAATGGAAACCTGTCTCCCAACGACCATCTCGTGCCGTATCGAACGATCCAAATTACAACTCGGCCAATTACAAAAATCAGCCTTGTAATTTGCTTGACTGTTCGACCGCGGAAAAGGTGACGAGTGGATCGCCAACTTTTGTGTTTATGGTCGGGGTCCAGTTAGTAAATTATTCACCATGATACAAAATCAAAATATAATCTAACTAACATGAAATGACGAGACAAACAAAACAAGGCATAGTATGACATAAGGATAATCAAGGAGCTTGGGAAAGAGTTATACCTTTCCGATCACCTCGCGGTCTTCTATATTATGTCCCTCCCCTCTCGGACATCGTGTGGGTGACGGTCTACCGGGAACCGAGATCACCAAAGCATCCAAAAACCTCTCCTTCTTGCCCTAGACGAAAACCCTAGACTAGGGTTTGCACCGCCGGGATTACTTCTCCTTCCACGCGTGCGCCGCCGTCCAGCCAAGATCGCCGGCCACCTAATCTCCGTCCAACAGAGGCTGAGGAACGAGAAGAAGACTGAGAGGAAGGAAGAAGAATGCTTTTCTTCTTCCCCAAACCCGCGGCCCGCTCTCCACTATTCTCCCTCATCGTCGACGCCCTTGCGCCACTCCTCCACGCCGCCAGCCTCTTCTCCAACCTCTTCTTGCGAGCTCTGGCCACGAACTGAGAGGGAGATGATCTACCCTCTCTTAGCAGCCCACACCGAGAGAGAAGAAGGAGAGAACAAGTAGAGAAGATGGCTTCTCTTCTTGGTGTGCACCGGCACCCTAGGAGAGTGAGAATGAGAGGGAGAGGAAAGAGAGAGACCAAGGGTTTTCCAATTAGATTGATCAAGCCTTGGTATCATGATCTCCTAGGGTATTTATAGAGCTAAGGTAGGGACTAAGAGGAGGAGTTGGATCTTGTAACGCCTGTTTTTTTTTCTTTTCATAAAACGGCGTTACGTTAACATGCTTAGGGCATGTAGACATCATAATGCAGCGGAAACCTTTAACTTACACCTACATGCACTTACTACCCTTCCTAACATCATAACATGGGAACATGGCATATTAACTTTATACCTAACATCATATCATGTCATACTTAGCATCATGTCATACTTATCATCATGTCATTCTTAGCATCATGTCATACATAGCATCATGTCATAGAGTCACATTTAAGCACATACTAATAGAGGTAAAGTTCTATCATAAAACGATCAAACATATGGTCTCGTGGCCAAGTCACTATCACACACATACTTTATTGCCCTCCTGCTGCTTCCTTACGGTCCCCTTGCGTGATCTGCGGTATAAAGAAAATAAGACTATAAGCACACAGGCTTAGTAAGACTCTTTCCTACTCACTAAAACCATTCATCACTTAATCATGAGCATCTTAAACATTAACATACTTAGTGCTTTACTCAGCACATAAGTCTTTATGAGCACTTAGCATACCTTTGACATGACTTGAACATAACTTAGTCACTTTCATAGCATAGTATATACATAAACATGAAAACATTCATGGCTTGGCATAATACTTGGCATAGACATAAACATCATAAACATTCATAGCATGGCATAATTCTTGGCATAGACATAAACATAATAACATAACCTCATAAACATTCCTAACATGAACCTAAATAAAATCATGGCATCCGAACTTAGCATAAACACAATTAAATCATGACAACATAACTTAGCATGGACATAAATAAAATCATAGCATTCTATCCTAGCATAAACATAATTAAATCATGGCATCATAATTAACATGAGCATAAATAAAATCATGACATTCTAACCTAGCATAAACATAATTAAATCATGGCATCCTAAACTATCATGAACATAAATAAAATCATGGCATTCTAATTAACATAAACATAAATAAACCATGGCATCCTAAACTATCATGAACATAAATAAAATCATGGCATTCTAATTAACATAACCATAAATAAATCATGGCATCCTAAACTATCATGAACATAAATAAAATCATGGCATTCTAACTTAGCATAAACATACATAAAATCATTTGCATAAACATACCTTGCATAAACTTACTTTGCATAATGTTCTTATCATAAGTATAATGCATAACATGGATGAATGCATGTGGCAATTGCATTATATATATATAAGGATGCTTAATCTTTAAAAACATGCTTTTAAATACTTTAACATAATCATAACATTCATTGGGCCCTGGCTTGTACCACATTCATTCATCATATGCGCGCATCCCTAAGTAAATACGAGGTAGCTAATCTCGACCTACTAGGGTAAGGACAGCTTCATCGGTAGTCCCGAACCGTAAGGATAGCATCATCGGTAGTCCCGAACCGTGGACAGCATCATCGGTAGTCCAAAACCGTGGACCTTACTTAGGTCCGGTACAAGCCCATAAAATAAAATAAAATGCTTTTACATGCTTTTTCATTCATCATCATTCATTCATCATACTTGTCATTCATCATCATTCATTCATCATACTTGTCATTCATCATCATTCATTCATCATACTTAACATCATCGTTATGCCTTAAAGGCATGTACTTTAACTTCATTCATAAAACATGGCATACATACATCTTATTCATAAATCATGGCATACATACGTATCATTCATAAGACATGGCATACATGCATATTATTCATAAAACATGGCATATCATCCATAAGACATGGCATACATACATATCATTCATAAATCATGGCACATGTCTAAACATCTATGACTTAACATATAATTCATGACATACAAACTAAGGGTTTGGTTAACATAGAACTTCTTCCCCAAACAACATCCCATACATACATACTAGGCCCTAGGAAATATTTGATTCCATACTTAAGGCCAACCCTAATCCTTTAACCCTAATCTTGCTCTTGGCCGAAACTTCAAGCCCATGGGGCATGGAAAAATTTCCATTAAAATCCCCAAATCAATTGTTATACACCAACCATACCTTACCATATGGCCATTTGGGGCCCTTACTTGAAATGAGTCCTAACTTCCCACCCTATTAGGGTACTTGGCCGAAACCTATAGGGTCTCTAGGCCATGTAAAACATTCACATAAATACCCTCCATCTCCCTTATATCATGACAATACATAAAACAAACATTGAGGTTTTAAACCCAACCCTACACAAGGGTTCTTGTTGTTGGCCGAAACCCTAGGGTATCCTAGGGTACTCCAAAAATTCCCAAAAATTATTCTTAATCTCTAAACATCATAAGGGAATATTAAATAACATTATCAAGATTTTTGGCATCATTATGGACCCTAAAACCTTGTGGCCGAAACCCATAGGGTCTCTAGGGTGTTGATTTTGTTTCTTTCATGTTGGCCGAAACCCTAGGGTGTCCTAGGGTACTCCAAAAATTCCCAAAAATTATACTTAACCTCTAAACATCACAAGGGAACATTAAATAACATTATAAAGATTTTTAGCATCATTATGGACCCTAAAACCTTATGGCCGAAACCCATAGGGTCTCTAGGGTGTTGACTTTGGTTCTTTCATGTTGGCCGAAACCCTAGGGTGTCCTAGGGTACCCCAAAAATTCCCAAAAATTATATTTAATCTCTAAACATCATGAGAGAACATTAAACAACATTATCAAGATTTTTGGCATAATTATAGACCTTTAAATCATGGTGGCCGAAACCCACAAGCCTAAGGTTCTTGGTTTTCTTTTCTTTCAACATCAAATCCAAAAACTAACCAATATATCATGCTAAAAAATCATGGAAAACATAAGGAACTATTATACCACAGGTGAGGGAGTCTTACCTTGGGTTTCTTGATTTTTCGAACCTTGAAAGGGAAGGAAATGGTAAGATCTTTGGACCCTTGAACCCCCTTGCCCTTGTATCCTTGGAAGACCCCTTAGATCTTGGAGATGAGACCTCTTGTGGAGCTTTTCCAAGGGAGAACCCTTCCTTGGGTGTTCGGCTAGGATGAGGGAAGGAGGAGTTTCGAAAATGCAAGTAATGGGAAGAAGAGGTAACTCGCAAAACCCCCCTTTTATAGCCCATTAAGGAGGTAAATGAAGAGTCTCTCCATGACCCTTCATCTTCTTCTATGCTTTAACTAATATCCACTTCATTCCCTCATAACATTACCTTGCTAGGTGAGTTGGTTAGTACATACATGGTTGTGCAAGAGGTCCAAGGTTCAATCCTTGGTCCATGCACCTTATTTTTATTTTATTTAATTTTTTTTTATTTCCCTAAAATTCCGAAAATCCTTTAAAAATTCCCCCATAATTATGTTAATATTTCTTATTAAAATCCCTTTATATTTATACTAATTTTCACCTAAAATCCACCAAAAATTATGGTACTAGAAAGCCCATATAAGGCCCATTAGTGCCCTTTTTCCCAATTTAAATGAGAAAACATGGATTTTCTAGGCCAAGGTTCGCCTTAATATTTCTAGGTTCCTCAGAAAATTATCTAGACATGCTTAATATTTTAAGTAAATATTAAGAGAATTTTTCGGGTCGTTACAGATCTTGGCCGACCAATGGATCTAAACCCGATCTATTAATTAAGATCCATTCCACTAAAAGATCGTAATTGAACTTCCTCACCAACCCCATATTTTCATATGGGCTCCACATATTACGAGTCGTCTATCCCCCCGTGTTTAAGATCTCGAATGCCTATTAATTAATTTAAATTATTGAAAATTCAAATTAATTAACCTTTGGATCCTTGACTAGTACCACTCGACCTCATCATCATGCCGGATCAAATCCACCTGCAGGGTTTAGCATGATGAACCTTTCGAGCTCATCAAGGGGGCATCATCATCCCGACTCACCAGGTCACGGATTCTATCAATAATCAACAGCACATCATACTATTAATATTATTTCCCAACTTACCGTGCCTATCGATCTAACAGAATAGATCTCGCCCATTGGTAAATCAAAGAAATAATATTAATAATATATGCCCGTTATTATATCGAGATTAAGGGATCGTACTCTATAATAAAGTCTTGAGGTCATATCCAATTATCAAGTCAGTACAAATTGGATAACCTTGGATTTTGGTCCTGCTCAATGTACTCAAAGCACACTTGTGTAATTTTATGGTCAAGACCAACCACACCTAATTACACTACAACCATCCTGATGGTTTGTCCAATTCCATCTCGGTTGTGAGCCTCTACTTATACTAGGCAAGGGACTGATAACATGATCTTCCATATAACACCATACACCATGTTATCTACAATGCGTAGTAAAGGACTTCATGTATGTACTAATATAAACAGGCACCTAGTGTAGTTGTGATTCTCTTTTCAAAATGAAGATGTTCATATAATGAAATTCATGTCTTTCAGTATACATATCTTACAACCTCCCACTTATACTTAAAGATATTGTTGTTCTCTCACTGCTATACATCTGACTCTCATATCCTCCACATGCCTATCAAAAGCTCTAGCTGGAAGAACTTTCGTGAAAGGATCTACCAGGTTGTCCTTTAATGCAATCTTGGTGACAGCTACATCTCCTCGCTTTACTATTTCTCGTATCAGGTGGTACTTGCGCTCTATGTGTTTACTCGCCTTATGAGCTCGTGGTTCCTTCGAGTTTGCAACTGCACCACTGTTATCACAAAAGATTGTGATAGATCTGGGCAAACTAGGAATCACATCCAAGTCCATGTTGAAGTTTCTGAGCCATACAACTTCCTTGGCTGCCTCTGAGGCTGCCATATATTCAGCTTCCATGGTGGAGTCCACCACACACTTCTGTTTGACACTCCTCCAAACAATGGCTCCACCTCCTAAAGTAAACACAAACCCCGAGGTAGACTTACTCTTGTCCGTATCTGATAGGAAATCTGAGTCCGTATAACCCACAGGGACTAATTGGTATGCCCGGTAAACCAGCATATAATCCCTAGTGCATCTCAGGTATTTCAAAATATTCTTTACCGCAGTCCAATGTCCCTGTCCAGGGTTACTCTGATATCTGTTAACCATGCCGACGGAAAAACAAATATCAGGTCTCGTACACAACATAGCATACATGAGGCTTCCTACTGTCGAAGCATAAGGAACTGCCTTTATTTCCTCTATCTCCTTTGATGTTTTCGGACACATCTCCTTTGATAGAGGAACTCTATTCCTGAAGGGTGGGAAACCCTTTTTTAGAGTTTTCCATGCTAAAACGAGACAAGATAGTGTCAATATATGAAGCTTGGGATAGACACAACATCCTTTTCTGGTGATCCCTTATGACCTTGATCCCAAGGATGTGTCCCGCTTCTCCTATGTCCTTCATATCAAACTACTTTGATAGCTAGACCCTTACATCTGATAACACTTTGACATTGTTGCCAATTAACAAAATGTCATCTACGTAAAGTACAAGAAACACTATTACGTTTCCGTCACATCTTTTGTATACACATGACTGATCTGGGCTTTGAGTAAATCCATATGACTGGATTACTTCATCAAAGCGAATGTTCTAAGATCTCAAAGCTTGCTTCAATCCATAAATGGATCGATTAAGCTTGCATAGTAGATGCTCTTTTCCCTTTTGTAATGAACCCTTCTGGTTGCTGCATGTAGATGGTCTCCTCAAGAACTTCTGTTAAGGAAACTCGTCTTGACGTCCATCTGCCATACCTCATAGTCCATATGAGCTGCAATAGATAAGAGAAACCAGATAGACTTAAGCATGGCTACCAGCGAAAAGGTCTCCTCATAATCGATACCCTCTTTCTGAGTGTACCCTTTCACAACAAGACTAGCTTTGAAGGTCTCAACCTTCCCGTCTGATCCTCTCTTTTTCTTGTAGATCCACTTGCATCCAATGGCTTTTACACCATTGGGTGGTTCTACTAACTCCCAGACCTGATTAGAGTCCATAGATTCTATCTCAGAGTTTATTGCTCTTTGCCAAGAATCTGCATCCTTATCTTGGAGGGCCTCGTCATAGGTCCAGGGATCTGGTTAATGTTTACCAGAGACCAAGTCCAAAGACTCTCCCAAAAACATGAACCTTTCGGGCTATCTGACAACCCTCCCACTGAGACGAGGTACCACCTGTGTATCGTGAGTGTCACGCGGTGCAGTAACTTGTGGTGTGTCCTCTTGTACAATTGGTCCTAAGGTTGGAACGTCCCCTCTTAACTCTTCAAGCAATAGTCTACTATTGGGCTTATGGTTCATCACGTAGTCTTCTTCTAAGAATCTGGCATTCGTACTAACGATTACCTTCTGATCCATAGGACTATAGAATAGACCACCCTTCGTTCCCCTAGGATAGACTACGAACAAACGTACCTCTGTACGAAATTCCAACTTATCAGTATCTCCCTTCAGCACATGTGCTGGACTACCCCAAATCCGAACATGTCCTAGACTGGGCTTGCGCCCAGTCCACAGTTCTGTGGGAATAGAAGGGACTGACTTAGATGGAACCAAGTTTAGTATGTACGCTGCCATTTCCAGAGCGTATCCCCAGAACGAATCAGGTAAGTCTGAATAGCTCATCATTGACCTAACCATTCTCATAAGAGTCATATTCCTTCTTTCTGCAACTCCGTTCTATTGGGGTGTACCGGGTGCAGTTAGCTGGGACTGAATCCCAGCTTCTGATAGGTAGGTCCTAAACTCTCCAAAGATGTACTCGCCACCACGATCAGATCGTAGGATCTTGATATTTTTACCTTGATGTTTCTCCACATCAGCCTTGAACTCTTTGAACTTATCAAAGCATTCAGACTTGCAGCACATCAGGTAAATGTATCCATACCTTGAATAATCCTCAATACAAGTGACGCAGTATTCAAAGCCACCTCTAGCCTGGATTGACATAGGACCACAAAAATCAGAATGAATCAGTTCGAACATATCTTTGTCCCTATACCCCTTAGCCTTGAAAGGTCTCTTGGTCATCTTACCTTCCAAGCAAGACTCACAGGTCGGGAGATCTTCCACCACCAATGAACCCAATGGCCTATCGGCTATCAACCTCTGAATCCTACTAAGGTTAATATGACCAAGCCTAAGGTGCCAAAGATACGTCTGATTCATCTTAGAAGGCTCCTTTCTCTTATTTAAGTTAGATGATGAGCTATTAACTTTAGATTGCATAGTGGGAGTTATTGGTTCTAGAGTGTACAGATTGTCAACCATAGTACCTGAACAGATAATCTCTCTATTTCTTTTTATAACAACTTTGTTATCAAAATCAACAGAATATCCATCCTTTATCAACTTAGAAACTGAAATTAAATTCTTTCTAAATGAGGGTACATAAAGGCAATCTCTCAGAACTAACACTTCATTTCTCTCAAAAGATAAATAAAAAACTCTCACTGCAACTGCTGCCACTTCCGTAGCATCGCCCATGTAGACCATGATTTCTTTATTAGCTAGCCTTCGGGATTCTTGGAACCCCTGCAGAGTATTGCATACATGGTCAGTGGCTCCCGTATCTGTAACGCCCGCCTTTTTCCATACCTTACGGGGTGGCGGGAGGCGGCGTTACGGTAACATACATATACGCATATGAATATCTTAATGCAGCGGAATAATTTAAAACTTTATACATAGATGCAACTAACACTTGAATTATGTAAACATGTCTTAACTATCATTCCTAAACATAGTGACATGGTAACTTAGCATGTTAACATCATACGTAACATCATGATATGAAAATCACATAAATCATCCATAAGCAACATACATAGTAAGTTATTCTTTAGGCATAACTATCATAAGTATAGCATGAAACTTAAGAAGACAATGCAAAACATAAGACATGTGACCAAGTATAAATATGAGAATCTTTTTCTTTTCCTTTGCCATGTCACTGCCACACACACACTCTTGCCCCTCCTGCTGCTTCCCTTAATATCCTCTTGCTTGATCTGCGGTATAAGAAAATAAAACTATAAGCACATAGGCATAGTAAGACCCTTTCCTGCTCACCAAAACCATATGTCACATAAAATAAAACATATAACGTACTTATCATAGAAAAGTTCTTGATATAAAACCTAAGCATATGAAATACTAACATGACATGGTTCTTGACATAAAACATAAGCATATGAAACATTTAACATGACATGGTTCTTAACATAAAACATAAGCATATGAAACATTTAACATGACATGGTTCTTAACATAAACATGAGCATAAAATATACTTAACATGGATGCATAACATGAATGGATGCATGAGTCAAATGCATATAACCTAAGGATGCTTATTTGAAAATCATACATATAAATACTTAAATATAATCATCACATCATGGGGCCCTGGCTTGTACCACATACATACATCATATGCGTGCATCCCTAAGTAAATGCGAGGTAGCTAATCTAGACCTACTAGGGTAAGGACAACTATGGTAGTCCCAGAACCAAGGCTTTCATGAGGAGCCCATCCCTGTTGGACAGCTGCGGTAGTCCCAGAACCGGGGACAGCTGCGGTAGTCCCACACCGAGGCTTACATGAGGAGCCCATCCCTTGGACTCTTACTTCGGTCCGGTACAAGCCCATTCATAAAGTAAAATAGCTTCACATGCTTCATCATTCATGGGACATTCATAGCATATTTAAAGACATAAACATGATCTTATTACATGAAGCATGGCATAAAACATACTTAGCATTTCATCATTCATAGTTAATGCATAACATCATAATGCCCTAAAGGCATGAACATCATCATCATTCATCATCTTCATTCATAAGGTATGTCATGCATACATCATTATGCCTTAAAGACATGGACATCATTTTCATTCATCATCTTTATTCATAAAGCATGACAAACATACATAATTATGCCTTAAGACATAAACATCATCTTAGCTCATAAAGCATGCATGATCATGGTACATAGGGTAAACATGCATAGATAAGGTTTCTTTTCATACATGGTACATATCACATAGCATACATGATCATGGTATCTATCATAAAGCATGCATGGGTCTACTTAACCATATATCTATCATAGGCGTTTAACATAAAACATGCATCATTCTACACAACATGAGGCCTACTTCACCACACATGTGTTCATGGTATAGGCTTTAAACATTCATGAATGAAACCTACTAAAACATGGTATCTAACATAAGCATACAAGATCATGAAGCATAGCACATAAGGTTAGGGTTTTAGGTAACATAAAAATTCATACCACAGGCTTCAACATATATATACATCATAATAAGCCATAAACAAGTATTCTTAAAATCCTAACTCATCCCCAAACCCTAGTTAAGGTGCTTGGTCGAAAGTTGGAAGAAGAGATATCCCATCATTCAAGCAACATGTTACCTTTAAGGCTAGATTAGTGGCAAAAGGATATCATCAGAAACAAGGAATTGATTATGACGAAACCTATTCGCTAGTAGCTATGCTTAAATCCATTCGGATGCTCCTGGCCATAGCAGCTTATTATGATTATGAGATATGACAAATGGATGTGAAAATAACTTTCCTTAATGGAAACCTACTTGAGGATGTATACATGATACAACCTGAAGGTTTCACATCGGTTAATAAAATAAAGTATGCAAGCTTCGACGATCCATATATGGATTAAAGCAAGCATCCCGGAGCTGGAACATCCATTTTGATGAGACAATCAAAGAGTTTGATTTCTCACAAAATCCTTACGAACCTTGTGTGTACAAGAAGGTTAGTGGGAGTGCAGTCGTATTCCTAGTGTTATATGTCAATGACATATTACTTATAGGAAACGATATATCAATCTTACAGTCAGTTAAAATTTGGTTGTCCAAAACTTTCTCCATGAAAGACCTGGGAGAAGTAACCTATATCCTTGGGATTAGAATCTATATAGATAGATCAAAACGGTTGCTTGGTCTTTCGCAGTCTAGATATATAGACCGAGTGCTAGAAAGGTTTAGCATGTCGGAATCCAAGAAAGGTTACCTTCCCATCAGGCATGGGATCAACCTTTCGAAGTCTATGTGTCCGCGCACAGAAGATGAGAGGATTTGCATGAATAAGATTCCTTATGCATTCGCGATAGGATCTATCATGTATGCTATGTTATGTACTAAGCCCGATGTATCGTATGCTCTGAGCGTCACAAGCAGATACCAGTCTGATCAGGAATGGATCATTGGGCGGCTGTCAAGACAATCCTCAAGTACTTGAGAAGAACTAAGGATGTGTTCCTAATATATGGAGAAGGTGATATGATAATACGTGGGTATACAGATGCCAGTTTCCAGACAGATAAGGATGACTCCAAATCTCAGTCTGGATACGTATTTATTTTGAATGTAGGCGCAATAAGTTGGAAGAGTTCCAAGCAACACACCGTAGCGGATTCTACCACGGAAGCGGAATATATTGCAGCTTCGGAAGCAGCAATGGAAGCAGTCTAGATCAAGAAGTTTGTCTCAAAACTTGGTGTGGTTCCAACCATTGATGAAGCAATACCGGTTTATTATGACAACAATGGAGCTATTGCACAAGCGAAGGAACCAAGGTCTCATCAGCGATCTAAACATGTGCTTAGCCGCTATCATCTGATCAGAGAGATTATAAGTAGGAATGATATACAAATTGAGAAAATTCCCACTGAAAGGAATTTAGCGGATCCTTTAACTAAGGCCTTGCCTCAAAGCAAGTTTGAGGGTCATGTTAGAGACTGTGGTATTGGATACCATAGCGATTGACATTTGGCCAAGTGGGAGTTTGTTAGTGATATGAGAAAAGTGTCCTAAGGCAATCGCCTTATGATTGCAATCATTTATTTTAATAAATGAATATTCACTATTTGAGTATACATGTTTATGTATTTGATTGAGATCTTAAACTCATTTACTGAAAGTCCACAATATAATTCACAGCATGAGAGAATTTGTGGTGAATTCACAACTAGTGATTATCTCTACATGTGCAATTGTGAAGTATTGAAATTGTCCCTAGTCGATGAATTGATAAATACGGACACTATCAATTCTGTTAAGACTAGCATGGGTTATTATCTAATCAGCTGATTCTCACTGGCTGGTGACATTAGGATGTCCGGAGATAAACATGAATGCTAGTTACGGGAACTAGTTCATTGGAGTGACTGGCTGTAAAACTTCATATGGTAGTCTATATATAGATATGTCAATGAAGTTCTTACTGGAGCTTAAGTGCGATGTTTCTTTGACTTGTGGTATTCAAGTCATCTTGGTCATGGAGACTTATACTTTGACATCTTAAGTAAGCATCTCCAAGGAGGTGTGGACCCAGGATGATTGGGTATAAGCCGAAGCGCCCGAAGATGTTTGAACAGCCTACAAAGGATTCACCACTCCTTGCGAGGAGATGTATACCCAAGGCCTATCGTTGGATTGTTACTCGAAGCCTCTGGCCAGAGCATGACATGTTCAGAGTATGAATCTCTTAAATACATGAGAGTAATTAGAATCCGTAGGACGAGAAAACGTTACTTGGGCTAGGTGTGACGTAGTCAGCCTAGTGGGGACTGACACACATAGACCATGTCCTGAACCAAGTGGGTATAAGATGATGAAGGGAATGGGGCACGATTCATTATAGCTGCTGAATGGTTTCAGAATTGTTTCTGAGGTCAACCATTAATCTTTCGATTAATTGGGGATCATGATGTACTACTAGGTGCCACTCATGATCGTACTATAATTGATTAATTATAGATGGCAAACATAAATCTAAAGCCTATTTAGTCACACGCACTACGAGTAATCCGAGGGATTTAAAATGAGTTAAAAATTAGATTTTCCAATCAAGTGAGATTAGGTTTGGTTGAGCCAAACGATAAGTCGAATCTGAATTTTTCAGAGACGCATCGGAAGCGTAAAATGGCTAAGTCTTTTGAAGACTTAATAGATGAATTAAATGAGTTTAATTCATTGGGGCGTGACTTGGATGGGTTGGCCAAAGAGGGTCTCCATCCTCTTTGCTTGGCCGGCCACAACAAAGGGAGAGATCCATGTTTTTGGTTCAATTTATAAAATAAACCAAGTGTGGTTTGTTTTATAAAATTATGGATGATATAAATTTTTATATAATAAACCAAGGTTTGGTTTATTTTTCATGGAAATTAAAATAAACCATGGATTGGTTTATTTTATTTTATAAAATCAATCATGGATTGATTTACCATGATAAGAAAATTTATTCCATAAGAAAAAAGGAGACTTGGTCGGTTTTTATAATGAATTAAAATATGATAAAACTTGGCATGATGGAATAAGTCATAGAAAATTTATTCCATAAGAAAAAAGAGACTTGGCGTTTGAGAGGCCACTATATAAAGGACCCAAGGGAAGCTTGGAAATCAATCGAAGTATTCTTGCCTGGGCTCTCTCCCTCTCCTCCCTTCTTTCTCTTGGCCGGCCACAAGGCTCTTCTCCCTTCTTCTTGCGTCAGCACAAGGAGAAGAACCGAGGCGACAAAGTTCTTCCGTTGGGACGATCTTCCTCTCCGGCCATTATCACCTTGGGATTGGGCGCAAGTCATCTTCCTCCTTCTCGTCGGAATTGTGATTCCGACCAACCTTGGTAGTAAGTTTTTCTGATGTGATTACTTCTCTCTTGGTTTTTCTTATCGCGTTCTTGGAGAATCTACTAGTTCTCGAGAACACGAAACTCATGGTTTTGCGAAGTCATCCCGAAGATACTCGGCGTGGACACGAATAGAGGCGGAGCTTCCGAGGGACGCTTACGGTTGGATCTCGTCCCTTCCTTCGAGTTACGTGAGGTATTAAGTAAATTAGTTTACGTTTCTGCAAAATTTTAAATATATGATCATGTCTACACAAGATAAAGTTGCATGCTTAGATGATTGGTTAAATAATTTGAGAAATTATTTATGCTAAACCTTCCGCTGCACGTAATTAATTTTAAAATTATGAACCCGCATCCATGTCAACATGCACCCGGTCCCAACATGCAGTTGGGTGCTATGTATATGTTGCATACTTGTTAATGAGTTAACAACCCAATGATTTATGCAAACATTCAATTAGTTGATAGCATAATGTGATAGTTACATATGTATAATATGTAATCGGTATAATTACTTACCTTCATAGCTAAGAATAACTTGATGGACTCTAGCCATGGTTATTCTTATCTATGGTTAGATATCAACCTATTTGGAGATGTTCCTACGATCTCCCGAATTGATAAAAAGGGTTATTCAATTCGAAAAATAAATATGATTTAATTAGTGTATATTGATGCATTCTTTATCATTCTCCTCACATAACCTCAATTTGTATTTCTAGGATAATCACCTGATCATGTTTTCTCTGAATTTGCGTTCCATTTTGAACACCAATAAGCTGACTGGGCCAAACTTCATGGACTGGCTTCGAAACCTAAGGATAGTCCTCAAGGTAGAAAAGGTTGCTTATGTCCTTGAAGAACAACTTCCCAACCATCCTCCTGAAGATGCAACTCCAGACCAGTTAGTGGCCTATCGGAAACATGTGACCGATTCTGAACTTGCGAGTTGCATCATGCTGGCCGCTATGGTACCTGAGCTACAAAAGCAGCATGAGCATATGGATGCTCATACCATCGTCTTCCATTTTCATGAGCTGTTTGACGAGCAGGCGAGATCCGAAAGGTTTGAGGTCTCCGGACTCCTCTTCACCTCTAAGATGCAGGAAGACACTTCTGTTTCACAATTTGTGTTGAAGATGTTGGGGTACATTGAGCGACTAGGCACACTCGGATTTGCAATGGATCACGAACTAAGTATTGACTAAATTCTGCATTGTTTGCCCAAGAGTTACTCAAAGTTTGTGATGAACTATCGGATGAACAAACTGGAGACAACCATTCCTGAGTTGCTTAACCTGCTGAAGACTGTAGAGCCTTCTATAAAGCAGGATCAGAAGACGGTACTGTTAGTTGGTTCCTCAATGAAAGGCTCTAAGAGGAAGCCCAAAGAACAAAATAAGGGAAGGAAGAAAAAAAGGCCAAAAAGATTGAAAAAGCACCAAAAGGCACTTGCCATCACTGCGGCAAGGAGGGCCACTGGCGAAGAAACTGCAAGGTTTATCTTGAGTCCTTGAAGAAGAAGGCATCCGATGCCCCATCCTCTTCAGGTATCTTCGTTATTGAATGTCACTCTATTTCCTCGGACACCTGGATACTTGATACTGGGTGTAGCTCACATATATGTAATGACATACAGGGGCTAAGGAATAGAAGGAGACTCGTCAAGGGAGAAGCGAATTTGCGAGTTGGAAATGGAGCAAAGATTGCTGTTGTTGCCATCGGAATATATTTGCTAAAGCTCCCTACTGGACTTGTCTTAGAATTGGATAATTGTTATTTTGTTCCTTCGTTAATAAAGAACATTGTATCTATTTCATGCTTGAATGAAAAGGGTTATCATTTAACTTTTAGTAACAATTGTTGTTACATAACTTTAAATGGTGTTCTTTATGGGATCGGAACTTTATGCAATGATATCTATACATTAGATTTATCTGGTGACGTTTTCAATATCGAAGTTAGCAATAAACGTGCTCGAATAGATAATCAAATAGACTCCTATATGTGGCATTGTCGTCTTGGCCATGTAACTAAGAAACGCATGATCAAATTACACCGATGTGGAATTCTGGAATCATTTGAACCCGGTTCATTTGATACATGCGAATCATGCTTAAAAGGTAAGATGACCAAATTACCCATTTTTGAAAAAGGTAAACCAGTGGGAGAATTGCTTGGTCTAATACATACTGATGTATGTGGACCAATGTCAACTCTTGCACAAGGAGGCTATAGCTACTTCATTACTTTTATCGATGATCACTCACGATTTGGGTATATATGTGTTCTTAATGAAACACAAATCTGATGTTTTTGAGAAATTCAAACAGTTTAGAAGTGAAGTAGAGAAACAGCTTGGCAAAAGTATTAAGATACTTCGATCCAATCGGGGTGGTGAATACTTAAGTCAAGAGTTTTAAGATTATCTTAGGCACAATGGGATATTGTCTTAATGGACTCCGCCATATACACCACAGCATAATGGTGTATTTGAGAGGCGTAATCGAACCTTGATGGACATGGTTAGATCTATGATGAATCATGCAACTCTTCCAAAATCCTTTTGGGGCTATGCGCTTAAGACAGCTGTTTACTTACTAAACAGAGTCCCGACCAAGGTAGTCTCTATTACTCCATATGAGACGTGGAATAGTAAGAAACCTCATTTATCTCACCTAAAGATATGGGGTTGTCCTGCTTATGTAAAGCGAACTGTATCAGACAAATTGGATGCTAAGTCTGATAAATGTTTATTTATTGGATACCCTAAGGAAACGAAGGGTTACCAATTCTATCATCCCTTGAAACAAAAGGTGTTTGTTTCAAGGCATACTGTATTTCTAGAAAAGAATTTCTTTTACAAGAAAACAGTGGGAGTAGCATTGAACTTGAAGAAGTTCAAGAAACTGCAATAGACATTACAGAGACACCTAGTCTAGACCCACAACCAATAACTCATAATGATGAGCTATCAGTTGAACCTAAAACAACACCACTTCTTCGTAGGTCTGATAGGACACGAAATATTCCAGAGAGATATAGATTTCTCATAAGTGAATCGAACGACGTGTTACTCATTAACGATGATGAACCTATCAGTGATGAAGATGTTCTAAAAAATTCAGAAAGGGATAAATGGCTTGAAGCCATGAAGTCGAAAATGGATTCCATGTACAAAAATGAAGTATGGTACTTGGTTAACCCACTTGAAGGGATTAAGCCCATAGGGTGCAAGTGGGTTTTCAAGAAGAAAACTGACATGGAAGGTAATGTTGTTACCTTTAAGGCTAGATTAGTGGCAAAAGGATATCGTCAGAAACAAGGAATTGATTATGACGAAACCTATTCGCCAGTAGCTATGCTTAAATCCATTCAGATGCTCCTAACCATAGCAGCTTATTATGATTATGAGATATGACAAATGGATGTGAAAACAACTTTCCTTAATGGAAACCTACTTGAGGATGTATACATGATACAACCTAAAGGTTTCAGATCGGTTAATAAAACCAAAGTATGCAAGCTTCGACGATCCATATATGGACTAAAGCAAGCATCCAAGAGCTGGAACATCCGTTTTGATGAGACAATCAAAGAGTTTGATTTCTCACAAAATCCTGACGAACCTTGTGTGTACAAGAAGGTTAGTGGGAGTGCAGTCGTATTCCTAGTGTTATATGTCGATGACATATTACTTATAGGAAACGATATATCAGTCTTACAGTCAGTTAAAATTTGGTTGTCCAAAACTTTCTCCATGAACGGCCTGGGAGAAGCAACCTATATCCTTAGGATTAGAATCTATAGAGATAGATCAAAATGGTTGCTTGGTCTTTCGCAGTCTACATATATAGACTGAGTGCTAGAAAGGTTTAGCATGTCGGAATCCAAGAAAGGTTACCTTCCCATCAGGCATGGGATCAACCTTTCGAAGTCTATGTGTCCGCGCACAGTAGACGAGAGGATTTGCATGAATAAGATTCCTTATGCATCCGCGATAGGATCTATCATGTATGCTATGTTATGTACTAGGCCTGATGTATCGTATGCTCTGAGCGTCACAAGAAGATACTAGTTTGATCCTGGAATGGATCATTGGGCGGCTTTCAAGACAATCCTCAAGTACTTAAGAAACACTAAGGATGTGTTCCTAATAAATGGAGAAGGTGATATGGTAATACGTGGTATACAGAAGCCAATTTCCAGACAGATAAGGATGACTCCAAATCTCAGTCCGGATACATATTTATTTTGAATGGAGGAGCAATAAGTTGGAAGAGTTCCAAGCAAGACACCGTAGCGGATTCTAGCACGGAAGCGAAATATATTGCAACTTTGGAAGCAGCAAAGGAAGCAGTCTGGATCAAAAAGTTTGTCTCAGAACTTGGTGTGGTTACAACCATTGATGAAGCAATACCGGTTTACTGCGACAACAATGGAGCTATTGCACAAGCAAAGGAACCAAGGTCTCATCAGCGATCCAAACATGTGCTTCGCCGCTATCATCTGATCAAAGAGATTATAAGTTGGAATGATATACAAATTGAGAAAATTTCCACTGAAAGGAATTTAGCGGATCCTTTAACTAAGGCCTTGCCTCAAAGTAAGTTTGAGGGTCATGTTAGAGCCTGTGGTATTAGGTACCGTAGCGATTGGCAATAAGCCAAGTGGGAGTTTGTTAGTGATATGAGAGAAGTGTCCTAAGGCAATCGCCTTATGATTGTAATCATTTATTCTAATAAATGAATAATCACTAATTGAGTATACATGTTTGTGTATTTGATTGAGATCTTAAACTCATTTACTGAATGCCCGCAATATAATTCACAGCATGAGAGAATTTGTGATGAATTCACAACTAGTGATTATCTCTACATGTGCAATTGTGAAGTATTGAAATTGTCCCTAGTCGATAAATTAATAAATATGGACACTATCAATTCTGTTGAGACTAGCATGAGTTATTCTCTAATCAACTAATTCTCACTGGCTGGTGACATTGAGATGTCCGGAGATAAACATGAATGCTAGTTAAGGGAACTAGTTTATTGGAGTGACTGGCTGTAAAACTTCATATGGTAGTCTACATATAGATATGTTAGTGAAGTTCTTACTACAGCTTAAGTGCGATGTTCATTTGACTTGCAGTGTTCAAGTCATCTTGGTCATGGAGACTTATACTTTGATATCTTAAGCAAGCGTCTCCAAGGATGTGTGGACCCAGGATGATTGGGTATAAGCCGAAGTGCCCGAAGATGTTTGAACAGCCTACAAAGGATTCACCACTCGGTGCGAGGAGATGTATACCCGAGGCCTATCGTCGGATTGTTACTCGAAGCCTCTAGCCAGAGCATGACATGTTCAAAGTATGAATCTCTTAAATACTTGAGAGAAATTAGAATCCGTAGGACGAGAAAACGTTACTTGGGCTAGGTGTGACGTAGTCAGCCTAGTGGGGACTGACACACATAGACCATGTCCTGAACTATATTGGTATAAGATGGTGAAGGGAATGGGGTATGATTCATTATAGCTGCTGAAGGGTTTCAGAATTTTTTCTGAGGTCAACCGTTGATCTTTCGATTAATTGGGGATCATGATGTACTACTAGGTGCCACTCATGATCGTTCTATAATTAATTGATTAATTATAGACGCCCAACATAAATCGAAAGCCTATTTAGTCACACACACTATGAGTAACCCGAGGGATTTAAAACGAGTTGAAAATTGGATTTTCCAATCAAGAGAGATTAGGTTTGGTTGAGCCAAATGATAAGTCGAATCTGAATTTTTCAGAGACGCATCGGAAGCGTAAAATGGCTAAGTCTTTTGAAGACTTAATAGATGAATTATATAAGTTTAATTCATTGGGGCGTGGCTTGGATGGGCTGGCCAAAGAGGGTCTCCATCCTCTTTGCTTGGCCGGCCACAACAAAGGGAGAGAACCAAGTTTTTGGTTCAATTTATAAAATAAACCAAGTGTGGTTTGTTTTATAAAATTATGGATGATATAAATTTTTATATAATAAACCAAGGTTTGGTTTATTTTTCATGGAAATTAAAATGAACCATGGATTGGTTTATTTTATAAAATCAATCATGGATTGATTTACCATGATAAGGAAATTTATTCCATAGGAGAGAAGAGACTTGATTGATTTTTTATCATGAATTAAAATATGATTTTAACCATGATATAAAATCAAACTTGGCATGATGGAATAAGTTATTCCATATTTGAGAGGCTTGATGGTTGAGAGGCCACTATATAAAGGACCCAAGATAAGGCTTGGGTGATAATCAAAGAGATGAAGCCATAGGCTCTCTCCCTCTCTTTCTCTCCTTCTCTTCTCCCCTTCTTGCCGTGTGCCAACCAGCCCCAAGAAGGAGCACCAGCCGGCTGCCCCTGCCCTTTCCCTGCCGACCACCACCTGCTGCCGGAGAAGGAAGCTCCGACCATCTCTTGGCCGGAAGAAGGTGCTGCCGGAATTAGAGTTTGCCGCAAGGATCTTTTTGCCGCAAGCCTCTTCTTTTGCTTCGCCGAAATTTTGATTCTGGCCATCCTTTTGTGGTTAGTCTTCCGACTTCTCTCATGGTTTTTCTCGTCCCGTTCTCAGAGAATCTAGTAGTTCTCGAGAATACGAAACTCGTGACTTTACGAAGTCATCCCGAAGATACTCGGCGTGGGCGCGAATAGAGGCGGAGCTTCCAAGGGACGCTTACGGTTGGATCTCGTCCCTTCCTTCGAGTTACTCGAGGTAATACGTAAATTAGTTTATGTTTCTGCAAAATTTCAAATATATGATCATGTCTACACAAGATAAACTTGCATGCTTAGATGTGTGGTTAAATGATTTAGAGAAATTATTTATGCTAAACCTTCCGCTGCACGTAATTAATTTTGAAATTACGAACCCGCATTCATGTCAACATGCACCCGGTCCCAACATAGACAACTCAAAGAACATGAAAAGAACTACCCCACTCACGATCTAGAACTGGCCGTCGTGGTCTTCGCTCTCAAAATATGGAGACATTATCTATATGGAGTGCAGTGTAGGATTTATACAGACCACCAGAGTCTGCGATACTTCTTCACTCAGAAAGACCTAAATATGAGACAACGCCGATGGGTTGAGATAGTGAAAGACTACGACTGCGAGATCTTCTACCATCCAGGGAAGGCAAATAAAGTGGCCGATGCACTCAGCCGGAAGTCCAGTGCCACCTTGATGTCCTTATCGGTATTACCCTGCCCACTCGAAAGAGAAATTATGAATTACGGGGTCGAGATCATATCCGGACGGCTTTCTACCATGACAATATCACCGACGCTGTTCGACGACATATTAGAAAAACAAAATGGTGATCTGAGTCCTCAGAGAATCAAGCAGGAGATTCTAGAAGGAAAGGGTGATGATTTTCGTATCGCCGACAGTGAAGTATTATACCTTAGGGATCGTCTATGTATCCCTAATAATCCGGAGCTGCGGAAGGAAATATTAGCAGAAGCTCACGAAACCCCTTATTCGATGCATCCGGGATCCACCAAAATGTATCAAGACCTGAAGGAGAAATTCTGGTGGTTCGGTATGAAGAGGGACGTGACTCAGCATGTCAGCACTTGCCTCACCTGCCAACGAGTGAAAGCGGAACACCAGCGACTCGGAGGAGTTCTGCAGCCACTTCCAATTCCGGAATGGAAATGGGAAGATATCTCTATGGATTTCATTTCAGGACTTCCTAAGACTACGAACGGATATGATGCGATATGGGTAATTGTGGACAGATTAACAAAAACTGCCCATTTCCTAGCAATCAAGATGACCTATTCGATTGAGCAACTAGCTCAATTATATGCTAAGGAGATAATCATACTTCACAGAGTTCCCAAGACCATCATCTCAGATAGGGACGGTCGCTTTACCTCACATTTTTGGGAATGCGTCCAGAAGTCTCTTGGCACTAAACTACGATTCAGTACCGCCTTTCACCCTCAGACTGACGGGCAAACTGAACGATTGAATCAAGTACTGGAGGACATGTTATGAGCTTGTGCCTTAGATTTCAAAGGGAGTTGGTGCCGATATCTGTGTTTAGCGGAATTTGCTTACAATAATAGCTACCAAGCTACTATCGGAATGACACCTTATGAAGCTTTGTACGGGAGGAGATATATGTCTCCGATCTGTTGGTACAAAGGGGGCGAAAAGAAGGAAATGGGGTTCAAGACGGATTTTATCAACGTCACCACCCGAGCTATACAGAACATCCGATAACGAATAGAAGCTGCTCAGAGCCGGTAGAAAAATTATGCTGATGTCCGACGTAGGCCCCTGGAATTCGATGTTGGAGATTTGATATTCCTTAGAGTGGCCCCTATGAAAGGGGTAACGAGATTCGGGAAGAAAGGAAAACTAAGTCCGCGTTATGTGGGACCGTATCAGATCCTGAAAAGAGTCGGCAAGGTGGCTTATGAGCTGGAGCTGCTCTAAGAGATGTCGGCTATTCATAACGTGTTCCATGTGTTGATGCTCAAGAAATGTATTCCAAACGCAGACTGAGTGATCGAGCCGCAGACAGTATAAGTTCAGGAGGACCTAAGTTTTGAATGCCGACCTATCCAGATCCTTGATCGGGAAGTCAAAAAGCTAAGGAACAAGGAGGTACCCTTAGTCAATGTCCAATGGCAAAGTCAACGGTTCGAGGAAGCCACCTGGGAACGCGAGGACGAGATGAGACGCAAGTACCCGGAGTTATTCTAAGTTCGAGGACGAACTTTCATGAGGTATGGGGTATTGTAACGCCCGTAAAATCCTCTCAATATTTTTCTTTAAAATATTGATCATGCCTATATGGATTCTTGAGTAACATATGAATACTAGCATGAACCTTAGCATGATTTCTTATATGGATTAAAAAGCTAAGTACTCATAGTCCTTACATGGGCCCTTCTAGTACCATGGCTATTAGTGGACCTTGGGTAGAATTTTAACATAAATAGAAATGAGTTCCAATTAGGAATATTAGCATAACACTTAGTGGGCTCTTATGTGGGCCTTGCCAAAAATAAGAGTAAATGGGATAAAAGAAAGTGCATGCACTAAGGATTGAACCTTGGACCTAGAATAGAGGCAAAGCCTCATCATGCATGTACTAACTAATCCACCTAGCAAGGGAGTGCTATTAAAAAAGAAAGAAGAATTTAGTTGAGGCTAAAGGAAGTGGAAGAGGCACCATGCCCCTTCACTTAGTATAAAAGAGATGGATGAGAAGTGAAGAGGCTTAAGTTACTTTTCTCCTCTTTTCTTCCACCAAGGCTCTTCCTCTCCTCTCTTCTTCCTCCTTCTTGCCGTGAGCCACAAGGGAGCTTTCCCCTTGGAAAACTTCACACGAGGACTCCCTCTTGAAGATCCAAGTTTTTCCTACAAGGTTACAAGGGCAAGGGGTGTTCTAAGGTCAAGAAGGTCTTCACTTTTTCTCTATTTAAGGTTTATAACCAAGATAACAAGAGGTAAGACTCCCTCACCTGTGGTATAATAGCTTTTATGTTGTCTATCATGATTGAAGATTTGTTTGGGATCTATGTTGAGAAAACTATGGAATTAGGGCTCCTCTAGGGTTTCGGCCAAGCACCTTTTAGGGTTTGGGATATGTTAAAACCTCACTTATACTTCCTAATGCTTTCTCATGATAAAATAAGAATGAATTGTGAGTTGTGAAATTTTGTAGCACCCAAGTTACCCTACAACTTTCGGCCCCTTCCCCATTTCCATGGTTAGGATTAGATATAACCCTCCAAGCATGCTTATTATGATTCCCTATGACATAATGGATGTTAATTGTGAATTATATGAATTTTTCATGTCCTTATGACCCCTCTAGGGTTTCGTCCAAGACCCAATTCATGGCTAGGAATTAGGATTAGCCCCAATCATGTGTTCTAATGGCCTCCTATGGCATTGTATGTATTGTATGGGTGTTATGTTACTTATGGTACCTCACATGTTACTTGAATAATGGGACTTCCATCTACAACTTTCGGCCAAGCACCAAGTCTAGGGTTTGGGTTAGTCTAAGGTTTCAAGTGTACTTGTTTATGGCTTATTATGATATAGATATATGTTCAAGCATCTTGTATGAATTTTATGATGCCTAAAACCTAACTTTATGTGCTATGCATCATGACCTTGTATACTTATATTATCTGCCATGTTTTAGTAGGTTTTATTCATGGATGTTTTAAACCATATATCATGAACACATGTGTTGTGAAGTATGCTCCATGTTTATGTAGAATCATGCATGCATTATGTTAAATGCCTTGAACATATGTATTATGATATATATATTATGGTTATGTAGACCTACACATGTTTTATGTTGAATGTCATGAACCTTTGTAGTATGTATCATGTTCATATGGATCATACCCATGCATGATTTATGATAGATACCATGATCATGTATGCTATGTGATATATGCCATGTATGTAAAAACGTATTTATGCATGCTTACTTATGTACCATGATCATGCAAGCTTTATGAACTAAGATGATGTTTATGTTTTAAGGCATAATTATGTATGTATGTCATGCCTTATGAATGAAGATGATGTTCATACTTCTATGACATAATGATGTGTGCATGACATACCTTATGAATCAAGTCTATGTTTGTGCCTTTAAGGTATAATGATGTTATGCATTAACTATGAATGATGAAACGCTAAGTATGCTATATACCATGCTTCATGTATTAAGATCATGTTTATGCCTTTAATTATGCTATGTAAGTTCTATGAATGATGACATGCCAAGAGCATTTCTTATGATGTAAAAAGAAGCATGTGAAGCTATTTTACTTTATGGATGGGCTTGTACCGGACCCAAGTAAGGTCCAAGGGATGGGCTCCTTAGAAAGCCTCAGTTCTGGGACTACCATAGCTGTCCTCGGTTCTGGGACTATCGTAGCTGTCCAACAGGGATGGGCTCCTTAGAAAGCCTCGGTTCTAGACTACCGTAGTTGTCCCTAGGATGAAGATAACCTAGTACCCTAGTAGGTCGAGACTAGCTACCTCACATTTACTTAGGGATGCGCACAAATGATGGTTGTATGTGGTACAAGCCGGGGCCCCCCATGATGTTGAGATTATGTTTAAGTACTTATAATTATGATTTCCAAATAAGCATCTTTATGTTATGCGCATTTAACTCATGCATTCATTCATGTTATGCATCTATTCCATGTCAAGTATGTTATGTGCTTATATTTTATGTCAAGTACTTCTTATACCATGAGCTCTATGCACTTTCATTACATGTTAAGCACTTCTATATGATTATGTGTATTCATGTACATCTATATGCCTCCTCATGTCAAATGTTTTATGAATACCTTCTCATGATATGCTTTTGTTTTATGTTACACGCTCTATGTTATTCCCTTTTCATTGACTATATGTGACGTATGATTTTAGTGAGTAGAAAGGGTCTTACTAAGCCTATGTGCTTATAAGTTTTATTTTCTTATACCGCATATCAAGCAAGAGGATACTAAGCTAAGGGAAGCAGTAGGACGAGCAAGTGTGTGTGTGTGGCAGTGACATGGCAAAAGAAAAAGAAAAGATCCTATTACTCATAATTGTCATATGCCTTATGTTGCATTGTCATCTTTAGTTATCATGCTATACTTTATGATGGTTTTTCCTAAGGAACAACTTACTAGGAAGATTTTATTACTTATGTTACTTATGAACAACTTATATGGATTTCTATATCGTGCTTTATTGCTATACTTATCATTGCTAAATTATAATGTTAACATGCTATACCATGATATGTTCGTCTAGAACAATATGTTGGCTTTAAGATTGATGGTAGGATAAGTTATGTTTAATGTAAGTATGTTCAAGAATGCTATGTCTCACCTGTTTTTATGTTACGACAATGGTAAGTTTACAAGTGATCATGTTTAAGAAGAATAGTTAAGACATGTCATCATGATTTTAGTTTTAATTGCATGGTTTAAACACATATGTATGAAGTTTTAAATTATTCCGCTGCATTAAGATCTCCATATGCGTATATGTATGTTTGCGTAGCGCCTCCTTTCGCCTACATTGTAGGGTGGGAAGGGCGGGCGTTACATTAACTAGGACTTTGGTTCACCTTGGTCCAGTTTTCTTCAGTCACCATTGTTGGTGCAGAAAGCACCCAAGTCGATCTTGAGTTTTGATAATGGCAAAAGGGTTCAAAAGTTAAGTCTTATTTGTCATCTAACATGCTACTCAAGTGTGCAGGGTAAAAAGTCCTAGCGAAGGACTGCTAGTGTAGCGACCCGCCTTCTTCTACCTTAGACGGATCGTTACTTTTCTCTACTTCTCAACTCTTTTGCATGACTAAAAATGCGGAAATCTTTTTTTTTTTAAACTTTTAAATTCATCTAACAATTATATTCTAACTTAAGCAATCATGCATAATAACATATCACCCTTCTATCTCAAAAGCTCGCAAGATGATAAACATTGAAGCTTGCCTCGCCCAACTCAAACTGCAGGTATCAGTCGACTGATACTGTATCAGTCGACTGATAGGCCTGAAATCAGAAAACTCAGGTTTCGGCAGTTGCTTCTCAGCTCCTCCAAACCTATAATTTCGAGCCATATGGAATCATGACACCATTTCTACACTCTATGACAGTTTTCAAATGAGTTTAGCCAATCAAAACGAATCCATAAACTTGAAATTTGGACTTTTGCGGAGGAAAATAAACTATTCAAGATATATGAACTTTAACACTAAAGTTTGTACCAATCTTGATTCCTATGTACTCATAACTCCAAATGCATGTTCTATAACCCTGCTAAAGCATTATAAAATGTGGATGCAACTTTTCTAAACATTTATAAGCAATAAAACTTAATTCAAAGAGAATTTGATACTATCTTGGCACATGCGTCTATTTTCTAACAAAGTATCAATATCTCCATCTACTCACATTTCTACTCATCCAATGCAAACATAAGAATATATAAGCTAAATGAAATGACATGGAATCTTTACTCTAAGCATTTGAACATGTAAAACTATCCAAAACTTAAATGTTCGCTAAACTCCATAAAGCAAGAACTTGAAATTCAAATGTACTATAACATTGTGAATTAAATAACTAAATTGTCTCGTGCCAAAGATCTCTCCATACTCAGCCACCACACACACTCTACTCAGCACCGCCTCGTCGTCTTCCTTCAGAATTGCTTGCCTTTACCTTTATCTGCAATAAGAGGAAATGCAACTAGTAAGCAAAAAGCTTAGTAAGTACTATCTAGCTCACAAAAACTCGAAATAGGCAAACATGCTTCTAGATCAAACTGAACATCATATGAGATACTAATATGCTTGAAAGAAAACTAAGAACATGTATAACTCAAAACATGCATACTCAAGCAATAATAAATCTCAATTTACTTTTCTTGGCTCAACTTGAAACTTTAGCTATTCTTTAACTTTTTGAAAACTTTCTTAAACTTTCGAAAACTTTGCTAAAGCATATACTTGAAAATACTAATCACTTGGATCCACTGAAGACGTAAGTACCATCTCATGCGCGTTCCCTAAAAGGTTGGGGTAGCGAGCCACCAATCCTAATAGAGCAGACCTTGGTCTACCAGGGCCAAGACCTTGGAATTGGACACCTGGATTTCTTTAACGACGCCCTTGGACGCCGGGTACTGGCCTTAGAAAATAAAATAGCTTTTCTTTCTTTTCTTTCTTATCTGTAAATGCCTTGGCATTTTCTGGAGCACCTTGCGTGCTAAAATCCCTAAGTCTTGACTTTTGGGGATTTCTTAAGGCCTTGGCCTTTTCTTTTCTTATCTTTATCTTCTCTTTTCTTTTCTCATGGCTTTTCTTGGACCCTAATCTCATATAGGGCACTCAATAAAATATATAAGCATATAATAAACTAAGATCACATGCAAAAATCTGAACAAGAAATAAATATCTCTTTTAAAAACTTTTAAGGGAAATTCTTGCGGAAAAACCGCCTCTTACTGCAGGTGAGCAGTACTTACATTGATATCTTGGACTTACAACCAAGATTGACGTCTAGGACTCGGAAGAAACTTGAGATCTCGGAGAATTCTTCGCACCTACGCGTTCCTCTCGTCGCGGGGATTCCAAATATTAGAAGATCTCTTGGAGAAGAGCCTTGACCGGCCCCCTAGAGCTTGGTGTAGTTTCGCCCAGAAGAGGAGGGGTCGGCGTGAGGGTTTGGAGAGGAGAGAAAATAAAACTTCTCTCTTTAATTACCTATTTATACTTATGGGGCGGATTAACCTAACTACACCTTAAATATAGGTCTCTCCTTCCTTTGCTGTGCTTGATACCCTAGCCCAGCTGGTCGCGCGCGTTTCTGGTTTCCTGCTGGTCGCGGGTTCGAACTCCGGCTGCCCTTAAGTGGTTTTTCCTTTTTATTTTTTTTTCTTTTCTTTTTCCAAAAATACTAAACGGACTCGGAAAATTCCATAAAAATATTCTAAAAATTCCTAAAAATATCTAGAATATTTCTAAACTATTTTTAAATAATTCTAAGGACTTTAAGAACTAAAAATGGGAATTTTGGGGCGTTACAATCCCCCATACCTTATGAAAAGTTCGTCCTCGAACTTAGAATAATTCTGGATATCTCTCTCTCATGCTGTCCTCACGTTCCCAAGTAGCCTCTTCATGCTTTTGATTCTGCCAGATGACCTTCACTAGTGGCACTTCTTTGTTTCTTAATCTTTTAACTGCTTTGTCCACTATCTGTGTCGGTCTGCTCTCATAACTAAGATCTTCTTGGATCTGTACTGACTGAGGCTGAATCACTTGGCTAGGGTCGTGAATACACTTCTTTAGCATAGAGACATGAAAGGTACTGTGGATAGCTGACATATCCTCTGGTAGGTCCAGCTCATATGCTACCTTACCAACCCTCTTTATGATCTTGTAGGGTCCTATGTAGCGAGGACTTAGCTTGCCCTTCTTGCCAAATCTCACCACTCCCTTCATAGGAGCGACCTTGAGAAATACTGAATCTCCAACTTGGAATTCAAGTGGCCTACGGCGTGTGTCAGCATAACTTTTCTGTCTACTCTGGGCAGTCTCAATCCTCTGGCGGATCGTCTGGATAGCCTGAGTGGTCTCATCTATAAGCTCAGTCTGGCTGTCTAGTCCTGACTCCATCTCTTTCTTCTCACCAGCTTCTTGCCAACATATGGGTGATCTGCATTTCCTGCCATACAATGCCTCATAAGGTGCCATCCTGATGGTGGCCTGATAGCTATTGTTGTAGGCAAACTCAGCTAAGCACAGAAATTTGCACCAACTGCCTTTAAAGTCCAACGCACAAGCTCTGAGCATGTCTTCTAAAATCTGATTTACTCTCTCTGTTTGTCCATCTGTCTGGGGATGGAAAGCTGTGCTGAACTGAAGTCTGGTGCCTAGGGCGTCCTGAACACACTTCCAAAAATGGGAGGTGAATCGCCCATCTCTGTCAGACACGATCGACTTCGGAACTCCGTGAAGCCTGATTACTTCTCTCACGTACAGCTGTGCTAACTGCTCTACCGAATGCGATAACTTGATGGCTAGGAAGTGGGCAGACTTGGTCAACCTGTCCACTATCACCCAAATTGCATCATGTCCATGGGTGGTTCTTGGAAGACCTGTGATAAAGTCCATGGATATTTCTTCCCACTTCCACTCTGGAATGGGAAGTGGCTGTAGAACTCCTCCTGGTCTCTGGTGCTCTGCTTTGACTCTCTGGCAGGTCAAGCAGGTACTGATATATCTGGCCACGTCTCGCTTGAGTCCAGACCACCAGAACCTTTGCTTTAAATCTTGGTACATCTTGGTAGAACCAGGATGCATAGAGTACGGGGTACTGTGGGCCTCTTCTAGAATATTCTTCCTTAGTTCCTCATCATTGGGGACGCAAAGGCGGTCTCCAAGATAGAGTATGCCACTGTCTGATACTCAAAACTCTGAATTTTCTGCCTCTTGGATCCTCTGCTTGATCTTCTGGATCTCTGGGTCTTGATCTTGCTTTTCTTGTATATCTTTAAGCAGGGTTGACTCTAGGGTCAATGCAGAAAATTGCCCAACTATTACTTCGACTCCAAAATCCTTTATTTCTTTCTGAAGTGGTGGAGATAGCGATGATAGGGACATCAGTGCTGCACAGGATTTCCTGCTCAGTGCATCTGCCACTTTATTAGCCTTACCTGGGTGGTAGAGGATTTCACAGTCATAATCCTTGACCAACTCTAGCCACCTGCGCTGCCTCATATTCAGGTCCTTCTGAGTGAAGAAGTACTTCAAACTCTGATGGTCTGTGAAGATCCTGCACTGCACTCCATACAGGTAGTGTCTCCAAAGCTTCAGTGCAAAAACCACAGCTGCTAGCTCAAGGTCGTGGGTAGGGTAATTCTTCTCATAGTCCTTGAGCTGTCTGGAGGCATATGCTATTACTTTACCATCTTGCATGAGGACAGCTCCAAGGCCCATCTTGGATGCATCACTGTAGATGTCAAAGGCCTTGTCACTCTCTGGAACAGTCAGGATGGGAGCACTGGTCAGTCTCTTCTTCAGCTCTAGAAAACTGTGCTCGCATTTATCTGACCATTCAAACTTCTTGTTCTTTCTGGTCAAGGCTGTGAGTGGAGAGGCTATCCTGGAAAAGTCCTCCACAAATTTTCTGTAATATCCTGCCAGGCCTAAGAAGCTTCTGATCTCACTGGCATTCTTGGGTCTACACCAGTTGCTGACTGCTTCTATCTTGGCTGGATCAACTTGAATGCCTTCTTTGGATACAATGTGACCTAGGAAGGTCACCTGATCTAGCCAAAACTCACACTTTGAGAATTTTGCATAGAGCTTCTCCTGCTGAAGGATCTGCAGCACTATCCTCAAGTGTGTAGCATGGTCCTCTGGAGTCTGTGAGTATATGAGAATATCATCAATAAATACAATGACGAATTTATCGAGATACTCCCTGAAGATGTGGTTCATCAGCTCCATGAAGACTGCTGGAGCATTGGTTACTCCAAAAGGCATTACTACAAATTCGTAGTGGCCGTATCTTGTCCTGAAGGCCGTCCTGGGGATGTCACTTTCTTTAACCTTTAGCTGATGATACCCAGAACGCAGATCTATCTTCGAGAACACTGTAGCCCCTTTGAGTTGATCAAATAAATCATCTATTCTAGGAAGGGGGTACTTGTTCTTGATGGTCACCTTATTCAGAGCTCTGTAGTCTATGCACAGACGCATAGACCCATCCTTCTTCTTGACGAAAAGTACAGGAGCTCCCCAGGGTGAATGACTCGGGCGAATGAAGCCCTTATCTAGTAGCTCCTGGAGTTGCTCTTGTAATTCCTTCAACTCTGCTGGAGACATACGATATGGGGCCTTCGAGACCGGACCGGTACCGGGCACTAGCTCGATCTCGAATTCCACTTCTCGGTTGGGAGGTAGTCCAGGCAATTCTTCTGGGAACACTTCTGGATATTCGCAGACTACCCGTACATCCTCCTGCTTGAGTTCTTTCTTTGCTTCTGATTCCACTATGTGTGCACGAAAACCAGCACACCCTTGCTCTAGCATCTGGTGGGCTGCCAAGGCTGAGAGAAATTTCTGAGTCTTCCTCCTTGGGGCTCCTTGAAACTCGAATGGTGGTTCTCCTTCTGGGCTGAAAACCACCTTCCTTCTACGGTAGTCCACTGAAGCGCTGTACTTACTGAGGAAATCCATCCCTAAAATGACTTCATAATCCTTCATCTCAAGGACTGTCAAGTCACTATAGAGCTCTCGGTTGGAAACCCAGATTGGTACTGCCTTTAGCCTCTGAGTAGAGGCCATTACTTCCCCTGACGGTAAGGTCGTTAAGAACTTCATCGTTCAACCTTTCTGGTGGCCTTTATACTGTTTAAGTAGTGCTCAGTGGTCAAAGCACCACTTATTAGTTCTTCGGAGGTTTGTGGCCTCTTAACACTGCTAGCCCTCTTTAACGCTATTTCAGGCCTTAACATCTTGAGCATTAGCATAACCATCTCTTTTCCTGTGCTAACTAGCTCTGGGCACAGATGAGCTAACCGCTTAAACATCTTCACTGCTTCGTCCACGGATAGTTCTCCTTGTCTGAACTCCGTGAATTCCTCGTAGTGCTTGTTGGTAACCCGCATGTGGAAGAACTCCTCATAGAACTCTTGCTCAAAATCTGTCCAGCTCATCTGGTTGACTATCCTCTTACTCTTGACTCGCTCCCATCACATACGAGCATCTCCAGTTAGGCAGAAGGAGGCACATTTGACCTTCCCGACTTCTGGCCAGTCGAGAAGCTCCATTGTGCTCTCTAAAGTCTTGAACCAAGCCTGGGCATCCCAGGGCTCAGTCGTGCCTGAGAAGCTTTCAGGTTTCAGCCTCTGCCACTGAACGAGGTATGCTTCTTGTCTTCGGTTCACGGCAGGGGTCTCCTGTGTGACTGGTGAAACTTCAGCCACCACTGGGGTTTCCACTCCTGCTGTGGGTGGTGTAGGGGGCACTGGGTGCTGATTTGCTATCAGTGTGGCGATGGTCTTCTGTTGTTCAGTAATCTGAGCTTGCATTTGAGCAATGACTGCCATCAGGTTTGGCGGTTCTGTGCCAGGCTCATTGTTATCTTGAACTGGAGTTCTGTTATTAGCATTTGGAGCTCGGCCTCTTCTTGCCATCTAATAATGCATAAGGGAACAAGAACTCACTACTACTTCTCTAGGTATAACTTATCTTCATACTTAGTATCCTAATGTCCATTCTAGGGATTAAACATGATTCCGTGATACTAAGGGATTAAACATGCTTCCTTGTTCTATGCACATGTGAGTAGTACTTAAGCATTTCTCTATACTGCAATTAAATAAAGGAGCAATAGAAAAACTGAAACTTAAAGCTTTCTTACTTGAAGACGGCAAGGTTGATGCTGATGTGTGTGTGATGCTGGAGAATGGGAACCGCTCTGATACCAACTGTAGCGACCCGCCTTCTTCTACCTTAGACGGATCGTTACTTTTCTCTACTTCTCAACTCTTTTGCATGACTAAAAATGCGGAAATCTTTTTTTTTTTTAAACTTTTAAATTCATCTAACAATTATATTCTAACTTAAGCAATCATGCATAATAACATATCACCCTTCTATCTCAAAAGCTCGCAAGATGATAAACATTGAAGCTTGCCTCGCCCAACTCAAACTGCAGGTATCAGTCGACTGATACTGTATCAGTCGACTGATAGGCCTGAAATCAGAAAACTCAGGTTTCGGCAGTTGCTTCTCAGCTCCTCCAAACCTATAATTTCGAGCCATATGGAATCATGACACCATTTCTACACTCTATGACAGTTTTCAAATGAGTTTAGCCAATCAAAACGAATCCATAAACTTGAAATTTGGACTTTTGCGGAGGAAAATAAACTATTCAAGATATATGAACTTTAACACTAAAGTTTGTACCAATCTTGATTCCTATGTACTCATAACTCCAAATGCATGTTCTATAACCCTGCTAAAGCATTATAAAATGTGGATGCAACTTTTCTAAACATTTATAAGCAATAAAACTTAATTCAAAGAGAATTTGATACTATCTTGGCACATGCGTCTATTTTCTAACAAAGTATCAATATCTCCATCTACTCACATTTCTACTCATCCAATGCAAACATAAGAATATATAAGCTAAATGAAATGACATGGAATCTTTACTCTAAGCATTTGAACATGTAAAACTATCCAAAACTTAAATGTTCGCTAAACTCCATAAAGCAAGAACTTGAAATTCAAATGTACTATAACATTGTGAATTAAATAACTAAATTGTCTCGTGCCAAAGATCTCTCCATACTCAGCCACCACACACACTCTACTCAGCACCGCCTCGTCGTCTTCCTTCAGAATTGCTTGCCTTTACCTTTATCTGCAATAAGAGGAAATGCAACTAGTAAGCAAAAAGCTTAGTAAGTACTATCTAGCTCACAAAAACTCGAAATAGGCAAACATGCTTCTAGATCAAACTGAACATCATATGAGATACTAATATGCTTGAAAGAAAACTAAGAACATGTATAACTCAAAACATGCATACTCAAGCAATAATAAATCTCAATTTACTTTTCTTGGCTCAACTTGAAACTTTAGCTATTCTTTAACTTTTTGAAAACTTTCTTAAACTTTCGAAAACATTGCTAAAGCATATACTTGAAAATACTAATCACTTGGAGCCACTGAAGACGTAAGTACCATCTCATGCGCGTTCCCTAAAAGGTTGGGGTAGCGAGCCACCAATCCTAATAGAGCAGACCTTGGTCTACCAGGGCCAAGACCTTGGAATTGGACACCTGGATTTCTTTAACGACGCCCTTGGACGCCGGGTACTGGCCTTAGAAAATAAAATAGCTTTTCTTTCTTTTCTTTCTTATCTGTAAATGCCTTGGCATTTTCTTGAGCACCTTGCGTGCTAAAATCCCTAAGTCTTGACTTTTGGGGATTTCTTAAGGCCTTGGCCTTTTCTTTTCTTATCTTTATCTTCTCTTTTCTTTTCTCATGGCTTTTCTTGGACCCTAATCTCATATAGGGCACTCAATAAAATATATAAGCATATAATAAACTAAGATCACATGCAAAAATCTGAACAAGAAATAAATATCTCTTTTAAAAACTTTTAAGGGAAATTCTTGCGGAAAAACCGCCTCTTACTGCAGGTGAGCAGTACTTACATTGATATCTTGGACTTACAACCAAGATTGACGTCTAGGACTCGGAAGAAACTTGAGATCTCGGAGAATTCTTCGCACCTACGCGTTCCTCTCGTCGCGGGGATTCCAAATATTAGAAGATCTCTTGGAGAAGAGCCTTGACCGGCCCCCTAGAGCTTGGTGTAGTTTCGTCCAGAAGAGGAGGGGTCGGCGTGAGGGTTTGGAGAGGAGAGAAAATAAAACTTCTCTCTTTAATTACCTATTTATACTTATGGGGCGGATTAACCTAACTACACCTTAAATATAGGTCTCTCCTTCCTTTGCTTTGCTTGATACCCTAGCCCAGCTGGTCGCGCGCGTTTCTGGTTTCCTGCTGGTCGCGGGTTCGAACTCCGGCTGCCCTTAAGTGGTTTTTCCTTTTTATTTTTTTTTCTTTTCTTTTTCCAAAAATACTAAACGGACTCGGAAAATTCCATAAAAATATTCTAAAAATTCCTAAAAATATCTAGAATATTTCTAAACTATTTTTAAATAATTCTAAGGACTTTAAGAACTAAAAATGGGAATTTTGGGGCGTTACAGCTAGGCACTGGCAAAGGAATGCCAGGGTAAAATGTCCTAGCGAAGGACTGTTAGGCACTGGCGAAGGAATGTCAGGGTAAAAAGTCCTAGCGAAGGACTGCTAGGCACCAGGCGAAGGACAGCTTGGGACTGAAGACCTGGCGAAGGAATGCTAGGCACCAGGCGAAGGACAGCTTGGTATCCAAGACCTGGCGAAGGACCGCTAGGCAAAAGTCCAACCGGAGGAGCCAGTTGGCATCAGGTACATTCTCCCAAGAGGAGTAGGTGAGGACGCGTTCCCCGTCGAGGGAACAGTAGGCGTCAGTTCGACCTAGGGTTCCATTTTGCAGACCCAAAGTCAGAACTAAGACAGCTAAGGCTGTATAAACTAACATCTTATTGTTTTATGTTGTTTTGGACTAACCCTGGATGCAGGACCGAAGGAACGAGTGTCTGCAGCTCAGAGAGCATCAAAGGAGTGAGGCAAAGGCTGAGTAGGGATCCTGAAGTGTCCAGGGCGCCCCCAAGGTGAACACAAATAGTTGAAGCAAAGGAATTGCGTCTGCAGCTCATGAGCAGGGCGCCCCCGTGCTCCGGGGCGCCCTCGCTGCTCCCAGGGGCCCCGGATGGTCCGGGTGCCGCCAGGTGAAGCTAACGAAGCAGATCCCATCGAAGCCAACGGATAAGAACAGACCTGGTCAACCCGGGCGCACCCAGCGTTCATGGCGCCCCCGTCAAAGCCTGATCCCGAGTTTTAAGGGATCAGAGCTGACCGAGACGGAAGCGGATCGGCTGACATGTGGGGGGGCGCCCTCGACGTCTCGGGCGCCCCCAGGGGCTATAAATAGTCCCTCGACCCCAAGGCTTCGAACAACAATTCATTCAACGCAATCACGCTCTTCTGCTCCCGCGCTCTGCTCCGGAAACCTCCCGACTCGAGACTCAAGCGCCGACGACGTCCCGTTGCTTCGAAAATTCAATCTACATCGGACGTCGGTAAAAGAAGAGTTACTTTTATGTTTACTATACTGCTTTTGTAATATCTCTCTGTAAACGTTTTGCGCACTTATAGAATTGCCCGCAGAAAACGGTCAACGACCGTGGGCCTTGGAGTAGGAGTCGACCTAGGCTCCGAACCAAGTAAAACTACCTGTGTTCGCGATTGATTTTATTCCGCTGCGTACTTGCTCTAGTTTTCATCCGAAAAGCGTTTAACGATATTCACCCCCCCTCTATCGTTTCTCTCGATCCAACAAGTGGTATCAGAGCGGCGATGATCAAATTTAGCGCAACCACCAGTTTGAAAATTTTTCGAATTTTTTTTAAAAAATTTTTCTTTTAATATTTTTTTCCCGTTCGAATTTCTTCTAATATTTTTTCCCGTTTGAATTTCTTCTCGTTGATCGAGGTTGGTGCAACACCACTCGACAAATATTTTTTTCTTTATCCCGCACTACTAATCCAAGACCAAGTCTTGGGATATTCCTTTTTTTTTGTCTAGTTTACATTTCAGATAAAATGGTCATGCAAGAAGGCTTCAGCACCGCAAGACCACCTCTCTTCAGTGGAGAAGACTTCTCTTACTGGAAGAGTAGAATGGAGGTCTACCTGAAAACTCAGGTGGACATGTGGATAATCATCCAGTCCGGACTAGAGATTCCGAGAAATGCTGAAGGAGTACCTCAAAGCTACACAGAGTGGGACACTGCTCTGAAACGAAAAATTGAAGCGGATACAAAGGCGACCCAGACCCTTCAATGCGGCTTAATAAAAGAGGAGTTGAACCGGGTGGGCCCTTTCAACAGTGCCAAGGAGCTGTGGGGAAAACTGATCGAGCTGCACGAAGGAACATCAGACACTCGGATCAGCAAGAGAGATTTGCTCCTGAACAAACTGTATACCATCAAAATGACCGACAACGAAACAGCAGCTCAGCTTCATGCCCGAATTCAAGAACTAATGAATGGTCTACACACCATTGGTCACAAGGTTGAAAACCGTGACCTAATAAGGTATGCTTTAAATGCTTTTCCGAGAAACACCTTGTGGGCATCTATGGTAGATGCATACAAGGTTTCAAGGGATCTTTCGAAAATTAAATTAGATGAATTGTTCTCTGAATTAGAGTTACATGAACAGACTAACTGCAATCTGGCCGAGAAAGGTATTGCCTTTATTGCAGGTAAAACTGGAAGGACAACTAAGAAGAAGCCTCAACCTGAACCCGAGTCTAACTCAGACTCAGACTCAGAAGACGAAGAAGGAGATCGACCTAAGCTGGTCAGACTGGCCTGAAACTACTACAAAGAATTGAAGAACCAAACCAACAAATGGAAAGTCAGCTGAAGAAGGGATGAACCAGCTGAACCCGCAAACAAAAAGAACAAGCCCAACGTGACCTGCTACGAGTGCAAGAAGAAGGGTCACTATAAGACGGAGTGTCCGAACCTAAAGGAAACCAAGAAGAATAGAAGGAAGAAGGCACTTCAAGCAACGTGGGACGAGTCCTCCTCTGAAGAAGAAGAAGAGGTCCCACAGTCGAACCTACTAGCACTAACCACCTCAGAAGAAGTCGAGACCGAGTCAGAATCAGAACAGGACGACGGCAGACTGACCTTTTCAGAGGATGGCGAAATCAAGGTAAGTGGATTTACTAGAAGTCAATTAAATGAATTAATCTCTTATCTTTCTCGAGATTTGGCGAAAGCTAAACTCCAAGTCGAATCCCTTCGACAGGAAGTAAAACTCCTGAAAGAGGGAGCTGATTCTAAACCCCTAACTGAGAAGGTTCAAGAAGGAACCTCTAATCAAGTTGAAAAACTTGAGAAAGAGAATTCCTCCCTGAAAACTCAGGTTAAGGATCTTAGATCAGCATTAGAACGATTCACTTCTGGTTCCAAGGGTCTTGACATGATTCTTGGAAAATAGAAATCAGTTCTAAATCGATCCGGACTTGGCTATAGAACCAAATCTAGACAAAGATCCTACTTTGCTGTACTGAATCAGTCCAGAAATAAAGTTCAGGCATGGGTACCTAAACTGTACCTGAACAAACCAACTGGATCAAATCAGTATTGGATTCCCAAGGACAAGATTCACATCTTGCCTAACCATTACCGTGGCTTTAGTCCAGGGGGAGCCAAATTAAAAACTATATTTATTATTAGATAGAACTTAATTCTTGATTGTAATTTGCTTGACTGATTGTTTATTTAATTTTTGCAATTTACCATGCTTAGACTTAGGAATGGTTAGTTTAAGGACTGAACAAACTTAACTGAAACTTGACAACATAGTATTGGGTGGAGGTGAGATGATAGTACGTTAGGGAAACCAATTCTAATAAGGTCAAGTATACTTGGTCTCTTTAGACTGGTGAAACTAGCCGAAGCTACCGATCCAAGACCCAAACTAGTTAGATCAGAATTTTTCAAAGATTAATTTTGAAAATGAAATTTCATTAAAAGGCTTTGTCAAGGAAAGGGTTGATGATCCAATAAGGCTACGGCCAAAGAAGGCTTAGTGCCTCGCTAAGACCTGGAAGCCAATTTTTGAAATTCAAATTCAAATTACTCCTTGTCAAATTCAAATTTAACACAAATTTTCAGTTACTTGTAGATTTAAACATTTGTTTCAAAATAAATTCAATTGTTTTCAAAATTATTTATGTGTTTTAAAATAAATAATAATTTTTCAAAATAATTTTACTTATCAAAACCTGTCTCACAAAACCTATAAGGCTAACGTGATTGAAAACCCTAGATTGAGTGAGACAGCAAAATTAAACTCAATCTTTAATACCTATATTGTGGTTTAATCCTGTAGTTCAGAACGCAGTCAAACCATGGTCAACATGGTCAAACCATGGTTAACATAGTCAAACCATAGTCAAAGCAGTGAAACCATGGCCAAACCAACTAAACCATGGTCAAACAATGACAAGACATCAAATTTGTCACTTCCTATACACTCCGGGCGCCCGTGACGCCTCGGGGCCCCCCCATGACTTTATCTTATCTCAAAGCAAAAAGCTACCTCTAACCCTTGACCAGGGCACCCGGAACCACGCGGGCGCCCTCATATCAGTCAAAGCAGCAAAAGCTGCAAAATCAACCTGACAGGGGCGCCCGGACCATTACGGGCACCCCCAACAGCCCTAGTCACTGCCAAAGGCAGAGACCACTGTTCCGGGCTCCCGGGAGCTCCCGGGCGCCCCCAATAACCTGCTTATAAAAAGGCGTCCGAACCCCCTCTTCTTCCCACACCAAAAACCATCCTCCTTCCTCCCTTCTTTCCTTCCAAGAAGATCAAGTGACACTTGTGCTTCCTCAATCTCAACCATGCCTCCCCAATATGATTTGTTTTATGCATTTAGAATTACTTTCCTAATTCCTTTTGCATTTAGAATTATTTTATTAATTCATTTCTTATAAATGCATGTCTCTCAACTTAGAAAACGCCGAGCAAACCAAGCGAACCCCGGTACCGAACCGAGTCCCGACCCTAGGTTCCCGACTCTAGAACTGTGTAATAAGTTCGCTCGAATGACTTACATGTTGGGACCGGGTGCATGTTGACATGGATGTGTGTTCGTAATTTTAAAATTAATTACGTGCAGTGGAAGGTTTAGCATAAATAATTTCTCAAATTATTTAACCACACATCTAAGCATGCAACCTTATCTTGTGTAGACATGATCATATATTTAAAATTTTACAGAAACTTAAACTAATTTACTTGTTACCTCGCGTAAATCGAAGGAAGGGACGAGATCCAACCGTAAGCATCCCTCGGAAGCTCCGCCTCTATTCGCGTCCACGCCGAGTATCTTCGGGATGACTTCGCAAAGCCACGAGTTTCGTGTTCTCAAGAACTACTAGATTCTCCAATAACGCGACAAAAAAACAAGAGAGAAGTAATCACATCGGAAAAACTCACCACCAAGGTTGGCCGGAATCACAATTCCGGCGAGAAGGAGGAAGATGACTTGCGCCCAATCCCAATGTGATGATGGCCGGAGAGGAAGATCGTCCCAACGGAAGAACTTCGTCGCCTCGGTGCTTCTCCTTGTGCTCACGGCAAGAAGAAAGGGGGAGAGGCTTGTGGCCGGCCAAGAAGAAGAAGGGAGGAGAGGGAGAGAGCCCAAGCAAGAATACTTGGATTATTTCGAATCAATTCCAAGCCTTGCCTTGGGTCCTTTATATAATGGCCTCTCAACCGCCAAGTCTCTTTTTTCTTATGGAATAAATTTTCATAAGAAATTTATCATATAAATTTTCTATGACTTATTCCATCATGCCTAGTCTTGATTTTATATCATGGTTAAAATCATATTTTAATTCATGATAAAAATCAACCAAGTTTCTTTTTTCTTATGGAATAAATTTTCATAAGAAATTTATCATATAAATTTCTTTATATAAATTTCTTTATCATGGTAAATCAATCCATGATTGATTTTATAAAATAAAATAAACCAATTCATGGTTCATTTTAATTTCCATGAAAAATAAATTTCCTTATATAAATTTTTTTATATAAATTTCTTTATCATGGTAAATCAATCCACGATTGAGTTTTAAAAATAAACCAATCCATGGTTCATTTTAATTTTCAAGAAAAATAAATTTTATATAAATTTCTTTATATAAATTTCTTTATCATGGTAAATCAATCCATGATTGATTTTATAAAATAAAATAAATCAATCCATGGTTCATTTTAATTTCCATGAAAAATAAACCAAACCTTGGTTAATATAAAAAATTTATATCATCCATAATTTTATAAAATAAACCACACTTGATTTATTTTATAAATTCAACCAAACAATTTGGTTCCCTCCCTTTGTTGTGGTCGGCCAAGCAAAGAGGGCGGGGACCCTCTTTGGCCGGCCTATCCAGGCCACGCCCCAATGAATTAAACTCATTTAATTCATCTATTAAGTCTTCAAAAGACTTAGCCATTTTACGCTTCCTATGCGTCTTTTAAAAATTCAGATTCGACTTATCGTTTGGCTCAACCAAACCTAATCTCTCTTGATTGGAAAATCCAATTTTCAACTCATTTTAAATCCCTCGGATTACTCGTAGTGCGTGTGACTAAATAGGCTTTCGATTTATGTTGGCCGTCTATAATTAACCAAGTATAGAACGATCATGAGTGACACCTAGTAGTACATCATGATTCCCAATTAATCGAAAGATCAACGATTGACCTCAGAAACAATTCTGAAACCCTTCAGCAGCTATAATGAATCGTGCCCCATTCCCTTCACCATCTTATACCCACATGGTTTAGGACATGGTTTATGTGTGTCAGTCCCCACTAGGTTAACTACGTCACACCTAGCCCAAGTAACATTTTCTTGTCCTACGGATTCTAATTACTCTCATGTATCTAAGAGATTCATACTCTGAACATGTCATGCTCTGGCCAGAGGCTTCGAGTAACAATCCGACGATAGGCCTTGGGTATACATCTCCTCTCAAGGAGTGGTGAATCCTTTGTAGGCTGTTCAAACATCTTCGGGCACTTCGGCTTATACCCAATCATCCTGGGTCCACACCTCCTTGGAGATGCTTGCTTAAGATGTCAAAGTATAAGTCTCCATGACCAAGATGACTTGAACACCGCAATTCAAAGGAACATCGCACTTAAGCTGCAGTAAAAACTTCACTGACATGTCTATATGTAGACTACCATATGAAGTTTTATAGCCAGTCACTTCAATGAACTAGTTCCCTTAACTAGCATTCATGTTTATCTCCGGACATCCCAATGTCACCAGCCAGTGAGAATCAGCTGATTAGAGAATAACCCATGCTAGTCTCAACAGAATTGATAGTGTCCGTTTTTATCAATTCATCGACTAGGGACAATTTCAATACTTCACAATTGCACATGTAGAGATAATCACTAGTTGTGAATTCATCACAAATTCTCTCATGCTGTGAATTGTATTACGGACATTCAGTAAATGAGTTTAAGATCTTAATCAAATACATAAACATGTATACTCAAATAGTGAATATTCATTTATTAAAATAAATGATTACAATCATAAGGCGATTGCCTTAGGACACTTTTCTCATATCACTAACAAACTCCCACTTGGCCTAATGCCAATCGCTACGGTATCCAATACCACAGGCTCTAACATGACCCTCACACTTGCTTTGAGGCAAGGCCTTATTTAAAGGATCCGCTAAATTCCTTTCAGTGGGAATTTTCTCAATTTGTATATCATTCCTACTTATAATCTCTCTGATCAGATGATAGCGGCGAAGCACATGTTTGGATCGCTGATGAGACCTTGGTTCCTTTGCTTGTGCAATAGCTCCATTGTTGTCACAATAAACTGGTATTGCTTCATCAATGGTTGGAACCACACCAAGTTCTGAGACGAACTTCTTGATCCAGACTGCTTCCTTTGCTGCTTTCAAAGCTGCAATATATTCTCCTTCCGTGGTAGAATCCACTACGGTGTCTTGCATGGAACTCTTCCAACATATTGCGCCTCCATTCAAAATAAATATGTATCCAGACTGAGATTTGGAGTCATCCTTATCTGTCTGGAAACTGGCATCTGTATACCCACGTATTACCATATCACCTTCTCCATATATTAGGAACACATCCTTATTTCTTTTTAAGTACTTGAGGATTGTCTTGACAGCCGCCCAATGATCCATTCCTGGATTAGCCTGGTATCTACTTGTGTAACGACCCGAAAAATTCTCTTAATATTTTCTGAAAATATTGAGCATGTCTAGATAATTTTCCGAAGGACCTAGAGGCATTAATACGAACATTTGCCTAGGAAATCCATGTTTTGTCATTTAAATTGAGGAAACCAAGTGCTAATGGGCCTTATATGGGCTTCCTAGTACTATGATTATAGGTGGATTTTTAGGAAGAATTAGTATAAATATAAATATGAATTTATTTGGGCACATTAACATGATTATGGGAAAGTATTAGCCTAACGTTTCCATCTAAATTGAGGAATTTGGTACTAATGGGCTTTAAATGGGCCCAAAAATAGGTATTAATTAGGTAAAAATTAATATAAATTAGGTAAAATTAATATAAATATAAAAGAATTTTATTTAGGAATATTATTACAATTATGGGTAATTTTAGGGGGGATTTTTGGAATTTAAGAAAATAAAGTAATAAAATAAATGAAATGAAAATGAAAATAAAAATAAATGTGCATGAGCCAAGGATTGAACCTTGGACCTCTTGTACAACCAAGAATGCTTTAACCAACTCACCTAGCAAGGAATTCTTATGAGTAATTGAAGTGGAGGTTGGTTAAGAGGTAAAGGAGGTGAAGGGTCATGGAGAGGCTCTTCATTTGCCTCCTTGATGGGTTATAATGAGAGGAGTTTTGGGAGTTACTTCTTCTCTCAATCAATTGCATTACCTCTCCTCTTCATCCCTCATTCTTGCCGAGCACAAAGGGAGGAGTTCCTTGGAGAAAACTCCACAAGGGGTCTCATCTCTCAAGATCTAAAGTTCCTACAAGGTGACAAGGACTAGTTGTGGTCAAGAGATACCAAGTCCTCTTCCTTCTCCTCTTTCAAGGTTCGAAAAATCAAGAAATCTAAGGTAAGACTCCCTCACCTGTGGTATAATAGTTATCTATGATTTCCATGATTTGTAGCAGGATATATGGGTTAGTTCTTGGATGTAATGTTGAAAGGAAAGAAAAACCAAGGTCCTTAAGTTTATGGATTTCGGCCAGCATGATTTAAAAGTCTATAAATATGTTAAAAATCATGATAATGTTATTTTATGTTCCCTTATGATGTGTAGAGGTTAAGTAAATATTTTGGGAATTTTTGGAGTACCCTAGGACACTCTAGGGATTCGGCCAACATGGAAGGGACAAAACCCAGGTCTCTATGTTTATGGGTTTCGGCCAGCATGATTTAAATGTTTATAAATATGTTAAAAATCATGATAATGTTATTTGATGTTACCTTATGATTTTTAGAGGTTAAGTAAATTTTTGGTAATTTTTGGAGTACCCTAGGACACTCTAGGGTTTCGGCCAACATGAAAGGGGCAAAACCAAGGTCCCTATGTTTATGGGTTTCTGCCACCATGTTTTAAATGTCTAGAAATATGTTAAAAATCATGATAATGTTATTTAATGTTCCCTTATGATTTTTAGAAGTTAATTATAATTTTGGGAATTTTTGGAGTACTCTAGGACACCCTAGAGTTTCGGCCAACATGAAAGAAGCAAAACCCAGAACCTTAAGTTCAAGGGTTTTGGCCACTATGTTTTAAATGTCTAGAAATATGTTAAAAATAATGATAATGTTATTTAATGTTCCCTTATGATGTTTAGAAGTTAAGTATAATTTTTGGGTATTTTTGGAGTACCCTAGGACACCCTAGGGTTTCGGCCAACATGAAAGAAGCAAAACCCAGAACCTTAAGTTCAAGAGTTTCAGCCATCATGTTTCAAAGGTCTATAATTATGCTAAAAATCAGGATAATGTCATTTAATGTTCCATCATGATGTGTAGAAGTTAAGTATAAATTTTGGAAATTTTTGGGGTACCCTAGAGGCCCCATATGGTTCGGCCAACCCCAAGGACCCAAGGATTGGGGTTGAGTCTTTAACTTCAACATATGTTTAGGTGTTGCCATGATATAAGGATGATGGATGGTGATTTATGTTTATGAATGATATGCCATGTTTACGAATGATACGTAATGTTTATGAATGATATGCCATGTTTATGAATGATATGCCATGGTTATGCATGATATGCCATGTTTATGAATGATATGCTATGTTATGAATGATATGCCATGCTTATGAATGATATGCCATGTTTATGAATGATATGCCATGTTATGAATGATATGCCATGTTTACGAATGTTATGTCATGTTTATGAATGATATGCCATGGTTATGAATGATATGTCATGTTATGAATGATATGCCATGTATACGAATGTATGCCATGCTCTATGAATGATGTGTACAAACACCATGTCTAAGAATGAAGATGATGAATGGCAAGTATGATGAATGAAAGATGATGCTTATGCCTTTAAGGCATAAATATGCTAAACGGCACGGTCGATGGTCGACGGTACGACGGTCGAGAGGACCGGTAAATGGGCCGGTAGACGGGCCGAGCCGTAACAAGTTATGCTATGATAAGTATGCCATGAATGTCTTATGAATGATGCAACATGAAAAGTATTTTACTTTATGTATGGGCTTGTACTGGACCGAAGTATGGGTCCAAGGGATGGGCACCTTAAGAACGCCCTGGTTATGGACTACCGCAGCTGTCCACGGTTCTGGCACTACCGGAGCTGTGCAACAGGGATGGGCACCTTAAGAAGCGCCTCGGTTCGGGGACTACCGATTATGCTGTCCTTACCCTAGTAGGTCGGGGCTAGCTACCTCGGATTTACTAGGGATGCGCGCTATGATGTATGTATGTGGTACAAGCCGGGGACCCCAAATGTTATGATGATGATGTTTAAGCATTTAAAAGTATGTTTTAAAAGTTAAGCATCCTTATGTATATGCATTCCACTCATGCATCCATTCATGTTATGCATTATGCTATGTTGATAAGATGATATGCTTACGTTTCATGTTAAGAAGTATGCATGAGAATGAATGATCTATGCCATGATTATGTTAGGAAGATGTTCATATGCTATGATAGGTATGATGCCATGCTACTAGGTTTATGATTTATGCCATGAAAGATGTCATGCTACTATGTTTATGATTTATGCCAAGAAAGATGCCATGATACTATGTTTATGATTTATGCCCTGAAAGATGTCATGCTACTATGTTTATGATTTATGCCATGAATTATGCCATGCTTAGAATGTCTACTATGTTTATGTTCATGCCATGCTATGTATACGATAAGTGATGTAAGATGTTATGTTCAAAGTAGAGCACCAAGTATGTTAATGTTTTATGTGCTCATTATGAGATGATGAATGATGAATGGTTTTGTGAGTAGGAAAGAGTCTTACTAAGCCTGTGTGCTTATAGTCTTATTTCCTTATACCGCAGATCATTCAAGGGGATAACGAGGAAGCAGCAGGAGGGCCTGAAATATGTGTGTGATGGTGACTTGGCCCATGAAATCGAATGTGTTAACCGTTTATGCTAAGAACTTTATTTTTCTACCTATATGCTCGAATAGTGACTTATGGAACTTTATGATAAGATGTCAAGTATGATATGATATGAACCTGATGGTATGATGTTAAGCATGTTATGATATGATGTTAAGCATGACGTTCATATGTTAAGTTCCATGTCATTATATTAGGGATGGTAGTAGGGCATGTATATGTAAGGTTTAAGTTATTCCGCTGCAGTATGATGTTACATGCCTTAAGTATGTCAGCGTAACGCCGCTTTAGGAAAAAAAAAGCGGGCGTTACAACTTGTGACGCTCAGAGCATACGATACATCGGGCCTAGTACATAACATAGCATACATGATAGATCCTATCGCGGATGCATAAGGAACCTTATTCATGCAAATCCTCTCGTCTTCTGTGCATGGACACATAGACTTCGAAAGGTTGATCCCATGCCTGATGGGATGGTAACCTTTCTTGGATTCCGACATGCTAAACCTTTTTAGCACTCGGTCTATATATGTAGACTGTGAAAGACCAAGCAACCGTTTTGATCTATCTCTATAGATTCTAATCCCAAGGATATAGGTTGCTTCTCCCAGGTCTTTCACGGAGAAAGATTTGGACAACCAAATTTTAACTGACTGTAAGACTGATATATCATTTCCTATAAGTAATATGTCATCGACATATAACATTAGGAATACGACTGCACTCCCACTAACCTTCTTGTACACACAAGGTTCGTCAGGATTTTGTGAGAAATCAAACTTTTTGATTGTCTCATCAAAACGGATGTTCTAGTTCCTGGATGCTTGCTTTAGTCCATATATGGATCGTCGAAGCTTGCATACTTTGGTTTTATCAACCGTTGTGAAACCTTCAGGTTGTATCATGTATACATCCTTAAGCAGGTTTCCATTAAGGAAAGCTGTTTTCACATCCATTTGTCATATCTCATAATCATAATGAGCTGCTATGGCCAGGAGCATCCGAATGGATTTAAGCATAGCTACTGGCGAATAGGTTTCGTCATAATCAATTCCTTGTTTCTGACGATATCCTTTTGCCACTAATCTAGCCTTAAAGGTAACAACATTACCTTCCATGTCAATTTTCTTCTTGAAAACCCACTTGCACCCTATGGGCTTAATCCCTTCAGGTGGGTTAACTAAGTCCCATACTTGATTTTTGTACATGGAATCCATTTCCGACTTCTTGGCTTCAAGCCATTTATCCCTTTCTGAATTATTCAGAACATCTTCATAATTGATAGGTTCGTCATTGTTAATGAGTAACACGTCGTTCGATTCACTTATGAGAAATCCGTATCTCTCTGGAATATTGCGTGTCCAATCAGACCAAAGAAGAAGTGGTGTTATTTTAGGTTCAACTGATAGCTCATCATTATGAGTTATCGGTTGTGGGTCTAGACTAGGTGTCTCTGTAATGTCTATTAGAGTTTCTTGAACTTCTTCAAGTTCAATGCTACTCCCACTGTTTTCTTGTAAAAGAAATTCTTTTTCTAGAAATACAGCATGCCTTGAAACAAACACCTTTTGTTCCAAGGGATGATAGAATTGGTAACCCTTCGTTTCCTTAGGGTATCCAATAAATAGACATTTATCAGACTTAGCATCCAATTTGTCTGATATAGTCTACTTTACATAAGCAGGACAACCCCATATCTTTAGGTGAGATAAATGAGGTTTCTTACTATTCCACGTCTCATATGGAGTAGTAGAGACTACCTTGGTTGGGACTCTGTTTAGCAAGTAAACAGCTGTCTTAAGCGCATAGCCCCAATAGGATTTTGGAAGAGTTGCATGATTCATCATAGATCTGACCATGTCCATCAAGGTTCGGTTACGCCCACCCCGATCGGATAGAAGTATCTTAATACTTTTGACAAGCTATTTCTCTACTTCACTTCTGAACTCTTTGAATTTCTCAAAAGCTTCAGATTTGTGTTTCATTAAGAACACATTCCCGGATCGTGAGTGATCATCGATAAAGGTAATGAAGTAGCTATAGCCTCCTTGTGCAAGAGTTGACATTGGTCCACATACATCAGTATGTGTTAGACCAAGCAATTCTCCCACTGGTTTACCTTTTCCGGAAAAGGGCAATTTGGTCATCTTGCCTTTTAGGCATGATTCGCATGTATCAAATGAACCAGGTTCAAATAATTCCAGAATTCCACATCGGTGTAATTTGGTCATGCGTTTCTTGCTTATATGGCCAAGACGACAATGCCACGTGTAGGAGTCTATTTGATTATCTATTCGAGCACGTTTGTTGCTAACTTCGATATTGAAAATGTCACCGGATAAATCTAACGTGTAGATACCATTTCATAAAGTTTCGGTCCCATAAAGAACCCCATTTAAAGTTATGTAACAACAATTGTTACTAAAAGTTAAATGGTAACCCTTTTCATTCAAGCATGAAATAGATACAATATTCTTTATTAACGAAGGAACAAAATAATAATTATCCAATTCTAAGACAAGTCCAGTAGGGGGCTTTAGCAAATATGTTCCGATGGCAATAGCAGCAATCTTTGCTCCATTTCCAACTCACAAATTCGTTTCTCCCTTGATGAGTCTTCTTCTATTCCTTAGCCCCTGTATGTCATTACATATATGTGAGCTACACTCAGTATCAAGTACCCAGGTGTACGAGGAAATAGAGTGACATTCAATAACGAAGATGCCTGAAGATGATGGGGCATCGGATGCCTTCTTCTTCAAGGACTCAAGATAAACCTTGCAGATTCTTCGCCAGTGGCCCTCCTTGCCACAATGATGGCAAGTGCCTTTTGGTGCTTTTTCAATCCTTTTGTCCTTAGTTAACTTATTGGTGTCTAAAATGGAACGCAAATTCAGAGAAGACATGATCAAGTGATTATCCTAGAAATACAAATTGAGGTTATGTGATGAGAATGATAAAGAATGCATCAATATACATTCATTAAATCCTATTTATTTTTCGAATTGAATAACCCCTTTTTATCAATTCGGGAGATCGTAGGAACATCTCCAAATAGGTTGATATCCATCCATAGATAAGAACAACCATGGCTGGGGCCATCAAGTTATTCTTAGCTATGAAGGTAGGTAATTATACCGATTACATGTTACATATATGTAACTATCACATTATGCTATCAACTAATTGAATGTTTGCATAAATCATTGGGTTGTTAACTCATTAACAAGTTTGCAGCAATATACATTGCACCGAACTGCACCTCTCTTTACATCGACCTTGGCTGTGGCACAACAAATCGATGCTCCAAGCTTAAGGCTGACCCATTAATCAAGAAATAGTTTTAATATGGTTGGAGCTCATTCAACCGTTTAGACAGGCTTGGATGTGTCCAACAACCAAAACTAAGGATTGACCTCTGACTCCAACTATATTAATCATAAACTAATTCCATGGTTTGAACATGTCGAGGTTCAAGCTGGGCATGGATGTGTCCATCAACCCAAACGAGAAACAAAACTCCGGTTCTAACCATATTAATGGAAGGTGTTGGCCTTAATATTTTGTAAGGGGTTTTGGGTCTCATCCTTTTCTTTTAAGCACATTCATGACATATAATTATGTCATGTTCTAACGATTTCCTTAATAAAGTATGTATGTGACTTAATTTATCAAGTCTCATTAATTGAATTAGGAACTGGATTTCCTAATTCTAATTTCACACTTTATTCAAGGAATTGTTTTGGTAAACAATTTCCTAAATTGTCATAATCAATTTCGGAATTAATATGTTCAAGACTTTGATTTCTCTAAATCAAATCTTATTAAATTAAGAGACAGATTCCCTTAATTCAACCACATATTATTTTCATGAAAATCTTATTTAAGGAAATATACTCTATAGGAAACAATTTTCCTAATTAATTTAGGAGATAATAATATGTAAGAGCATCACCTCATAAATCAAATAAGGAAATTATCGTTTGAGAATCACCTCAAAAATTTCCAAGATTTGATCACATATTTTATTTATGGAAAATTAATATCAATAAATAACTTAATTTGGACGGCTCCCCGAGGCTCAATCCAAAATAAGAATTTATTGATAATATAACTTGGACGGCTCCCCGAGGCTCAATCCAAATTAAATATTTGACAATTTAAATTCAATTTAGGAAATTTAATTATAACAACTAACTTTAAATTAGACGGCTCCCCGAGGCTCAATCCAAAATAAAGAATTTTGTAAATAATTTAATTTCCAATTATCAATTTAAATGCCAATTAATATTCCCATAATTTGTCTAGACTTTCTTGAAAGAAAGTGCCCAAAATTTCGAGCTTTCCATAAATGGAAAGTTTCCAAAATTAAAAAATTTTCAGAATAATTGTAAGTTTCTGGTACAAAGAAAACTTACGTATTTCCAAAATTGGAAAATTTCCAAAATAGAAAATTTCCAAAATTGGAAAGTTTCCAAAAATGGAAAGTTTTCACAATTATCATAAAATTTCAGATACAGGGATACTTCAAAAGTTTGCAAAATTTCATGAGGATTTCCAAACTTTGAAATTCCTAAATCTAAAATTTACCATAATTGGAAAGTTTCCATAATTGAAAAATTTTCCAAAATTGAGATCATGACAAAGTTTTCCGTAAAACAATTATATGATTATGTCGAACACTAACCGGCTCTGATACCACTGTTGGGACCGGGTGCATGTTGACATGGATGCGTGTTCGTAATTTTAAAATTAATTACGTGCAGCGGAAGGTTTAGCATAAATAATTTCTCAAATTATTTAACCACACATCTAAGCATGCAACCTTATCTTGTGTAGACATGATCATATATTTAAAATATTGCAGAAACATAAACAAATTTACTTGTTACCTCGCATAACTCGAAGGAAGGGACGAGATCCAACCGTAAGCGTCCCTCGGAAGCTCCGCCTCTATTCGCGTCCACGCCGAGTATCATCGGGATGACTTCGCAAAGCCACGAGTTTCGTGTTCTCGAGAACTACTAGATTCTTCGAGAACGCGACAAAAAAAACAAGAGAGAAGTAATCACATCGGAAAAACTCACCACCAAGGTTGGCCGGAATCACAATTCCGGCGAGAAGGAGGAAGATGACTTGCGCCCAATCCCAAGGTGATGATGGCCGGAGAGGATGATCGTCCCAACGGAAGAGCTTCGTCGCCTCGGTGCTTCTCCTTGTGCTCACGGCAAGAAGAAAGGGGGAGAGGCTTGTGGCCGGCCAAGAAGAAGAAGGGAGGAGAGGGAGAGAGCCCAAGCAAGAATACATGGATTATTTCGAATCAATTCAAAGCCTTGCCTTGGGTCCTTTATATAGTGGCGTCTCAACCGCCAAGTCTCTTTTTTCTTACGGAATAAATTTTCATAAGAAATTTATCATATAAATTTTCTATGACTTATTCCATCATGCCAAGTCTTGATTTTATATCATGGTTAAAATCATATTTTAATTCATGATAAAAATCAACCAAGTCTCTTTTTTCCTATGGAATAAATTTTCATAAGAAATTTATCATATAAATTTTGTTTATATAAATTTCTTTATCATGGTAAATCAATCCATGATTGATTTTATAAAATAAAATAAACAATTCATGGTTCATTTTAATTTCCATGAAAAATAAATTTCTTTATATAAATTTCTTTATCATGGTAAATCAATCCACGATTGAGTTTTAAAAATAAACCAATCCATGGTTCATTTTAATTTCCATGAAAAAAATTTTATATAAATTTTTTTTATAAATTTCTTTATCATGGTAAATCAATCCATGATTGATTTTATAAAATAAAATAAATCAATCCATGGTTCATTTTAATTTCTATGAAAAATAAACCAAACCTTGGTTTATATAAAAAATTTATATCATCCATAATTTTATAAAATAAACCACACTTGATTTATTTTATAAATTGAACCAAACAATTTGGTTCCCTCCCTTTGTTGTGGCCGGCCAAGCAAAGAGGGCGGGGACCCTCTTTGGCCGGCCTATCCAGGCCACGCCCCAATGAATTAAACTCATTTAATTCATCTATTAAGTCTTCAAAAGACTTAGTCATATTACGCTTCCGATGCGTCTCTGAAAAATTCAGATTCGACTTATCGTTTGGCTCAACCAAACCTAATCTCTCTTGATTGGAAAATCCAATTTTTAACTCGTTTTAAATCCCTCAGATTACTCGTAGTGCGTGTTACTAAATAGGCTTTCGATTTATGTTGGTCGTCTATAATTAACCAATTATAGAATGATCATGAGTGGCACCTAGTAGTACATCATGATCCCCAATTAATCGAAAGATCAACGGTTGACCTCAGAAATAATTCTGAAACCCTTCAGCAGCTATAATGAATCGTGCCCCATTCCCTTCACCATCTTATACCCACTTGGTTTAGCACATGGTCTATGTGCGTCAGTCCCCACTAGGTTGACTATGTCACACCTAGCCCAAGTAACATTTTCTCGTCCTACGGATTCTAATTACTCTCATGTATCTAAGAGATTCATACTCTGAACATGTCATGCTCTGGCCAGAGGCTTCGAGTAACAATCCGACGATAGGCCTTGGGTATACATCTCCTCGCAAGGAGTGGTGAATCCTTTATAGGCTGTTCAAACATCGTCGGGCACTTCGGCTTATACCCAACCATCCTGGGTCCACACCTCCTTGGAGATGCTTGCTTAAGATGTTAAAGTATAAGTCTCCATGACCAAGATGACTTGAACACCGCAAGTCAAAGGAACATCGCACTTATGCTGTAGTATGAACTTCATTGACATGTCTATATGTAGACTTCCATATGAAGTTTTACAGCCAGTCACTCCAATGAACTAGTTCCCTTAACTAGCATTCATGTTTATCTCCGGGCATCCCAATGTCACCAGCCAGTGAGAATCAGCTGATTAGAGAATAACCCACGCTAGTCTCAATAGAATTGATAGTGTCCGTTTTTATCAATTCATCGACTAGGAACAATTTCAATACTTCACAATTGCACATGTAGAGATAATCACTAGTTGTGAATTCATCACAAATTCTCTCATGCTGTGAATTGTATTGCGGACATTCAGTAAATGAGTTTAAGATCTCAATCAAATACATAAACATGTATACTCAAATAGTAAATATTTATTTATTAAAATAAATGATTACAATCATAAGGCGATTACCTTAGGACACTTTTCTCATATCACTAACATTACAAGCCTATCAAAACTAGCTATCTCAATAACATTTCTTTAACCAATCTTGTCCTTTAGCCATGAATGTCATAAACTTTTATCAACTAGATAATCTAGTATTCTGCACTCATTCGATTAATACATCTTTATGTGCCGAATTCTATAATAACATAGTTAGACAGAACGATCTCATGTTTAACACTACTGTTCAAGGTATACCCCTGTCGATCACCCCTACCTTGCTAAATCGATTCGACTACGACCCTCCCAGTCCACCTTTTGTTGCTATCCACCTAGGAATCCTCCATTTGATCCTCCCTACTCTCACATTACTCTAGACACTCTCCACTCTTATTTTATAGGGAAGCTAGACTCCCCGCAGATAGATGATTCCAGTCCGTTGACCTTCAGGTCCAGGACTACACCCTGTACAGAGCTCCGGTCTGATGCATCTTACCACTATCCACTAGGGATGTCGCAACCATGCGACCCTTCCATACTTTCCTTCTGTATGCCCTGATCCATCATATAGACATTGACATTGGCCTTCACATGTTCCACGCTATCTTACATGCCTCCAGTGTCACGACTCAGGGTCGGGTACGCACCGCCTTCTGCCACATCATCACCTCCATCCTTCATCACCACGGTCGTGACATTACCGTAGGTCTTGCCTGAAAGGAATTTTGCGGATCCTTTAACTAAGGCCTTGCCTCAAAGCAAGTTTGAGGGTCATGTTAGAGCCTGTGGTATTGGATACCGTAGCGATTGGCATTAGGCTAAGTGGGAGTTTGTTAGAAATATGAGAGAAGTGTCCTAAGGCAATCGCCTTATGATTGTAATCATTTACTTTAATAAATGAATATTCACTATTTGAGTATACATGTTCATGTATTTGATTAAGATCTTAAACTCATTTACTGAATGTCCGCAATACAATTCACAGCATGAGAGAATTTGTGATGAATTCACAACTAGTGATTATCTCTACATGTGCAATTGTGAAGTATTGAAATTGTCCCTAGTAGATGAATTGATAGATACGGACACTATCAATTCTGTTGAGACTAGCATGGGTTATTCTCTAATCAGCTGATTCTCACTGGTTGGTGACATTGGGATGTCCGGAGATAAACATGAATGCTAGTTAAGGGAACTAGTTCATTGGAGTGACTGGCTGTAAAACTTCATATGGTAGTCTACATATAGACATGTCAATGAAGTTCATATTGTAGCATAAGTGCGATGTTCCTTTGACTTGCGGTGTTCAAGTCATCTTGGTCATGGAGACTTATACTTTAACATCTTAAGCAAGCATCTCCAAGGAGGTGTGGACCCAGGATGGTTGGGTATAAGCCGAAGTGCCCGAAGATGTTTGAACAGCCTACAAAGGATTCACCACTCCTTGCGAGGAGATGTATACCCAAGGCCTATATTCGGATTGTTACTCGAAGCCTCTGGCCAGAGCATGACATGTTTAGAGTATGAATCTCTTAAAGACATGAGAGTAATTAGAATCCGTTGGACGAGAAAGACATTACTTGGGCTAGGTGTGACGTAGTCAGCCTAGTGGGGACTGACACACATAGACCATGTCCTGAAGCAAGTGGGTATAAGATGGTGAAGGGAATGAGGCACGATTCATTAGAGCTGCTGAAGGGTTTTCAGAATAATTTCTGAGGTCAACCGTTGATCTTTCGATTAATTGGGGATCATGATGTACTACTAGGTGCCACTCATGATCGTTCTATAATTGATGAATTATAAACGGCCAACATAAATCGAAAGCCTATTTAGTCACACGCACTACAAGTAATCCGAGGGATTTAAAACGAGTTGAAAAATTAGATTTTCCGATCAAGAGAGATAAGTCAAATCTGAATTTTCAGAGACGCATCGGAAGCATAAAATGGTTAAGTCTTTTGAAGACTTATTGAACGAATTAAATGAGTTTAATTCGTGAGGTCATGGCTTGGGTTTGGCCGGCCAAAGAGGGTTCCCACCCTCTTTGTTTGGCCGGCCACATTAAAAGGGGAGAACCAAATTGTTTGGTTCAAATTATAAAATAAATCGAGCGCGGTTGGTTTTATAAAATTATGGATAAAGAAATTTATATAAACGGATTTATTTTTCATGGAAATTAAAATGAACCATGGATTGGTTTATTTTATTTTATAAAATCAATAATAGATTGATTTAGCATGATAAAGAAATTTATCTAAAGAAATTTATATAAAGAAATTTATATAAACGGATTTATTTTTCATGGAAATTAAAATGAACAATGGGTTGGTTTATTTTATTTTATAAAATCAATAATAAATTGATTTACCATGATAAAGAAATTTATCTAAAGAAATTTATATAAAGAAGTTTATATAATGAAATTTCTTTCCATAAGAAAAGGGAGACATGATTGTTTTTATTATAAATTAAATTATGATAAAAACTTGGCATGATGGAATAATTCATAGAAAAATTTATATGATAAATTTCTTATGAAAATTTATTCCATAAAAAGGAGACTTGGCGGTAGAGAGACTACTATATAAAGGAACCAAGGTAAGGCTTGATTCTTAATCCAAGAGATCTAGAAATAAGCCCTCTCTCTCTCTCCTTCTCTCCTTCTCCCTCTTCTAGTGCCGCCGGCCCTAGAGTCCCTCCCCTTTGCCGTGAGCTTCCACCACCAAGAAGCTGCCAAAGAAGAAGAAGAAGCAGGCGCAACTCCTTCCTTCCTCCCGAAATCTTAATTCCGTTCTTCGTTTGGTGGTTAGTCTTTCCATCTCTCTCTTAGTATTCTTGTCGTGCCTTTGGAGAATCTAGTAGTTCTTGTCGGCACGAAACTCGTGGCTTTGCGAAGTCATCCTGAAGAAAACTTGGCATGGACGCGAATAGAGGCGGAGCTTCCAAGGGACGCTACGGTTGGATCTCGTCCCTTCCTTCAAGTTACGCGAGGTATTAAGTAAATTAGTTTACTTTCTGCAAAATTTTAATATATGATCATGTCTACATAATATAAGGTTGCATGCTTAGATGTACGGTTAAATAATTTGGGAAATTATTTATGCTAAATCATCCGCTGCACGTAATTAAATTTTAAAATTACGAACCCGCATCCATGTCAACATGCACCCGGTCCCAACAGTGGTAACAGAGCCGGTTAGTGTTCGACATAATCATATAATTGTTTTGCAGAAAACTTTGTCATGATCTCAATTTTAGAAAATTTTCCAATTATGGAAACTTTCCAATTATGATAAATTTTAGATTTAGGAATTTTAAAGTTTGGAAATCCTCATGAAATTTCGCAAACTTTTGAAATATCCTAGTTTTTGAAATTTTATGATAATTGTGAAAACTTCCCATTTTTGGAAACTTTCCAATTTTGGAAATTTCGTATTTTGGAAATTTTCCAATTTTGGAAATATGTAAGTTTTCTTTGTACTAGAAACTTACAATTATTCTGAAAACCTATTATGAAATCTCGCAATTTTGGGCACTTTCTTTCAAAGAAAGTCTAGACAAATTTATGGATCATTAATTGACAATTAAATTCAAATTGGTTTTAAATTATCAACAAAATTCTTTATTTTGGATTGAGCCTCGGGGAGCCATCGAATTTAAAGTTAGTTGTTGTAATTTAATTTCCTAATTTTGAATAAAATTGTCAAGTTTAATTTGGTTACGCCTTGGGGAGCGGACCAAATTAGATTTACAACAAATTCCTTTTTTTTGGGTATCTGAGCCTCGGGGAGCCACCCAAAGAAAATATTTTGTTGTAATTAATAAATTCATAAATAAAATATGTAATCAAATCTTGGAAATTTTGAGGTGATTCTCAAACGATAATTTCTTTATTTGATTTAAGAGGTGATGCTCTTACATATTGTTGTCTCCAAAATTAATTAGGAAAATGGTTTCCTATAGAGTTTTCTTAAATAAGATTTTCATAAAAATAATATGTGGTTGAATTAAGGGAATCTGTCTCTTAATTTAATAAGATTTGATTTAGAGAAATCAAAGTCTTAAACATATTATTTCTGAAATTGATTATGACAATTTAGGAAATTGTTTCCAAAAACAATTCCTTGAATAAAGTATAAAATTAGAATTAGGAAATCCGGTTCCTAATTCAATTAATGAGACTTGATAAATTAAGTCACATACATACTTTATTAAGGAAATCGTTAGTACATGACATAATTATATGTCATGAATGTGCTTAGAAAAGAAAGGATGAGACCCAAAACCCCTTACAAAATATTAAGGCCAACACCTTCCATTAATATGATTAGAACCGGAGTTTTATTTCTCGTTTGGGTTGATGGACACATCCATGCCCGGCTTGAACCTCAACATGTTCAAACCATGGAATTAGTTTATGATAAATATAGTTGGATTCAGATGTCAATCCTTAGTTTTGGTTGTTGGACACATCCAAGCCTGACTAAACGGTTGAATGAGCACCAACCATATTAAAACTATTTCTTGATTAATGGGTCAGCCTTAAGCTTGGAGCATCGATTTGTTGTGCCACAGCCAAGGTCGATGTAAAGAGAGGTGCATTTGGGTGCTATGTATATTGTTGCATACTTGTTAATGAGTTAACAACCCAATGATTTATGCAAAATTCAATTAGTTGATAGCATAAAGTGATAATTACATATATGTGATATGTAATCGGTATAATTATCTACCTTCATAGCTAAGAATAACTTGATGGCCACAGCCATGGTTGTTCTTATCTATGGTTGGATACCAACCTATTTAGAGATGTTCCTACGATCTCCCGAATTGATAAAAAGGGTTATTCAATTCGAAAAATAAATAGGATTTAATTAATGTATATTGATGCATTCTTCTCATCACATAACCTCAATTTGTATTTCTAGGATAATCACCTGATCATGTCTTCTCTGAATTTGCGTTCCATTTTGGACACCAATAAGTTAACTAAGGACAAATGAATTGAAAAAGCACCAAAAGGCACTTGCCATCATTGTGGCAAGGAGGGCCACTAGCGAAGAAACTGCAAGGTTTATCTTGAGTCCTTGAAGAAGAAGGCATCCGATGCCCCATCCTCTTCAGGCATCTTTGTTATTGAATGTCACTCTATTTCCTCGTACACCTGGGTACTTGATACTGGGTGTAGCTCACATATATGTAATGACATACATGGGCTAAGGAATAGAAGAAGATTCGTCAAGGGAGAAGCGAATTTGCAAGTTGGAAATGGAGCAAAGATTGCTGCTATTGCCATCGGAACATATTTGCTAAAGCTCCCTACTGGACTTGTCTTAGAAATGGATAATTGTTATTTTGTTCCTTCGTTAATAAAGAACATTGTATCTATTTCATGCTTGAATGAAAAGGGTTACCATTTAACTTTTAGTAACAATTGCTATTACATAACTTTAAATGGTGTTCTTTATGGGACCGGAACATTTTGCAATGGTATCTACACGTTAGATTTATCCGGTGGCATTTTCAATATCGAAGTTAGCAACAAACGTGCTCGAATAGATAATCAAATAGACTCCTATACGTGACATTGTCATCTTGGCCATATAAGTAAGAAACGCATGACCAAATTACACCGATATGGAATTTTGGAATCATTTGAACCCGGTTCATTTGATACATGCGAATCATGCTTAAAAGGCAAGATGGCCAAATTACCCTTTTCCGGAAAAGGTAATCCAGTGGGAGAATTGCTTGGTCTAATACATACTGATGTATGTGGACCAATGTCAACTCCTGCACAAGGTGGCTATAGCTACTTCATTACCTTTATGATGATCACTTACGATTCGGGTATGTGATCTTGATGAAACACAAATCTGAAGCTTTTGAGAAATTCAAAGAGTTCAGAAATGAAGTAGAGAAACAGCTTGGCAAAAGTATTAAGATACTTCGATCCGATCGGGGTGGTGAATACTTAAGTCAAGAGTTTTAAGATTATCTTAGGGACAATGGGATATTGTCTCAATGGACTCCGCCATATACACCACAGCATAATGGTGTATCTGAGAGGCGTAACCGAACCTTGATGGACATGGTTAGATCTATGATGAACCATGCAACTCTTCCAAAATCCTTTTGGGGCTATGCACTTAAGATAGCTGTATACTTGCTAAACAGAGTCCTGACCAAGGTAGTCTCTACTACTCCATATGAGACGTAGAATAGTAAGAAACCTCATTTAACTCATCTTAAAATATGGGGTTGTCTTGCTTATGTGAAGCGGACTGTATCAGACAAATTGGATGCTAAGTCTGATAAATGTCTATTTATTGGATACCCTAAGGAACGAAAGGTTACCAATTCTATCATCCCTTGGAACAAAAGGTGTTTGTTTCAAGGCATGCTGTGTTTCTAGAAAAAGAATTTCATTTACAAGAAAATAGTGGGAGTAATATTGAACTTGAAGAAGTTCAAGAAACTCCAATAGACATTACAGAGACACCTAGTCTAGACCCACAACCAACAACTCATAATGATGAGCTATCAGTTGAACTTAAAACAACACCACCTCTTCGTTGGTCTGATAGGACACGCAATATTCCAGAGAGATACATTTCTCATAAGTGAATCGAACGACGTATTACTCATTAGCGATGACGAACCTATCAGTTATGAAGATGATCTGAAAAGTTCAGAAAGGGACAAATGGCTTGAAGCCATGAAGTCGGAAATGGATTCCATGTACGAAAATCATGTATGGGACTTGGTTAACGCACCTGAAGGGATTAAGCCCATAGGGTGCAAGTGGGTTTTCAAGAAGAAAACCGACATGGAAGGTAATGTTGTTACCTTTAAGGCTAGATTAGTGGCAAAAGGATATCGTCAGAAACAAGGAATTGATTATGACGAAACCTATTCGCCAGTAGCTATGCTTAAATCCATTCGGATTCTCCTAGCCATAGCAGCTCATTATGATTATGAGATATGACAAATGGATGTGAAAACAACTTTCCTTAATGGAAACCTGCTTGAGGATGTATACATGATACAACCTGAAGGTTTCACAACGGTTGATAAAACCAAAATATGCAAGCTTCGACAATCCATATATGGACTGAAGCAAGCATCCAGGAGCTGGAACATCCGTTTTGATGAGACAATCAAAGAGTTTGATTTCTCACAAAATCCTGACGAACCTTGTGTGTACAAGAAGGTTAGTGGGAGTGCAGTCGTATTCCTAGTATTATATGTCGATGATATATTACTTATAGGAAACGATATATCAGTCTTACAGTCGGTTAAAATTTGGTTGTCCAAATCTTTCTCCATAAAAGACCTAGGAGAAGCAACCTATATCCTTGGGATTAGAATCTATAGAGATAGATCAAAACGGTTGCTTGGTCTTTCGCAGTCTACATATATAGACCGAGTGCTAAAAAGGTTTAGCATGTCGGAATCCAAGAAGGGTTACCTTCCCATCAGGCATGGGATCAACCTTTCAAAGTCTATTTGTCCGCGCACAGAAGACAAGAGGATTTGCATGAATAAGATTCCTTATGCATCCGCGATAGGATCTATCATGTATGCTATGTTATGTACTAGACTCGATGTATCGTATGCTCTGAGCGTCACAACCAGATACCAGTCTGATCCAAGAATGGATCATTGGGCGGCTGTCAAGACAATCCTTAAGTGCTTAAGAAGAACTAAGGATGTGTTCCTAATATATGGAGAAGGAGATATGGTAATACGTGGGTATACAGATGCCAGTTTCTAGACAGATAAGGATGACTCCAAATCTCAGTCTGGATACGTATTTATTTTGAATGGAGGCGCAATAAGTTGGAAGAGTTCCAAGCAAGACACTGAAGCGGATTCTACCACGGAAGCGGAATATATTGCGGCTTCGGCAGCAGCAAAAGAAGCGGTCTGGATCAAGAAGTTTGTCTCGGAACTTGGTGTGGTTCCGACCATTGATGAAGCAATACCGGTTTACTGCGACAACAATGGAGCTATTGCACAAGCAAAGAAACCAAGGTCTCATCAGCGATCCAAACACGTGCTTCGCCGCTATCATCTGATCAGAGAAATTATAAGTAGGAATGATATACAAATTGAGAAAATTCCCACTGAAAGGAATTTAGCGGATCCTTTAACTAAGGCCTTGCCTCAAAGCAAGTTTGAGGGTCATGTTAGAGCCTGTGGTATTGGATACCGTAGCGATTGGCATTAGGCCAAGTGGGAGTTTGTTAGTAATATGAGAGAAGTGTCCTAAGGCAATCGCCTTATGATTGTAATCATTTACTTTAATAAATGAATATTCACTATTTGAGTATACATGTTCATGTATTTGATTAAGATCTTAAACTCATTTACTAAATGTCCGCAATACAATTCACAGCATGGGAGAATTTGTGATGAATTCACAACTAGTGATTATCTCTACATGTGCAATTGTGAAGTATTGAAATTGTCCCTAGTCGATGAATTGATAGATACGGTCACTATCAATTCTGTTGAGACTAGCATGGGTTATTCTATAATCAGCTGATTCTCACTGGTTGGTGACATTGGGATGTCCGGAGATAAACATGAATGTTAGTTAAGGGAACTAGTTCATTGGAGTGACTGGCTGTAAAACTTCATATGGTAGTCTACATATAGACATGTCAGTGAAGTTCATACTGCAGCATAAGTGCGATGTTCCTTTGACTTGCGGTGTTCAAGTCATATTGGTCATGGAGACTTATACTTTATCATCTTAAGCAAGCATCTCCAAGGAGGTGTGGACCCAGGATGGTTGGGTATAAGCCGAAGTGCCCGATGATGTTTGAACAACCTACAAAGGATTCACCACTCCTTGCGAGGAGATGTATACCCAAGGCCTATCGTCGGATTATTACTCGAAGCCTTTGGCCAGAGCATGACATGTTCAGAGTATGAATCTCTTAAAGACATGAGAGTAATTAGAATCCGTTGGACGAGAAAGACATTACTTGGGCTAGGTGTGACGTAGTCAGCCTAGTGGGGACTGATACACATAGACCATGTCCTGAACCAAGTGGGTATAAGATGGTGAAGGGAATGAGGCACGATTCATTAGAGCTGCTGAAGGGTTTTAGAATAATTTCTGAGGTCAACCGTTGATCTTTCGATTAATTGGGGATCATGATGTACTACTAGGTGCCACTCATGATCGTTCTATAATTGATGAATTATAGACGGCCAACATAAATCGAAAGCCTATTTAGTCACACGCACTACGAGTAATCCGAGGGATTTAAAACGAGTTGAAAAATTAGATTTTCCGATCAAGAGAGATAAGTCGAATCTGAATTTTCAGAGACGCATCGGAAGCATAAAATGGTTAAGTCTTTTGAAGACTTATTGAACGAATTAAATGAGTTTAATTCATGAGGTCATGGCTTGGGTTTGGCCGGCCAAAGAGGGTTCCCACCCTCTTTGTTTGGCCGGCCACATTAAAAGGGGAGAACCAAATTGTTTGGTTCAAATTATAAAATAAATCGAGCGCGGTTTGTTTTATAAAATTATGGATAAAGAAATTTATATAAACGGATTTATTTTTCATGGAAATTAAAATGAAACATGGATTGGTTTATTTTATTTTATAAAATCAATAATAGATTGATTTACCATGATAAAGAAATTTATCTAAAGAAATTTATATAAAGAAATTTATATAAAGAAATTTATATAAATGGATTTATTTTTTAATGAAATTAAAATGAACAATGGATTGGTTTATTTTATTTTATAAAATCAATAATAGATTGATTTACCATGATAAAGAAATTTATCTAAAGAAATTTATATAAAGAAATTTCTTTCCATAAGAAAAGGGAGACATGGTTGTTTTTATTGTAAATTAAATTATGATAAAAACTTGGCATGATGGAATAATTCATAGAAAAATTTATATGATAAATTTCTTATTAAAATTTATTCCATAAAAAGGAGACTTGCCGGTAGAGAGGCTACTATATAAAGGAACCAAGGCAAGGCTTAATTCTTAATCCAAGAGATCTAGAAATAAGCCCTCTCTCTCTCTCCTTCTCTCCTTCTCCCTCTTCTAGTGCTGCCGGCCCTAGAGGCCCTCCCCTTTGCCGTGAGCTTCCACCACCAAGAAGCTGCCAAAGAAGAAGAAGAAGCGGGCACAACTCCTTCCTTCCTCCCGGAATCTTAATTCCGTTCTTCGTTTGGTGGTTAGTCTTTCCATCTCTCTCTTGGTATTCTTGTCGTGCCTTTGGAGAATCTAGTAGTTCTTGTCGGCACGAAACTCGTGGCTTTGCGAAGTCATCCCGAAGAAAACTCGACGTGTACGCGAATAGAGGTGGAGCTTCCAAGGGATGCTACGGTTGGATCTCGTCCCTTCCTTCGAGTTACGCGAGGTATTAAGTAAATTAGTTTACTTTCTGTAAAATTTTAATATATGATCATGTCTACATAATATAAGGTTGCATGCTTAGATGTACGGATAAATAATTTGGGAAATTATTTATGCTAAATCTTCCGCTGCACGTAATTAAATTTTAAAATTACGAACCCGCATCCATGTCAACATGCACTCGGTCCCAACGGTTATGATTATGTTTAAGTATTTAAAAGTATGATTTTAAAAGTTAAGCATCCTTATATATATATGCATTTGACTCATGCATTCATTCATGTTATGCATTATGCCAGGATAGTAATGTTTTATGTTTAGGGTTCATGTTAAGAAATATGCATGATAGTAAATGTTTTATGTTTATGTTTATGCCATGTATCATGCCATGTTATGTATATTTATGTTTATGTTTATGCCATGTATCATGCTATGTTAAGTATATTTATGTTTATGTTTATGCCATTATCATGCCATGTTAAGTATATTTATGTTTATGTTTATGCCATGTTAAGTATATTTATGTTTATGTTTATGCCATGTATCATGCCATGTTAAGCATATTTATGTTTATGTTTATGCCATGTATCATGCCATGTTAAGTAGGTTATGTGTATATGTATGCCATGTATCATGCCATGCTAAGGATGGTTTATGTCTTATACTTATGATTCATGCTAAGCACCAAGTTATGTTAATGTTTTGTGTGCTTATGATTAAGTGACAAATGGTTTTAGTGAGTAGGAAAGAGTCTTACTAAGTCTATGTTCTTATAGTCTTATTTCCTTATACCGTAGATCAAGCAAGAGGACAATAGGGTAAGCAGCAGGAGGGACAAGAGTATATGTGTGGTAGTGACTTAGCCAAGAAAAAATTATATTTACAAGTCTTATGCTAAAACTTTACGTTTGCTACTTATGTGCCTAATGGATGGCTTATGTGACTTCATGACATGATGATAAGTATGATGATAATAATGCTAAGTTCCTATGTCACTATGTTAGGAAAGATAGCTAGGTGCATGTATGTGTAAGTTTAACTTATTCCGCTGCATTACGATGTTCACATGCCCCTACGTATGATAGCGTAACGCCGCTTTATGAAAGAAAAAAAAAGCGGGTGTTACAGGTTGGTATCAGAGCAGTTACCATCTCACTACACACACATCAAGTCCTCCTCCTGCCGCTTCCAAGTAAGTACCTCTATGCATACCTTATGTTCTCTAATGATTCTAGAATATGCAAGTATGGATGATACCTATGATTCTAGACTATGGAAGTATGAACAATGTTTTATGATGAAAAGTACTTTAGGATATGTAACTATGAACGATATTTTTCTATCTACTTTTATGAATCAAATACCTTAGAGTGATATAGGGGTAGGAAAAAAACTAATATCGACCATACTTGTCTTTGGTGAAGAAAAGCATGGCTAGAAGACAGAGTAACTGACTTAACGAGACAGCTCCATCGCCTGACCTGATGCAATTGGTAACCCAGCTCCAGCATCAAGTTACCGAGCATCAGCAAACCATTAATACCTTGATGAACCAGCGAGAGAATTCCACTACTCCACCAGTGCACCAAACCGCTATACCCGTTGCGCCCACAGTGACGCAAAACCCTCCGGCAGGCCTGACCACTGTAGCACGTCAAGAGGCTTATCTGATCCAGTGGTTGAGGCTGAAACCGGAAAATTTTTTGGGTGCTGGCGAACCATAGGACGCCCAAGCGTGGTTCAAGACAGTGGAAAGTACAATGGAGCTGCTGGACTGGCCGGAGCATGAGAAGATCAAATGTGCATCATTCTGCCTTTCTGGAGATGCCAGAATGTGATGGGAAAGGGTCAAGGCCAAAAGACAGGTGAACCAGATGACGTGGTCGGACTTCGAGTCGGAGTTCTTCGAAGAATTCTTCAATATGTGTGTCACAAACAAACACTACGACGAGTTCACGGAATTTCGACAGGGCAACCTCTCGGTCAATGAAGCTGTGAAGAAATTTAACCGATTGGCTCGTCTATGCCCTGAGATGGTCCGCACTGAGAAAGAAAGGGTCCGACTTATGCAGAAGATGTTGCGGCCCGAAATAGCTCAGAATGTGACCGGCGGAGTTAACAGACCGCAGACCGCCGAGGAGTTGTTTAGTAGTGCCCTACTCACTGAGCACTATCTGAACAATATCAATCAGCAAAGGAAGGCGCTAAATGAAAGTAAGAATCAAGTTCACTCCGGGATTCTCGATTCTTCCTTTCATTATCCTTGATGTTCTCCCCTTTAATTATCACTCAGGAGGTCAAGAACCCCAGAGTACCAATGCTAATTGGTAGGGAGACCAAAGTGGTAAGCGGAAGCCATGCGACAACCCCCAAGGGGGCCCAGCAAATAAACAGTCCACACCTTCCCCGTGTGCGACATGCGAAAAAAGGCACCCCAGGGAATGCCGCAAAGGTACGAACCAGTGTTTCATCTGTGGAGTGGAAGGTTATATGGCGGCGTACTTCCCTACCAAGAACCAGGCCCCTTCCCAACAACTCGTTCAGTACTAGGGTGCACCAACGAAACTACACTATATGCAAGCTGAGCTGGAAGGTACCCCGATGTTGGAGGCCCCACCAACTATGACGAATGCCAGGGTTTTCTCTGTTACCAAGGAGGACACTGCGAGAGCTTCGACGATTGTCACAGGTCAGATACTTATCTCCAGTCATTACGCTATTGCATTATTTGAGACTGGGGCAACGCACTCGTTCGTTTCTGTGCCATATACTAAGAAGATAGATATGTCTCCACAAGTTTTGAACTACAAGTTCTTAACGACCCTGCCTTCGGGAGAAATAATGACATCCACTCACGTGCTGCGTGCGGTGCCAGTGGGAATCGCAGAAAGAGAACTCTACTGCGATCTGATAGTACTCGACATGCAGATTATGATGTTATAATGAGAATGGATTTCTTGAGCAAATACGGTGATTCTATCGAGTGTCGTAAGCAAAAGGTGATATTTCGACCCGAGGCAGATTCTATGTTTGAATTTATCGGAGAGCCAAGGAAAAGAACCTAGAAATTCTTATCGACTCTCAAAGCACAGAAGAGGTTAGACAAGGGATCTGGTATTTCTCAAAGTGACCCCTATGAAAGGGGTAACGAGATTTGGGAAGAAAGGGAAGCTAGGTCCGCGTTATGTGGGACCGTACCGGATCCCGAGAAGAGTCGACAGGGTAGCATATAAACTAGAGCTGCCTCAAGAGATGTCGGCTGTCCATAACGTGTTCATGTGTCGTTGCTCAAGAAGTGTATTCTAAACATAGATCAAGTGATCGAGCCACAGACAGTACAAGTTCAGGAAGACCTAAGTTTTGAAAGCCGACCTATTCAGATCTTGGATCGGGAAATCAAAAAGCTAAGGAGCAAGGAGGTACCCTTAGTCAAGGTCTTATGGCAAAGTCAACGGTTCGAGGAAGCTACCTGGGAACGCGAGGACGAGATGAGACGCAAGTACCCGGAGCTATTCTAAGTTCGAGGACAAACTTTCACGAGGTATGGGGGATTGTAACGACCCAGAAAATTCTCTCAATATTTTCTTTAAAATATTGATCATGTCTAGATAATTTTCCAAGGGACCTAGAGATATTAGCACGAACCTTAGCCTAGAAATCCATAATTTTCTCATTTAAATTGAGAAACTAAGTACAATGGGCCTGATATGAGCTTTCTAGTATCATGATTATTAGTAGATTTTAGGCAAAATTTTAATATAAATATACATGGATTTTAATTAGGAATATTAGCATAATTATGGGGGATTTTTAGGGGAATTTTCGGAAATAATAGAAAATAAAATGGAAATAAAATAAAAATAAATTGCATGCACCAAGGATTGACCCTTGGACCTCTTGTACCACCATGCATGCACTAACCAATTCACCTAGCAAGGGAGTGCTAGTAGAGGATGAAGTGGATTTTGGTTAAGGCTTAGGGGAATATGAAGAGTCAAGAAGGGAAGAGACACCATGACTCTTCACTTGCCTCCTTAATGTGGTATAAAGAGGTGGCATGGGAGTTACTTTTCTTCTTCCATCAAGTCCACCCTTCTCCCTCCTCCTTCCTCATCCTAGCCGAAATCATAGGTGTGGTTTCCCCTTGGGAAAATCCACAAGAAGGTCTCTCTTCCAAGACCCAAAGCTTTTACAAGGTTACAAAGACTAGGGGTGGTCAAGAGATAACAAGATCTTCATCTTTTCCCTTATCTAAGGTCTATAACCAAGATAAACCAAGGTAAGACTCCCTCACCTGTGGTATAATAGTTCTTTTTGATATTTATCATAATATGAAGTTTGGTTTGGGTTTGATGTTGAGAAAATCATGATTTGGACCCCTAGGACTTTCGGCCACCATGGTTTTTGGGTCCAAGATGATGTTAAAAATTTTACTCATGCTTTCTAATGTTTTCTCATGATGAATATAGGTTAAAATATGATTTGGAGAATTTTTGGAGTACCCTAGTACCCTTAGGGTTTTCGGCCACCACCATGACCCCATGGTTAGGGTTGGATCTAACCCTTCAAGTGTATGTCTTGTATACCCTCATGATACAAGGAAGGTTGAGGATGTTTTGTGTGAATTTTCACATGGCCTAGAGACCCTACATGTTTCGGCCAAGATGGATAATAGGGCAAAAAGTTAGGGCTTACCTCAAGTAAGGGTCCCAAGGGCTCCTACGGTAGGGTAGGGATGGTGTTGGATGATTAATTGGAAATTTTATGAAAGTCTCCATGAACCCATGGCCCTTGTATGTTTCGGCCAACCCCAAGAAGAAGGGCTAGGAGTTAGGGTTAACCCTAAGCATGAGCCCTAATAGCTTCCTATGGCTTTATAAGTAATGTATGGTCTTTTCCTTACCTTATGTTACCTTACATGTCATTTGAATGATTGAACCTTCCCTTACATGTTTCGGCCAAGCTAATTGATTAGGGTTTAGGTGGAGTTAGGGTTTCAAGAATGATGGTTTATGGCTTATTATGATGCATAAATATAGGATCAAGCATGTGGTAGAAAATGATGTTACCTATGACCCTAACTTAAGTGTTATGTTTCATGTTGGTATGTTATGTTTGATGCCATGCTTAATAGGGTTTATTTATGAATGTCTTGTGTGCTATGCCGTGCTCCTAGATAGTAAGTAGTATGTTCATAGAAGTTCTACCCATGCATGCTTGTGATAGATACTATACTTGTGTATGTGATGCAATGCTTATCTTATGTATCATGATCATGCAAGTTAGATGAATTAGGAGAATGGTCTATGTAAATATGTCATGTTTTATGAATATAATGCAATGCTTATCTTATGTATCATGATCATGCAAGCTCTATGAATTAGGATGATGGTCTATGTAAACATGTCATATTCTATGAATACAATGCAATGCTTACCTTATGTACTATGATCATGCAAGCACTATGAACAAGAATGATATTTATGTAAGCATGCCATGTTTATGAATGAAGATAATGCTTATGCCTTAGGGCATCATGATGCTATGCATTAAGTATGAACGATGAAAGGTCAAGTATGATTTATGTCATGCTTCATGTAACAAGGTTATGCTATGCTTAAATATGCTATAAATGTCCCATGAATAATGAAACATGTGAAGTTATTTTATTTTATGAATGGGCTTGTACCGGACCGAAGTATGGGTCCAAGGGATGGGCACCTTAAGAACGCCCCAGTTTTGGACTACCGACTCTGCTGTCCACGGTTCTGGCAATACCGAAGCTGTGCAACAGGGATGGGCACCTTAAGAACGCCCCGGTTCTGTGACTACCGACTATGCTATCCTTACCCTAATAGGTCGGGGCTCGCTACCTCGTATTTACTTAGGGATGCGCGCTTATGATGTATGTATGTGGTATAAGCCGGGGACCCTAATGATGTTATGATTATGTTTAAGTATTTAAAAGTATGATTTTAAAAGTTAAGCATCCTTATATATATATGCATTTGACTCATGCATTCATTCATGTTATGCATTATGCCAGGATAGTAATGTTTTATGTTTAGGGTTCATGTTAAGAAATATGCATGATAGTAAACGTCTTATGTTTATGTTTATGCCATGTATCATGCCATGTTAAGTATATTTATGTTTATGTTTATGCCATGTATCATGCCATGTTAAGTATATTTATGTTTATGTTTATACCATGTATCATGCCATGTTAAGTATATTTATGTTTATGTTTATATGTTTATGCCATGTTAAGTATATTTATGTTTATGTTTATGCCATGTATCATGCCATGTTAAGCATATTTATGTTTATGTTTATGCCATGTATCATGCCATGTTAAGTAGGTTATGTTTATACGTATGCCATGTATCATGACATGCTAAGGATGGTTTATGTCTTATACTTATGATTCATGCTAAGCACCAAGTTATGTTAATGTTTTGTGTGCTTATGATTAAGTGACGAATGGTTTTAGTGAGTAGGAAAGAGTCTTACTAAGCCTATGTGCTTATAGTCTTATTTCCTTATACCGCAGATCAAGCAAGAGAACAATAGGGGAAGCAGCAGGAGGGACAAGAGTATGTGTGTGGTAGTGACTTGGCCAAGAAAAAAATTATATTTACAAGTCTTATGCTAAAACTTTACGTTTGCTACTTATGTGCCTAATGGATGGCATATGTGACTTCATGACATGATGATAAGTATGATGATAATAATGCTAAGTTCCAATGTCACTATGTTAGGAAGATAGCTAGGTGCATGTATGTGTAAGTTTAACTTATTCCGCTGCATTACGATGTTCACATGCCCCTACGTATGTTAGCGTAACGCCACTTTATGAAAGAAAAAAAAAGCGGGCGTTACATGATAATGGCAAAAGGGTTCAAAAGTTAAGTCTTATTTGTCATCTAACATGCTACTCAAGTGTGCAGGGTAAAAAGTCCTAGCGAAGGACAGCTAGGCACTGGCGAAGGAATGCCAGGGTAAAAAGTCCTAGCGAAGGACTGCTAGGCACTATCGAAGGAATGTCAGGGTAAAAAGTCCTAGCGAAGGACTGCTAGGCACTGGAGAAGGAATGCCAGGGTAAAAAGTCCTAGCGAAGGACTGCTAGTCACCAGGCGAAGGATAGCTTGGGACTGAAGACCTGGCGAAGGAATGCTAGGCACCAGGCAAAGGATAGCTTGGGACTGAAGACCTGACAAAGGAATGCTAGGCACCAGGCGAAGGACAGCTTGGTATCCAAGACCTAGCGAAGGACTGCTAGGCAAAAGTCCAACCGGAGGAGCCGGTTGGCATCAGGTACATTCTCCCGAGAGGAGTAGGTGAGGACGCGTTCCCCGTCGAGGGAACATAGGCGTCGGTTCGACCTAGGGATCCATTTTGGAGACCCAAAGTCAGAACCAAGACAACTAAGGCTATATAAACTAACATCTTATTGTTTTATGTTGTATTGGACTAACCCTGGATGCAGGACCAAAGGAACGAGTGTCTGCAGCTCAGAGAGCCTCAAAGGAGTGAGGCAAAGGCTGAGTAGGGCGCACGGAGTGTCCCGGGCGCCCCCAAGGTGAACACAAACAGTTGAAGCAAAGGAACTGCGTCTGCAGCTCATGGGCAAGGCGCCCCCGTGCTCCCGGGCGCCCCCGCTGCTCCCGGGCGCCCCGGATGGTCCGGGCGCCCCCAGGTGAAGCTAACAAAGCAGATCCCATCGAAGCCAACGGATAAGAAGAGACCCGGTCAACCCGGGCGCCCCCAGCGTTCAGGGCGCCCCCGTCCAAGCCTGATCCCGAGTTTTAATGGATAAGAGCTGACCGAGACGAAAGCGGATCGGCTGACACGTGGGGGGCGCCCCCGACGTCCCGGGCTCCCCCAGGGGCTATAAATAGGCCCTCGACCCCAAGGCTTCGAACAACAATTCATTCAACGCAACCACGCTCTTCTTCTCCCACGCTCTGCTCCGGAAACCTCCCGACTCGAGACTCAAGCGCCGACGACGTCCCGTTGCTCCGAAAATTCAATCTACATCGGACGTCGGTAAAAGAAGAGTTACTTTTAAGTTTACTATACTGCTTTTGTAATATCTCTCTGTAAACGTTTTGTGCACTTATAGAATTGCCCGCAGAAAACGGTCAACGACCGTGGGCCTTGGAGTAGGAGTCGACCTAGGCTCTGAACCAAGTAAAACTACCTGTGTTCGCGATTGATTTTATTCCGCTGCGTACTTGCTCTAGTTTTCATCCGAAAAGCGTTTAACGATATTCACCCCCCCTATCGTTTCTCTCGATCCAACAACCCTTCCCTTGTTCAATGTATAACTCACTTAAGTATATTGTCAAACATTGAAATATTCAGAGGAGGACATCACTGATGCAACTTGCACCAACAATCTCTCCCTTTTTGATGTTTGACCATATCTTAAGTTAGATTGGATGAAAGGGCTAAACCAAAAAAAAATAATTTAATTTTTGAAAATACATTTTGATGTTTTGGGAGAAAGACATTTCTAAGATAAGCTCACTCTCCCCTTTATGAAAAAGAACTTTTGATTTTCATTGGTCCTTTGGGAAAAAAAAATTCTAACTTAAGCTCTCACTCTCCCCCTTTGTCATACATAAAAAAATGACCAAAACATTTGCACCAACAATAAAAAATTTTCTTTTGAAAGTACCTAGTATAACTTTTGAAATCATAGCAGAGAGCTAGTTTAACAAGAGCAATTGCACCAGAAAATTACACCTTGAAAAGTATTGTGCATAAAAATATTTTGTATTTTTAGAAAAAAAAATCACTTAGAAAAACATTGCCTTGGAAAAAAATTTCTATTGGGAAGGATTTTCGAAAGGAATTGATTACTTAAATGATTTTTCCTTAGAGAAATATGCATTTTAAAATAATGCTTTGACATATATTGTGCAAACTTTGTACTTTGAAAGATATTAAAAAAAATGTAATATTGAGCTTTTTGAAAGATACAAGTACTTTTAAAATATCTGTATCTTTGAAAAATGTAAGTCACTTTGAAAGATATTATGTATTTTTGAAAAATATAAGTGCTTTTGAAAAATATCATGCATTTTTGAAAAACATAAGTACTTTGAAAAATATTATGAATTTGAAAACATAAGTACTTTGAAAATATTATGAATTTTGAAAAATTTAGTACCTTTTGAAAAATTTTGAAGAGTATAAGTACTTTTGAAAAATCTTATTTTTAAAACATAATATTTTACTTGACTTGGTTTCTTTTCTAGTCTGACACAATTCTAGGAAACCTTGATGACTACAAGGGCATTTTCTTAAGTGTCCTGGAAATTTTTCAACTCAAGTAAATATTATTTCCAAAAAAAATTATTTTGAAATTGATAGAGATTGAAAGTGATATGATAAAAAATAGTACAAAAAAAATGTTTTCAAAAATGACTTAATAATACAATGCATGAAAATATATTAAATAATTCTTTGTAATTTGACCTTCCCCTAAACTTGACCCAGTCCTAGGAAGCTTGTTGACCACAAGACATGTATCAAATCGAGAATTTGATACATCTTTAGAAACTTAAATAAAATTATTTGACTTGTTTGAATCATGCATAACTGCCATGACATGCGTCTGCTATTTCTCATATATATATGTCATGTCATTCATATTTAAATTTATGCATGATTTAGAATGGTTATAGGAAAAAGATAATTGAAATTTGAAAACCTAGTATTGGGTGGCGGTGAGATGATAGTACGTTAGGGAAGCCTCTTCTAATAAGGTCAAGTATACACTACTTGGTCCCTTTAGACTGGTGAAACTAGCCGAAGCTACCGATCCAAGACCCAAACTAGTTAGACCAGAATTTTTCAAAAAGTAATTTTGAAAATGAAATTTCATTAAAAGGCTTTGTCAAGTAAAGGGTTGATGATCCAATAAGGCTATGGCCAAAGAAGGCCTAGTGCCTCGCCAAGACCTGGAAGCCAATTTTTGAAATTCAAATTCAAGTTACTTCGTGTCAAATTCAAATCTAACACAAGCTTCAATTAAATCTTAGAGTTAATAATAAATTAAGAAAAATGATTCAAGCATCTCACAATACACCTATAAGGCAACCATGCTTGTTGTATTGATACATCTAAAATGGGTGCAATGTTAAGGACTAATGAATTGAAAAATATTTTTCAAAATTGTTAGAATATTTTCCTAAAAAGATTTTTTCAAAATAGTACTTCAACATAATAATGTTTTTATGAAATTCATGGTTGTCTGATTGATTATACATATTATACATTTTTTAAAAGTATATCTTTTCAAAAATTGTTTGACTCACTCAATTAGACACAAGGCTCTTAGGACAACACTAAAGTTCCTTAAGGCACTTAGATAGAGTCAAACGATGTTGGGTACAGGGGGAGTGGTTTATTCTTTTTCAAAAATTATCCTTGAAAAACCACTGTCTTTTAAAATGGTTTTCGAAAACTGGGCTTTAAACACTATTACTTATGTTTTTCGAAAACTATGTCGGATAAATTACCTTAATTTCAAAATATGATTCGAAATTTCAAAATACATTCCAAGAGTGTGCTTTGTCTTGTTTGATTTTGATAAACCCTAATGACACAGAGGAAGGTCCACTTCATAATCTACAAGGACTCCTAGGATGTGTCAGATTTAGGGGAAGTCTAAAGCAAACTTCTAAAAAAGTTTTTTGTGTAATTAATTGTTTTGAATTTATTAGATAATTCCTTTGATTTGAATCAAACTTTAAGACTCAGAGGAAGAGTACTTGTGGTCAACAAGCTTCCCAGGATTGGGTCAAGTTTAGGGGGAGGTAAAATTAAAAAAATTATTGAATATTTCAAATTTTTTCATGCGCGGTATTTTCAAATCATGCTAAAAACATAAGTATTCTTTCAAAATACTACCATTTTTTAAAAAATACCAGTATTTTCAAAAATTCATCTGGTTTTGATCAATTTGAAAAAAAAAATGTTTATCTTGAGGTTGGAAAATCTTCCAGGACACTTAGGAAAATGTCCTTGTAGTCAACAAGGTTTCCTATGATTGTGTCAGACTGGAAGATAAACCAAATCAAGTATTATGAGTTCAAAAATTTATACATTTTTCAAAATATACTTACATCCTATTATTCTATTTTTCAGAAGTTATGTGACTTATGAAATTATTTTTATATTTACTTGAGTTTGAAAAATTTCCAGGACACTTAGGAAAATGTCTTGTAGTTAACAAGGTTTCCTAGGATTGTGTCAGACTGGAAAAGAAACTTAGTCAAGTAAAATATTATGTTTTCAAAATGCATAGAACTTTTCAAAAATTACTTATATTTTTCAAAGTCTCATCTTTTTCAAAAATAGTTAGTACTTGAAAAATATGTATAATATTTTTTTAAAAACTTATAGTTTCCAAAATATCTTTTAAAAATGCATCATATCTGTCAAAGTACTTGCACCTTTTCAAAACTCAAAGTATTCTTTCAAAAATACGGTATTTTCTAAAAAAAATGTAATATTGTTTAAGTTTTCTAAGATCAAAATACGTAAATACTTAGTTTTATGCGATGCCTTCAAAAATTTATACAAAGTATTTTCAAAAAGACCCAAAAATTCTCATTGTTGGCGCAAGTATTTCTAGTAAGTTTTTTTTGGATGTATGACAAAGGGGGAGAGATGAGCTTAAGTTAGAAATAATTTTTCTTTCCCTCTTACGAAAGGATCAATTAATCAAAATGGGAGAAAGTGAATGTTAGAAATTTTTTCTTATTTTTTTTCAGAGGATCAAAAATACATTTTCAAAACTAAGATCATTTTTTGTTTGATCCCCAGAGAGTAAGTTAGCCCCTTCAACCAATCTAACTTAAGTTATTGTCAAACATCAAAAAGGGGAGATTGTTGGTGCAAGTTGCATCAATGATGTTCTCCTCTAAGTGTTTTAATGTTTGACAATTTACTTAAGTCAGTGACACATTGAACAGACAAAGGGGAGTTAAGAGAGGAGTAACCAATGTAGAAGGAAGTCCTAGTAAACCTAGGCAATACGTCTTGGTTCAGGGAATTGGGCACTAAGTTCTGATCGAGGATTGGGCACTAAGTCCTGGCAATGGCTGGGCACCGAAGACCTGCTCAGAAGGTGGGCACTAAGTCCTGGTCGGGGACTGGGCAAGAAGACCTGGCCGAGGGTTGGGCACCGAAGACCTGGTTCGGGGAATTGGGCACGAAGACCTGGTCGAGGGTTGGGCGCCTAAGTCCTGGACCTAGGGTTTGGGCACGGAGTCTTGGTCCAAGGGACTGATCAACTTAGCTGAGCAATGACTAAGGACAGAAGTAGAGACGGGTCGGGGTTCGGGCGTCTCGAGGTCCGGAGTAATCGAAGGCTAAGCAAAAGTCCACCTGAATGACTGGGTGGCAATCGGCTCCTGAAAGGAGTAGGTGGAAGGCGCGTTCTCGGGGGGTGAGAACTTACGTCGGTTCTGTAACGCCCCAAAATTCTCATTTTTAGTTCTTAAAGTCCTTAGAATTATTTAAAAATAGTTTAGAAATATTCTAGATATTTTTAGGAATTTTTAGAATATTTTTATGGAATTTTTCGAGTCCGTTTGGTATTTTAAAAAAAAAGAGAAAGAAAATAAAAAGGAAAAAACCACTTAAGGGCAGACGGAGTTCGAACCCGCGACCAGCAGGTAACCAGAAACGCGCGCGACCAGCTGGGCTAGGGTATCAAGCACAGCAAAGGAAGGAGAGACCTATATTTAAGGTGTAGTTAGGTTAATCCGCCCCATAAGTATAAATAGGTAATTAAAGAGAGAAGTTTTATTTTCTCTCCTCTCCAAACCCTCACGCCGACCCCTCCTCTTCTGGGCGAAACTACACCAAGCTCTAGGGGGCCGGTCAAGGCTCTTCTCCAAGAGATCTTCTAATATTTGGAATCCCCGCGACGAGAGGAACGCGTAGGTGCGAAGAATTCTCCGAGATCTCAAGTTTCTTCCGAGTCCTAGACGTCAATCTTGGTTGTAAGTCCAAGATATCAATGTAAGTACTGCTCACCTGCAGTAAGAGGCGGTTTTTCCGCAAGAATTTCCCTTAAAAGTTTTTAAAAGAGATATTTACTTCTTGTTCAGATTTTTTTGCATGTGATCTTAGTTTATTATATGCTTATATATTTTTATTGAGTGCCCTATATGAGATTAGGGTCCAAGAAAAGCCATGAGAAAAGAAAAGAGAAGATAAAGATAAGAAAAGAAAAGGCCAAGGCCTTAAGAAATCCCCAAAAGTCAAGACTTAGGGATTTTAGCACGCAAGGTGCTCAAGAAAATGCCAAGGCATTTACAGATAAGAAAGAAAAGAAAGAAAAGCTATTTTATTTTCTAAGGCCAGTACCCGGCGTCCAAGGGCGTCGTTAAAGAAATCCAGGTGTCCAATTCCAAGGTCTTGGCCCTGGTAGACCAAGGTCTGCTCTATTAGGATTGGTGGCTCGCTACCCCAACCTTTTAGGGAACGCGCATGAGATGGTACTTACGTCTTCAGTGGATCTAAGTGATTAGTATTTTCAAGTATATGCTTTAGCAAAGTTTCGAAAATTTAAAGAGTTTTCAAAAAGTTAAAGAATAGCTAAAGTTTCAAGTTGAGCCAAGAAAAGTAAATTGAGATTTATTATTGCTTGAGTATGCATGTTTTGAGTTATACATGTTCTTAGTTTTCTTTCAAGCATATTAGTATCTCATATGATGTTCAGTTTGATCTAGAAGCATGTTTGCCTATTTCGAGTTTTTGTGAGCTAGATAGTACTTACTAAGCTTTTTGCTTACTAGTTGCATTTCCTCTTATTGCAGATAAAGGTAAAGGCAAGCAATTCTGAAGGAAGACGACGAGGCGGTGCTGAGTAGAGTGTGTGTGGTGGCTGAGTATGGAGAGATCTTTGGCACGAGACAATTTAGTTATTTAATTCACAATGTTATAGTACATTTGAATTTCAAGTTCTTGCTTTATGGAGTTTAGCGAACATTTAAGTTTTGGATAGTTTTACATGTTCAAATGCTTAGAGTAAAGATTCCATGTCATTTCATTTAGCTTATATATTCTTATGTTTGCATTGGATGAGTAGAAATGTGAGTAGATGGAGATATTGATACTTTGTTAGAAAATAGACGCATGTGCCAAGATAGTATCAAATTCTCTTTGAATTAAGTTTTATTGCTTATAAATGTTTAGAAAAGTTGCATCCACATTTTATAATGCTTTAGCAGGGTTATAGAACATGCATTTGGAGTTATGAGTACATAGGAATCAAGATTGGTACAAACTTTAGTGTTAAAGTTCATATATCTTGAATAGTTTATTTTCCTCCGCAAAAGTCCAAATTTCAAGTTTATGGATTCGTTTTGATTGGCTAAACTCATTTGAAAACTGTCATAGAGTGTAGAAATGGTGTCATGATTCCATATGGCTCGAAATTATAGGTTTGGAGGAGCTGAGAAGCAACTGCCGAAACCTGAGTTTTCTGATTTCAGGCCTATCAGTCGACTGATACAGTATCAGTCGACTGATACCTGCAGTTTGAGTTGGGCGAGACAAGCTTCAATGTTTATCATCTTGCGAGCTTTTGAGATAGAAGGGTGATATGTTATTATGCATGATTGCTTAAGTTAGAATATAATTGTTAGATGAATTTAAAAGTTAAAAAAAAAAAGATCTCCGCATTTTTAGTCATGCAAAAGAGTTGAGAAGTAAGAAAAGTAACGATCCGTTTAAGGTAGAAGAAGGCGGGTCGCTACAGTTGGTATCAGAGCGGTTCCCATTCTCCAGCATCACACACACATCAGCATCAACCTTGCCGTCTTCAAGTAAGAAAGCTTTCAGATTCTTGATCGGTTTGCTTTTATTTGTTTCGTACTTAACTTTCAATATTGTCGCTTGTAACTATACACTGTAAGACGGGTTTTCTCCGCCTCCAGAAATTTCAGAAAGGAGACCAATAGTGGACTCATGCCGAGTACATAGGCCTTGGACGTACTGACCCTGGGGGGTTGGGAACCAAGTAAATAAATCCCGCTGTGTCCTTGTGTATTGTTTTCTTTTTCTGTTTTACTTTTTCGTTGTACTACTAACTCTGATCTTAGAATGTTCGAATGATTTATGAAGTTTACCGAAAGATTTTCACGGTCGATATTCACCCCCCCCCTCTATCGACGACACCGGTCCTACATTTAGCGTTTAGTTCTGATCAAAAGAAATTATCTAATAATTTCAAAACCGATAGTTACCAATAAAAACTTTTCAGAAGTTCTTCTTTTTGACTTACACTCCCCCTAAATTTGACACATCCTAGGAGTCCTTATAGATCATGAAGTGGACCTTCCTCTATGTCTTTAGGGTTTATCAAAATCAAATGAGACATAGGCACAATTTTAGTATGTATTTTGAAATTTTCGAAAGACCTTTTGAAATGAAGGTAATTTGTCAGACATAGTTTTCGAAAAACATTTTAGAAGACAGTGATTTTTCAAGGACAATTTTTAAAAGATAGTGATTTTTCATGCACAATTTTTGAAAGAAAAATTAAAAGAATAAACCACTTCCCCTGTACTCGACACCGTTTGACTCTATCTAAGTTCCTTAAGGAACTTTAGTGTTGTCCTAGGAGATTTGTGTCTAATTGTGTGGGTCAAACAATTTTTCAAAATGATATAATTTTTGAAGACATATAATATATTGGCAATCAGACAAGCATGAAATTCATAAAAACATCATTATGTTAAAGCACTATTTTGAAAATATATTTTTAGAAAAATATTCTAAGAATTTTGAAAATAGTTTTTAAAAATATTCTTTAATTTATTAGTCCTTAACATGTCACTCATTTTAGATGTCTCAATACAGCAAGCATGGTTGCCTTATAGGTGTATTGTGAGATGCTTGAATTCTTTTTCTTAATTCATTGTTAAATCTAAAATTTAATTGAAGCTTGTGTTAGATTCAAATTTATCAAATAGTAAAGTGAATTTGATTTTCGGTAATCGGCTTCCAGGTCTTGGCGAGGTACAAGGCCTTCTTTGGCTGTAGCCTTATTAGATCATTAACTCTTTCCTTGACAAAGCCTTTTATCAAAAATTCATTTTCAAATTACTTCTTGAAAAATTTTGGTCTAACTAGCTTAGATTTTGGATCGGTAGCTTCGGCTAATTCCACTAGACTAAACAGACCAAGTAGAATATACTTGACCTTATTAGAAGGGCATCTCTAACGTACGATCATCTCACCTCCACCTAATACTAGGTTGATCAAGTTTCAATTAATCTTTTTCTTATAGCCGTTCTAAATCATGCATAAAATTAAACATGAATGACATGACATAAATTCTAAAGAAATAGTAGATGCATGTTCATGGCATTAATGCATGAGTCAAACAATTCAAACCATTTTATTTAAGTTTCTAATAATTTATTGAATTCCCGATTTGATACATGACGTGTGAACCCACGAATATGCCAACCCAGTTTGACATATTTGATATTATTAATTTAATTGTTGCTGTTTGGGTAAGATTTTATTTAGCTTAAGTTATTTAAGAATTAATTGAATTTAAGTTAATTACGAATTAATTAAAGTTGAATTAAGAATTAATTGAAGTTGGATTAATTAGGGATTAATTGAATTAAAATTAATTAAAGATTACATAAATTTGAATTAATTAAAGCTTAATTAAACTTGAATTAATTAATGATTAATTAAAGTTGAATTAATTAAAGATTAATTAGAGTTGAATTAATTAAGGATTAATTGAATTAATTAAGAATTAATTTGAATTTGAATTAATTAAAGTTTAATTGAATTAATTTGAATTTGAATTAATTAAGGATTAATTGAATTAATTAAGAATTAATTTGAATTTGAATTAAGAATTTGAATTAATTAAGGATTAATTGAATTAATTAAGAATTAATTTGAATTTGAATTAATTAAGGATTAATTGAATTAATTTAGAATTAATTTGAATTTGAATTAATTAAAACTTGAATAATTAAGGTTGAAATGATTAATTAATAGTTGTGGGTTTAGGTTCATAATTTTCATTATTTAAAAAATTTCTGACTCATCCACTATTTCTTCCTTATTTATCTTTTCAAGTTTTTCCAATAATTCTGGTGTATTTGAATCTTTGTGATTTTTATTGACTATGGCCATTAGTTAATATTTTATAATAATCATCAAAATTAACTAAAGCAATAATTAAACTATTATCTAACAAAATTCCATCTCTATTATCCTCAGAATTATCAGAAATGTTTTCAGGATTAATCTCACAATTATCCTTAAGATTTTCAGAGATAATCTCACTATTATCCTTAAGATTTTCAGAGATCATCTTACTTTTATCCTTAAGATTTCCAGAGATAATCTTACAATTATCCTTAAGATTTCCAGAGATAAAATTATCAACATTTTCTGAATTAAAATTATTAGAATTTTTAAAGTTAAAATTATCAGAATTTTCATAGTTAAAATTATCTGAATTTTCAGAGTTAAAATTATCAGAATATTCAAAGTTAATTTCAGTAATTTTATCAGATCTAATTTCAGAAATAATTTCAGTAATATTTTAATTAACATTGCGGATTAAACAGTTAATTTTTGATATTTTAGTATTATTGATATTTCGTAGTTGGTCATGCAGGACATTAACTTGACTATTCACAAAATTTAACTTTTCAGAAAAATTATCTAAATTATTTAGATAAGCTAGTGCAGGAATTTTAAAAATTTTCGGAACGTAAATTCTGCGTACCTTTGCCGAACATTTATTCTTGTTGTGTCCGTATTTTTTGCATTTGAAGCATCTGATGTGGTCCTTGTTCCTTCGGGCTCCTGGTGCTGGTGCCTCCTTTGCTTCCGGTGGTGTAGACTAAGTTTTACGAGTAGGGCACTGATTTTTATAGTGCCCGCTCTCCCTACACTTAAAGCATGTAATATGAAATTTTAAAATTCACATTAAAAAAATGTACCAAATTCACCCCTGGGCTCCCCATCAACTCCTAGCGTCTTTGCTCCGTCGGCGGTTAGTCCGGTGAAGAGCGGTCTGTCTCTGATACCAATTGTAGGACCGGTGTCGTCGATGGAGGGGGGGATGAATATCGACCGAAAAATCTTCTCACGGAAACTTGTCTTACTTTCGAGATTCATTCTAAATAGAGCGTTCGACCGAAAAATCTTCTCACGAAAACTTGTCTTACTTTCGAGATTCATTCTAAATAGAGCGTTAGTAGCACAGCGAAAAACAGAAAAATAAAAAACAAAAAAACAACAACAGATTGCACGCGGGATTTTACATGGTTCCCGACCCCCAGGGTCAGTACATCCAAGGTCAAAGCATGGGAACACCCATCCACTAATGGTCTCCTTTCCAGACTTTCTGGAGGCGGAGAAACCCATCTTACAGTGCAAGAATTACAAACAGAAAGATAGATAAATTTAACTACAGAAATATAAACTCAAACCGAACAAACAGAATTGAAGCTCGGCCGATCTGGACCTCCGAAGTGCTGCGCACTTCCTCCTGGAGCCTCCCGGTCGTAGAGCTTCGTCGTTAGCGCTTTGTCGTCACTTTGGAAGCATAGATTCGGGTTTGGAAGTCGTGTTCTGAGCCTTGGGGTCGAAGCCCCTTTTATAGGCTTCATTAGGGTGCCTGTGTTGGTGGGGGCGCCTCAAAGGGCTTGGTCAAAGCTCATCCTCGCGCTGAACTAGCAAAGCTGATAAACCTGCCTTATTGGGCACCTGTATTGATGGGGGTGCCTGATTCATTCAGGCGCCTGAGTCAATAGGAGCGCCTGTATCAATGGGGGTGCCTGTATCAATAGGGGCGCCCGGGAGGCAGTTTTTCAGCCTCTTTATGTTTGTTTGCTTGCGTTCTCTTCAGTTTTAGGTACCTGCAAGATACACAAACACAAGGCAAACAAGTAGATAATCTTAACCTTAACGAGATGGTTCTGACTTCGGATTTCCATGAAACACTAGGTCGAATCGACACAAGTTCCCAACCCCCGGGAACGCGCCTTTCACCTAGTCCTTTCAGGAGATGGTTGCCACCCAGTCCATTTGGGTGGACTTTCGCTTAGTCTCTGATACTCTAGGATCTCGAGACATCCGAACCTTGTCCCTTCTCTACTGTTATCCTTAGTCAACGCTCAGCTAAGTTGCTCAATCCCTCGGGCCAAGACTTCATGCCCAAACCCTAAGTCCAGGACTTTGGTGCCCAACCCTTGGCTAGGTCTTCGTGCCCAATTCCTCGAACTAGGTCATTGGTGCCCAACCCTCGACCAGGTCTTAGTGCCCAATTCCTCAAACCAAGTCTTAGTGCCCAACCCTCGGTCAGGTCTTAGATGCCTAGCCCTCGGCAATGACTTAGTGCCCAATCCATGATCAGGACTTAGTGCCCAATTCTTCGAACCAGGACTTCGTGCCTAGGATAACTAGGACTTTGGTTCACCTTGGTCTAGTTTTCTTCACTCACCCTTCCCTTGTTCAATGTATCATTGACTTAAGTATATTATCAAACATTGAAACATTCAGACAAGGACATCACTGATACAACTTGCACCAACACAGATCCCTTATGCATCTGCTATAGGGTCTATCATGTACGCCATACTTTGTACTCGTCCAGATGTCTCATATGCTTTGAGCATGACGAGCAGGTACCAGTCAGATCTAGGTGAAAGTCACTGGACAGCTGTCAAAATATTTTAAGTACTTATGAAGGACGAAAGAATATTTCTTGATATTTAGAGGCAATGAGGAGCAAGCTATAAAGGGTTACAGTGACGCAATCTTCCAAACAGATAGGGATGATTTTAGATCGCAGTCAGGGTATGTATTTTGCATGAATGGTGGCGCTGTGAGCTAGAAATATTCGATGCAGGACACAATCGTGAATTCTACAACAGAGGCCGAGTATATTGCCGCGTCTGAGGGGGCAAAAGAGGCTGTTTGGATCCGGAAGTTCATTACAGAGCTTGGTGTGGTTCCTAGCATAGTAGACCCGATAGACCTCTATTGTGACAACAATGGGGCTATTGCGCAGGCTAAGGAACCTTGTTCTCATCAGCGGACCAAACACATACTACGGTGCTTTATCTCATTCGAGAGATCATCGATAGACGAGATGTGAGGATATGCTGAGTACACACTGATTCTAACATCACAGATCCTTTGACCAAGGCTGATGGTCACACTAGGTCACTGGGTATTAGATATTAAAGTGATTGCACTAGTTCTAGTGGGAGATTGTTAGTAGGAGCCCTAGAGACAATTATGTGATGATTGACTAAGGACTTTTGTATCATATTCTATCATTAATAAAGGCATGTTTGGTTATTATACTTATTGTATTTTTGTGCCAAATAAATAAGTATAATAATGTCCTTGTGTAGTAGGTTCTTATCTACATTATATCGATTGGTTGAATCGATAGTGAGATAATGTAAGGAACACTACACTAAATTATTCCTAGTCAAGCATTAATATTCAGGGACAATATTAATGCATGGAGACTAGTATGTAGGTCAATTGATGACTTGAGCTCACAAGTCATGGATATGTGATATCAAGTTGACACATGAGTACACATTAGAGAATGTGTACTGAATTGATCCTCCATGAGAAAGTTTCATAGATTGTCATATGAGTGTCATGAACTTTCTCATGTGACTATTAGTATTGTTGGGACCGGGTGCATGTTGACATGGATGCGGGTTCGTAATTTTAAAATTAATTACGTTCAGCGTAAGGTTTAGCATAAATAATTTCTCAAAATAGCTAAAGCAAGAGAAAGGAAAACAAGAGACCTTAGTCAAATAAGATGTATTAAAGATGAATGCGATAGAGTACTAGTAAATGATAGCGAAATAAAAGAGCGGTGGAAGATTTACTTTCATCAACTTTTTAATGAAAGTTTAGGGGACCAACTTGACTTAGGCAATTTAAGTATTTCAAATGAGTATAGAAATTTTAATTTTCATCGGAGAATTCAAACTTCAGAAGTAGAACAAGCTTTGAAAGGGATGCAAAATGGAAAGGCCGTGGGACCGGATGATATCCCAATAGAGGTATGGAAATGTTTAGGGAAAAAAGGTATTGAATGGCTTACAAAATTATTTAATTTAATATTGAAAACAAAAAAAATGCCTAATCAATGGAGGGTAAGTAGTCTAGTTCCCTTATATAAGAACAAAGGAGACATACAAAATTGTGCAAACTATAGGGGTATTAAATTAATGAGTCATACCATGAAACTTTGGGAAAGAGTAATAGAAAAAAGATTGAGGAAGGAGACCACGGTAACCGAAAATCAATTTGGGTTCATGCCTGGAAGGTCGACAATAGAAGCTATACATCTTCTTAGGCAATTAATTGAAAAATATCGGGAGCAAAAGAAAGATCTACACATGGTATTTATTGATTTAGAAAAAGCTTATGATAGGGTACCAAGAGAAATTATATGGAGAATTCTAGAAAAGAGAGACGTTAGCGTAACATATATTGACCTAATTAAAGATATGTATGAAGATGTAACGACTAGAGTGAAGACTTCAGGTGGATTGACTGAAGCATTTCCAATAAGGATAGGGTTACATCAAGGATCAGCTTTAAGTCCCTATCTTTTTACACTAATCATGGATGAACTCACTAGGCACATTCAAGATACAGTGCCATGGTGCATGTTGTTTGCAGATGATATTGTTTTGATAGATGAGACACGTGAAGGAGTAAATGCTAAACTAGAATCTTGGCGGGAAACTCTAGAAATGAAAGGTTTTAGGCTTAGTAGAGTAAAGACTGAATATATGGAATTTAAGTTTAGCAATGCTAGACGTAGTGAAACAATTGTTAAGATAGGAGATGATGAGTTGTCTAAAATCGAGAACTTTAAGTATTTAGGATCGTTCTTGCAAAGTGATGGAGGAATTGAGAGAGATGTCTTACATAGAATACAAGCAGGATGGTTGAAATGGAGATTAGCATCGGGTGTCTTATGTGATCGTAAAGTACCTCTAAAACTTAAAGGGAAGTTCTACAAAACGGCAGTTAGACCTGCTATGTTACATGGTGCTGAATGTTAGGCTATGACTCGAGCACATGAGCAAAAGATGAAAGTTGCAGAGATGAGGATGTTAAGGTGGATGTGTGGACATACGAGGATGGATAGAATAAGGAATGAGAGTATTAGAGAGAAAGTCGGAGTTGCATCTATTGAAGAAAAACTTCGGGAGACACGTTTGAGATGGTACGGACATGTACTTAGAAGACCAATAAATGCCCCTGTTAGACGATGTGAAACTATGATAAATACGCACATTAAAAGAGGGAGAGGAAGACCAAAAAGACTTGTGCAACAATAAACAAGATAATTTATTTAAATCTAGATGATATAGTAGATAGAATCATGCGTAAAGGATCATATAGCCGACCCACCTAGTGGGATAGGCTTTGTTGTTGTTGTTGTTGTTGTTGTATTTAACCACACATCTAAGCATGCAACCTTATGTTGTGTAGACATGATCATATATTTATAATTTTGTAGAAACGTAAACTAATTTACTTGTTACCTCGCGTAACTCGAAGAAAGGGATGAGATCCAACCGTAAGCGTCCCTTGGAAGCTCCGCCTCTATTCGCGTCCACGCCGAGTTTTCTTCGGGATGACTTCGCAAAGCCACGATTTTCGTGCCGACAAGAACTACTAGATTCTCCAAAGGCATGACAAGAATACCAAGAGAGAGATGGGAAGACTAACCACCAAATGAAGAACGGAATCAAGATTCCGGGAAGGAAGGAGTTGCGCCTGCTTCGTCTTCTTCTTACGGCAGCTGTTTGGTGGCCAAGGGTGGCTGAAACTCACGGCAGCAAGGGCCTCCTTTAGGGCCGGCAGCACTAGAGAAGGGAGAGGGAGAGAAGGAGAGAGAGAGAGGGCTTATTCCTAGATCTCTTAGATTCATTTCCAAGCCTTGCCTTGGTTCCTTTATATAGTGGCCTCTCAACCGCCAAGTCTCCTTTTTATGGAATAAATTTTCATAAGAAATTTATCATATAAATTTTTCTATGATTTATTCCATCATGCCAAGTTTTTATCATAATTTAATTTATGATAAAAGCAACCATGTCTCCCTTTTCTTATGGAATAAATTTTCATAAGAAATTTATCATATAAATTTTTCTTATCATGGGAAATCAATTCATAATTGATTTTATAAAATAAAATAAACTATTCAATGTTTATTTTAATTTCCATGAAAATAATAAACCAAACCTCGATTTATAAAATTTATATTATCCATAATTTTATAAAACAAACCACACTTGGTTTATTTTATAACTTGAACCAAACAATTTGGTTTTCCCTTTTGTTGTGGCCGGCCAAGCAAAGAGGGTGGGGACCCTCATTGGTCGGCCAAACCCAAGCCAAGACCTTATGAATTAAACTCATTTAATTCGACGAATAAGTCTTCGAAAGACTTAGCCATTTTATGCTTCCGATGCGTCTCTGAAAAATTCAGATTCGATTTATCTCTCTTGATTGGAAAATCCAATTTTCAACTCGTTTTAAATCCCTCAGATTACTCGTAGTGCGTGTGACTAAATAGGCTTTCCATTTATGTTGGCCGTCTATAATTAACCAATTATAGAACGATCATGAGTGGCACCTAGTAGTACATCATGATCTCCAATTAATCGAAAGATCAACGGTTGACCTCAGAAATGATTCTGAAACCCTTCAGCAACTATAATGAATTGTGCCTCATTCCCTTCACCATCTTATACCTACATGGTTCAGGACACGGTCTATGAGTGTTAGTCCCCACTAGGCTGACTACGTCACACCTAGCCCAAGCAATGTTATCTCATCCTACGGATTCTAATTACTCTCATGTATCTAAGAGATTCATACTCTGAATATGTCATGCTCTAGCTAGAGGCTTCGAGTAACAATCCGACGATAGGCCTTGGGTATACATCTCCTCGCAAGGAGTGGTGAATCCTTTGTAGGCTGTTCAAACATCATCGGGCACTTCGGCTTATACCCAATCATCCTGGGTCCACACCTCCTTGGAGATGCTTTCTTAAGATGTCAAAGTATAAGTCTCCATGACCAAGATGACTTGAACACCGGAAAGAGGGTCCCCACCCTCTTTGGGATGTCCGGAGATAAACATTAATGCTAGTTAAGGGAACTAGTTCATTGGAGATAATCATGAATTAAATGAGTTTAATTCATAAGGTCTTGGCTTGGGTTTGGCCGGCCAAAGAGGGTCCCCACCCTCTTTGCTTGGCCGACCACAACAAAAGGGAAAACCAAATTGTTTGGTTCAAGTTATAAAATAAACCAAGTGTGGTTTGTTTTATAAAATTATGGATAATATAAATTTTATAAACCGAGGTTTGGTTTATTATTTTCATGGAAATTAAAATAAACTTTGAATAGTTTATTTTATTTTATAAAATCAATTATGAATTGATTTTCCATGATAAGAAAAATTTATATGATAAATTTCTTATGAAAATTTATTCCATAAGAAAAGGGAGACATGGTTGTTTTTATCATAAATTAAATTATGATAAAAACTTGACATAATGGAATAAATCATAGAAAAATTTATATGATAAATTTCTTATTAAAATTTATTCCATAAAAAGGAGACTTGGTAGTTGAGAGGCCACTATATAAACGAACTAAGGCAAGGCTTGGAAATGAATCTAAGAGATCTAGGAATAAGCCCTCTCTCTCTCTCCTTCTCTCCCTCTCCCTTCTCTAGTGCCGCCGGCCCTAAAGGAGACCCTTGCTGCCGTGAGTTTCAGCCACCCTTGGCCACCAAACAGCTGCCGTAAGAAGAAGAAGAAGCAGGCGCAACTCCTTCCTTCCTGGAATCTTGATTCCGTTCTTCGTTTGGTGGTTAGTCTTCCCATCTCTCTCTTGGTATTCTTGTCGTGCCTTTGGAGAATCTAGTAGTTCTTGTCGGCACGAAACTCGTGGCTTTGCGAAGTCATCCCGAAGAAAACTCGGCGTGGACGCGAATAGAGGTGGAGCTTCCAAGGGACGCTTACGGTTGGATCTCGTCCCTTTCTTCGAGTTACGCGAGGTAACAAGTAAATTAGTTTACGTTTCTACAAAATTTTAAATATATGATCATGTCTATACAACATAAGGTTGCATGCTTAGATGTGTGGTTAAATAATTTGAGAAATTATTTATGCTAAACCTTCCGCTGCACGTAATTAATTTTAAAATTACGAACCCGTATCCATGTCAACATGCACCCGGTCCCAATAGTTGTATCAGAGCCGGTTAGTATTCGACATAATCATATAATTGTTTTGCGAAAAACTTTGTCATAATCTCAATTTTGGAAAAATTTTCAATTATGGAAACTTTCCAATTATGGTAAATTTTAGATTTAGGAATTTCAAAGTTTGGAAATCCTTATGAAATTTCGCAAACCATTGAAATATCCCTGTTTCTGAAATTTTATGATAATTGTGAAAACTTTCCATTTTTGGAAACTTTTCAATTTTGGAAATTTCTTATTTTAGAAAATTTCTAATTTTGGAAATACGTAAGTTTTCTTTGTACTAGAAACTTACAATTATTCTGAAATTTTTTTATTTTTGGAAACTTTCCATTTAAGGAATGCTCGCAATTTTGGGCACATTCTTTCAAGAAAGTCTAGAAAAATTTTGGAATATTAATTGGCATTTAAATTCATAGTTGGAAATTAAATTATTTACAAAATTCTTTATTTTGGATTTAGCCTCGGGGAGCCGTCCAATTTAAAGTTAGTTGTTATAATTAAATTTCCTAAATTGAATTTAAATTGTCAAATGTTTAATTTGGATTAAGCCTCAGGGAGCCGTCCAAATTATATTATCAATAAATTCTTATTTTGGATTGAGCCTCGGGGAGCCGTTCAAATTAAGTTATTTATTGATATTAATTTTCCTTAAATAAAATATGTGATCAAATCTTGGAAATTTTTTAGGTGATTCTCAAACGATAATTTCCTTATTTGATTTATGAGGTGATGCTCTTACATATTATTGTCTCCAAAATTAATTAGGAAAATTGTTTCCTATAGAGTATATTTCCTTAAATAAGATTTTCATGAAAATAATATGTAGTTGAATTAAGGGAATCTGTCTCTTAATTTAATAAGATTTGATTTAGAGAAATCAAAGTCTTAATCATATTATTTCCGAAATTGATTATGACAATTTAGGAAATTGTTTCCCAAAACAATTCCTTGAATAAAGTGTGAAATTAGAATTAGGAAATCCGGTTCCTAATTCAATTAATGAGACTTGATAAATTAAGTCACATACATACTTTATTAAGGAAATCGTTAGAACATGACATAATTATATGTCATGAATGTGCTTAAAAGAAAAGTATGAGACCCAAAACCCCTTACAAAATATTAAGGCCAACACCTTCCATTAATATGGTTAGAACCGGAGTTTTGTTTCTCGTTTGGGTTGATGGATACATCCATGCCCGGCTTGAACCTCGACATGTTCAAACCATGGGATTAGTTTATGATTAATATAGTTGGAGTCAGAGGTCAATCCTTAGTTTGGTTGTTGGACACATCCAAGCCTGACTAAACGGTTGATTGAGCTCCAACCATATTAAAACTATTTCTTGATTAATGAGTCAGCCTTAAGCTTGGAGCATCGATTTGTTGTGCCACAGCCAAGGTCGATGTAAAGAGAGGTGCAGTTGGGTGCTATGTATATTGTTGCATACTTGTTAATGAGTTAACAACCCAATGATATATGCAAACATTCAATTAGTTGATAGCATAATGTGATAGTTACATATGTGTAATATGTAATCGGTATAATTACCTACCTTCATAGCTAAGAATAACTTGATAGCCACAGCCATGGTTGTTCTTATCTATGGTTGGATATCAACCTATTTGGAGATGTTCCTACGATCTCCCGAATTGATAAAAAGGGGTTATTCAATTCGAAAAATAAATAGGATTTAATTAATGTATGTTGATGCATTCTTTATCATTCTTCTCACATAAGCTCAATTTGTATTTCTAGGATAATCACTTGATCATGTCTTCTTTGAATTTGCGTTCCATTGTGGACACCAATAAGCTGACTGGGCCAAACATCATGGACTGACTTCGAATCCTGAGGATAGTCCTCAAGGTAGAAAAGCTTGCTTATGTCCTTGAAGAACAACTTCCCAACCGTCCTCCAGAAGATGCAACTCCAGACCAGTTAGTGGCCTATCAGAAACATGTGACCGATTCTGAACTTGCGAGTTGCATCATGTTAGCCGCTATGGTACCTGAGCTGCAAAAGCAGCTTGAGCATATGGATGCTTATACCATCATCTTCCATCTTCATGTGCTGTTTGACGAGCAAGCGAGATCCGAAAGGTTCGAGGTCTCCAGACTCCTCTTCACCTCTAAGATGCAGGAAGGCACTTCTGTCTCATAGTTTGTGTTGAAGATGTTGGGGTACATTGAGCGTCTGGGCGCACTCGGTTTTGCAATGGATCACGAGTTAACTATTGACTTAATTCTGCATTGTTTGCCCAAAAGTTACTCACAATTTGTGATGAACTATCGGATGAACAAGCTGGAGACTACCATTCTTGAGTTGCTCAACCTGCTGAAGACTATAGAGCCTTCTGTGAAGCAGGATCAGAAGACGGTACTGTTAGTTGGTTCCTCGAAGAAAGGTTCTAAGAGGAAGGCCAAGGAACAGAATAAGGGAAAGAAGAAAAAGGCCAAAAAGACTGAAAAGACACCAAAAGGCACTTGCCATCACTGCGGCAAGGAGGGTCACTGGCGAAGAAACTGCAAGGTTTATCTTGAGTCCTTGAAGAAGAAGGCATCCGATGCCCCATCCTCTTCAGGTATCTTCGTTATTAAATGTCACTCTATTTCCTCAACCACCTGGGTACTTGATAATGGGTGTAGCTCACATATATGTAATGACATACAGGGGCTAAGGAATAGAAGAAGACTCGTCAAGGGAGAAGCGAATTTGCGAGTTGGAAATGGAGCAAAGATTGCTACTGTTGCCATCGGAACATATTTGCTAAAGCTCCCTACTGGACGTGTCTTAGAATTGGATAATTGTTATTTTGTTCCTTCGTTAATAAAGAACATTGTATCTATTTCATGCTTGAATGAAAAGGGTTATCATTTAACTTTTAGTAACAATTGTTGTTACATAACTTTAAATGGTGTTCTTTATGGGACCGGAACTTTGTGCAATGGTATCTACACGTTAGATTTATCCGGTGACGTTTTCAATATCGAAGTTAGCAACAAACGTGCTCGAATAGATAATCAAATAGACTCCTATACGTGGCATTGTCGTCTTGGCCATGTAAGTAAGAAACGCATGACCAAATTACACCGATGTGGAATTCTGGAATCATTTGAACCCGATTCATTTGATACATGCGAATCATGCTTAAAAGGCAAGATGGCCAAATTACCCTTTTCCGGAAAAGGTAAACCAGTGGGAGAATTGCTTGGTCTAATACATACTGATGTATGTGGACCAATGCCAACTCTTGCACAAGGAGGCTATAGCTACTTCATTACCTTTATCGATGATCACTCACGATTCAGGTATGTGTTCTTAATGAAACACAAATCTGAAGCTTTTGAGAAATTCAAAGAGTTCAGAAGTGAAGTAGAGAAACAGCTTGGCAAAAGTATTAAGATACTTCGATCCGATCGGGGTGGTGAATACTTAAGTCAAGAGTTTCAAGATTATCTTAGGGACAATGGGATATTGTCTCAATGGACTCCGCCGTATACACCACAGCATAATGGTGTATCTGAGAGGCGTAACCGAACCTTGATGGACATAGTTAGATCTATGATGAATCATGCAACTCTTCCAAATTCCTTTTGGGGCTATGCACTTAAGACAACTGTTTACTTGCTAAACAGAGTCCCAACCAAGGTAGTCTCTACTACTCCATATGAGACGTGGAATAGTAAGAAACCTCACTTAACTCACCTTAAGATATGGGGTTGTCCTGCTTATGTGAAGCAGACTGTATCAGACAAATTGGATGCTAAGTCTGATAAATGTCTATTTATTGGATACCCTAAGGAAACGAAAGGTTACCAATTCTATCATCCCTTGGAACAAAAAGTGTTTGTTTCAAGGCATGCTGTGTTTCTAGAAAAAGAATTTTTCTTTTACAAGAAAACAGTGGGTGTAATATTGAACTTGAAGAAGTTCAAGAAACTCCAATAGACATTACAGAGACACCTAGTCTAGACCCACAACCGAGAACTCATAATGATGAGCTATCGGTTGAACCTAAAACAACACCACCTCTTCGTAGGTCTGATAGGGCACGCAGCGTTCCAGAGAGATACGGATTTCTCATAAGTGAATCAAACGACGTGTTAGTCATTAACGATGACGAACCTATCAGTTATGAAGATGTTTTGAAAGATTCAGAAAGGGATAAATGGCTTGAAGCCATGAAGTCGGAAATGGATTCCATGTACGAAAATCAAGTATGGGACTTGGTTAACCCACCTGAAGGGATTAAGCCTATAGGGTGCAAGTGGGGTTTCAAGAAGAAAACTGACATGGAAGGTAATGTTGTTACCTTTAAGGCTAGATTAGTGGCAAAAGGATATCGTTAGAAACAAGGAGTTGATTATGATGAAACCTATTCACCACTAGCTATGTTTAAATCCATTCGGATGCTCCTGGCCATAGCAGCTCATTATGATTATGAGATATGGCAAATGGACGTGAAAATAACTTTCCTTAATGGAAACCTGCTTGAGGATGTATACATGATACAACCTGAAGGTTTCACATCGGTTGACAAAACCAAAGTATGCAAGATTCGATGATCCATATATGGACTAAAGCAAGCATCCAGAAGCTGGAACATCCGTTTTGATGAGACAATCAAAGAGTTTGATTTCTCACAAAATCCTGACGAACCTTGTGTGTACAAGAAGGTTAGTGGGAGTGCAGTCGTATTCCTAGTGTTATATGTTGATGACATATTTCTTATAGGAAACGATATATCAGTCTTACAGTCAGTTAAAATTTGGTTGTCCAAAACTTTCTCCATGAAAGACCTGGGAGAAGCAACCTATATCCTTGGGATTAGAATCTATAGAGATAGATCAAAACGATTGCTTGGTCTTTCACAATCTACATATATAGACCGAGTGCTAAAAAGGTTTAGCATGTCAGAATCCAAGAAAGGTTACCTTCCCATCAGGCATGGGATCAACCTTTCAAAGTCTATGTGTCCGCGCACAGAAGACGAGAGGATTTGCATGAATAAGATTCCTTATGCATCCGCGATAGGATCTATCATGTATGCTATGTTATGTACTAGGCCCGATGTATCATATGCTCTGAGCGTCACAAGAAGATACCAGTCTAATCCAGGAATGGATCATTGGGCAGCTGTCAAGACAATCCTTAAGTACTTAAGAAGAACTAAGGATGTGTTCTTAATATATGGAGAAGGTGATATGATAATACGTGGGTATACAGATGCCAGTTTCCAGACAGATAAGGATGACTCCAAATCTCAGTCCGGATACGTATTTATTCTAAATGGAGGCGCAATAAGTTGGAAGAGTTCCAAGCAAGACACTGTAGCGCATTCTACCACGGAAGCGGAATATATTGCAGCTTCGGAAGCAGCAAATGAAGCAGTCTGGATCAAGAAATTTGTCACAGAACTTGGTGTGGTTCCAACCATTGATGAAGCAATACCGGTTTACTACGACAACAATGGAGCTATTGCACATGCAAAGGAACCAAGGTCTCATCAGCGATCCAAACATGTGCTTCGCCGCTATCATCTGATCAGAGAGATTATAAGTAGGAATGATATACAAATTGAGAAAATTCCCACTGAAAGGAATTTAGCGGATCCTTTAACTAAGGTCTTGCCTCAAAGCAAGTTTGAGGGTCATGTTAGAGCCTGTGGTATTGGATACCGTAGCGATTGGCATTAGGCCAAGCGGGAGTTTGTTAGTGATATGAGAGAAGTGTCCTAAGGCAATCGCCTTATGATTGTAATCATTTATTTTAATAAATGAATATTCACTATTTTAGTATACATGTTTATATATTTGATTGAGATCTTAAACTCATTTACTGAATGTCCGCAATATAATTCACAGCATGAGAGAATTTGTGATGAATTCACAACTAGTGATTATCTCTACATGTGCAATTGTGAAGTATTGAAATTGTCCCTAGTCGATGAATTAATAAATACGGACACTATCAATTCTGTTGAGACTATCATGAGTTATTCTCTAATTAGCTGATTCTCACTGGCTGGTGACATTGGGATGTCCGGAGATAAATATGAATGCTAGTTAAGGGAACTAGTTCATTGGAGTGACTGGCTGTAAAACTTCATATGGTAATCTACATATAGATATGTCAATGAAGTTCTTACTGCAGCTTAAGTACGATGTTCCTTTGACTAGCATTCATGTTTATCTCCGGACATCCCAATGTCACCAGCCAGTGAGAATCAGCTGATTAGAGAATAACCCATGCTAGTCTCAAAAGAATTGATAGTGTCCGTATTTATCAATTCATCGACTAGGGACAATTTCAATACTTCACAATTGCACATGTAGAGATAATCACTAGTTGTGAATTCATCACAAATTTTCTCATGCTGTGAATTGTATTGCAGACATTCAGTAAATGAGTTTTTGATCTCAATCAAATACATAAACATGTATACTCAAATAGTGAATATTCATTTATTAAAATAAATGATTACAATCATAAGGCGATTGCCTTAGGACACTTCTCTCATATCACTAACAAGTATGAATAGTCCTTAGACCTGAAGTCACTACGGTTCCCTACATAAGGATTTATGTACTTTGGTATTGTCAAACGTCACCCGTTACAGGGTGGACTATAAAGGCAATCACTGGGTATATAATGAATTATGCGGAGCGATGTGAGTGATGTAGATGAGATCTATCCCTCCCATATGACGGGAGTGATATCTGTGGGCCCCTTGATCGAGTAGGACTACTAAAATGCATGGTCATGCTCAAATGAGCCAATATGAGATATTGAACTCATTTGTTTGAGTGAGTCTACTCGGGGATCAAGAAACACCAAGATTGATCGAGGATGACACGGTATATGCCTCATTGGTGAATCTAGATATCAAGGATAGAAGGACAAGTTCATACATTATCATAGTCACGGAGGTTTAGTCGGATCTCGACTTTTGATGGTACTTGGGTAGCAATGATGCATTGCTAAATTCCCTCATTGCTTATGTTTCTAAGGTGTTTAGGCACATTGTCAACGACACGAGAACCTATTGGGTCACACACTAAGGACCTGATGCTTCGGGAACTCTGAGTGGGAGCCCAAGTTGGGAACTCGGGAAATTTGATCGGGAGCCCGAGTTGGGAACTTAGGATATCTGATCAAGAGATCTGATCGGGAGCTCGAGTTGGGAACTCGGGAGACTAGGTCGGGTGCCTGAGTTGGGAACTCAGGAGACTAGGTCGGGATACCGAGTTGGGAACTCGGGTGACTTGGTCAGGAGCTCAGGGACTTGGTCGGGAGCACGGCACTCGGCGCTCGGCAGACTGGGTCGGGGCATAGCAAACTAGGTTGGGAGCTCAGCGCTCGACAGACTGGGTCGGGAGCTCGGCAGACTGGGTCAGGAGCTGGCGACTTGCTCGGCAGACTTGGTCGGGAGCCTGGTCGGAAGCCCGAGAGGCCTAGTCGGAATTGCATTGGGAAATTCATTAAAGTGTTTAATGAAGGAAAGAGAAAGGTCTATCTTCATTGGATGAAGAGAAGGTGAGGAGTCACATGGAAAGATGTGTTCTTTATTGGCTTTAATGAAGGGAAGTCAAAGAGACAAAAGACTCTTCATATTCATGGGATGAATATAAAATCTAGTCTAGCATTTTGAATGGTGAGTGATTGTTTTCTCTTCTTCCCTTCCTCTCTTCTTCCTCTTCTCCTCCTTGGCCGAAACCCTTGTTGGGTTCTCTGTGGTCTTGTGAACTACCTAAAGTTGCTAGCACAACTAAGGTAGTTCTTCCCGAAGTTGAGAGATCGTGTCCGTGTGGATACGAATAGAGGCACGAACACTTGAACGTGCAAGAGATCCGGCGCATCTTGGACGAGCGGGATAAGCGAAGGGCACGCTCCAAAGGTATACACTTTAGATAGATCTATTAGATAGATGAACTTTGTACGAGTTTTCTTTCGCATAGATCGCTCGAGGGATCTTGTTTCCGCTGAGTTTTTGTGTTTTGGTGCCAGGAGATCCCAACAATCAGCCCCTTGTAATGTATAAGTAGAGGCTCACAACCGAGATGAATTTGGACAAACCATCAGGATGGTTGTAGTGTAATTTGTTATTGGTTTATCTTGACCATAGAATTACACTAGTGCACTTTGTGTGTATTGAGCATGACCGATATAGAGGTGATTCAATTTATACTGACTATATAATTGAATCATACTTCCGATATTATGGAGTAAATGCTCTCAATCCCAATATAATAACGAGCATATGTACTTAATATTTATTTCTTTGATTTATCAATGGACGAGATTTATTTGTTAAATCGATAGGCCGAGTAAGTTGGAAAATAATATTATTTACATGGTATGCCATTGAGTATAGAAGGAAACCATGTCCTGGTGAGTCGGGTTGACGATGTCCCCTTGAGGAGCACATAAAGTTCATCATGTTAAATCATGTAGGTGGACTTGGTCCGACATGATGATAAGGATGAGTGGTATTACTCAAGGAGTTAGATATTAATTAATTAAACTGTCAATAAATTAATTAAGTAATGGACATTTGACATCTTAAACACGGGGAGTTCCTGTACTGATAATAGGTGGAACCCATATTTAAATATGGAGTTGGTGAGTAGATCAATGAGGATCCTTTAGTGGAATGGATCTTCATTAATGGATCGGGCCTTGATCCATTAGGTGGTCAAGACCCAACTCCTTCTCAAGGTCCCTATTGTAGCCTTATATGTACTCATGGAGTCATAAGACCAAGGCATCCAAGACATCCAACACAAAACCTAAAGCCTCTCTCTTCTCTCCTCTCTCCCTCACTCTCCTAGGGTTAGGAGTTGCGTCGATAGTTGGAGAAGGAAGAGACCTTCTTCCTCTTCCTCTCTTTTCTCCATCTCTTCTTCTTATTCTTGGCCTGCGACCTCAAGATAAGGGAGGAGATTCTCTTCCCTTTTGTGAGATGCAGCGGTGAGAGGTGAAGAAGAGGTGGTCGACGGCGCAAGGAAGAGAGAGCTCTCCTTTGTGGTGATCGGTGCCGCAAGCTAGGGAGAGGAGAAGAAGGTGGATAAGGGTTTAGTTGTCTTCTCTTCTTCTTCTTCATCATCATCCGCCTCTTCCTCTTCATCACTGAGATCCGACACATGCAACCGAAAGGAAGAAACCCTTTCTTTTGGCCGACGGTGGGAAGTAGAAGGAGAGGGTGGCTGGCGGCAAGAAACCTAGAGGCTAGGGTTTCGGAGCATGCAAAGGAGAAGAGGTTGGTGGCTTTGGTGACTTCGATTCTTGGTAGATCGTCGCCCACACGACGTCCAAGAAGGGGGGGTCATACAATAGGAGATCGCGAGGTAAACGGGAAAGTATATCTTCTCTCATCGTTCCTCTAATCTTGTTTGTTCTTGTTTAATGAATTGTATGATTATTGTTCATTATTTTATGTTGATAATAATATTGCACCCCGATGATAAACACAAAAACCAGCGATCCACTCATCATCTATTCCGCGGCCAAACGGTTGGACGAGATTGATCGCTAGAACAACATATTTGTTCAAGCGTTCGCTCGAATTGGTTAGTACGATGATGAGATGGTCATTCGGATTAAATTTATAATCCATGGATATGGAGAGGTTTCCCATGCGTGACCTAGAATCTCCGTGGGGAAACCCAACAATTGGTATCAGAGCTTATGGTTTTCGATTTTGTGTGTTATGTATTCGGTTACATTTTTGCACTTATCATGTATTTTATTTTAGGATGTGCGTAGGCTAACTCTTTAGTTGTAGGCACGAGATCCGACTATTATGGCTAAATATGTGTGTATGTTATTGTGTGTGCATGTGTGTAATATTATTTGAATCCTTAAGGTTGACGAGGCTAAATTTGGTTTTTGTTTTTTGTAATTAAATATGACACTTGTTTAGCCGCGCTTTTTTACATTCGATCTAGATTTGATGTATACTCCTTTGTGGAGTATAGGATCGATGGATGTAAATAAACAGCTTTTTATCTCGGCTCAGAGATCCCTTCATGGTGGCTTGCGCATGGATAGGGAGGAGCAGACAAGGTGGTGATATGACTAGAGGCATACTGAAGACTAAAGCCATGATAGTTGGAAAAATTAGATTTTTCTTGTTTATAGCTTTTAGTTTATGTGCTTGTCGTGCATGTATGTGAAAATTCCTCAATTATAAATAACTATGTGGGAGAGGGACTCTAAGTGTCCCATGGCCTCCATTACTAATTTGACATGTGATGCGAACAAGCTTGCGCATTGGCTCTGAGTGCCTTCCTCCATATCGGATGAGCTTGTTCTATGGATTACTAGGTCAGACATGATTATAGGAAGTTATTTAGGAGCGTGTGATTTTCTACATCGGACGACACATAATCTTAGATAATTGTCTTAGTTTCGTGTAATGGTAAATATTTAGATGCAAATAATAATATCCTCCCCATCGGAGTCACTGCTATTATTTGTAGGGTTGAAGAGGAACCAACTATTAGTTTTATTTGTCAAAAAGTTTGGTTGATAAGATAATAAAATTAATGGGTAAAACCTCTTCTTACAAATGTAGAATTTGTATACGTCCACACTATCGTTGCATGCGATATTTTTGATATTTTGAGGTGTTGGTTGATTTTAAAATTTATTATTTGAGGAATCAATATTTTTTGAAATCTAAAGTTTATGATCACTGTGATTCTCAGGATTTTTCAAAATGGCTTTCAACCCACTTGTTTTTACTTTAAAAGAAAACAAACTTACTGCCCCTAACTATAATGATTCGAATCTGAACCTGGACATTATCTTGATTGCCGAGGAATCCAAATGTGTACTTTTCGAGTTTTGTTTTGAAAAGCCTAGCGTGAATTATGATGAAGAGGAGAAGGAACATTTTAGGAAGTGGATAAAAACAGACGAGATGGCTCAGTGTCACAATTTGGCTTCTATGTTAAATGTGCAGCAACATCAACATCAGGCTTCTTCCAATACTTATGATATGATGTTTAATCTCAAAGAACTCTTCAGACATCAGAATCGGACCGCTAGGCAAGAGGCAATGAGGATCTTGATGACGACCACCATGATTGAGGGTATGCCTATGAGGGAACATGTTCTCAAAATGATGACTCAGTTAAATGAGATGGAAGTCCTTGGAGCAGAAATCGATGGGGAAACCCAGGTCGATATCACACTCCAATCTCTACCAAGGAGTTTTTAGCAGTTTTGCTTGAACTATAATATGGACAAATAGACATATTCGTTGGCGGAACATCTGACAGAACTCCAGGCGGCAGAAGGGTTTTCTCCTCAAAATGCACATGCTTTCGTTGCTCAGATGGTTTCTACTTCTAAATCGAAAGACAAGAAGAAGAAGAAACAAGCCGGGGCAAAGAATGTGGCTAGATTACTGGGACCTCAGGATGGTGTGAAGAAGCCGAAAGGCAAGTGCTTCACGTGGAAGCTGTGGGGACCGGTGTCATCCATATAGGGGGGTGAATATCAACTAGTTAAAAATCTTGCAGAAAGCGTGTTGGAAACTTCGAGGTTCGTTCTATTCAAAGTTAGTAGGACAGCGGAAAAATAGACAGAACGAAAACCAAACAACAGAGTGCACACGGGTTTTTACTTGGTTCCCACCCCCCAGGGTCAATACGTCCAAGGCCTAAGCACGGGAAATGCCTGTCCACTAATGGTCTCCATTCCGGACTTTTCGGAGGCGGAGAAACCCATCTTACAGTGCATGTTCTACAATCAAAAGATAGAGAAACTTAAATGCAGAAAGTAAATGCAAACCAAACAAAAAGTCGAAGACTCGGCCAATCTGGAACTCCTGATGTGCCACGCACTTCCCCTGGAGGCTCCTTGTATTGGATCGAAGAAAACGATAGAGGGGGGGGGGTGGAATATCGTTAAAAACTTTTTCGGATTAGGAAAGAGCAAATACGCAGCGGAAAGAAATTAACTGCACAAGAACACAAGTAGATTTTTTACTTGGTTCAGAGTCGCAGTCGGCTCCTACTCCAAGGCCCACGGTCCTTGACCATTTACTTTAGTCAATACTATAATCGTGCAAAAAGATTTACAAGTTAAGTACAAGTATATTTCAGGAAATTGAAATTGCTACACTTTTCGTTACCGACGCCCGATGTGGATCGAATTTCGAAGCAGAGGGTCGTCGTCGGCGCTGAGATCTCGAAGTCGGAGTTTACTGGGGTATAGCAATTGAACGAATAGCTTTGGAGCGTTGAGAAAAAATGATGTTGAAGCCTTGGGTTCAAGCCCCTTTTATAGTGCTCATACGGGCGTCTGACAGGTTAGGGGCGCCTGACTGGTTAGGGGCGCCTAACACGTGCCCTTCGATCCGCGAATCCTTATCCGCGGGCTCGGTCAGCGCTTATCCTCCCCTACTTGGGCGCCTGAGCTGATGGGGGCGCCCGTGACCTCATGGGCGCCTGATCCGTCTTGGTCTAGAGGCTTCGCAGCTATGTTTTGGGTTTTGCCTTCACTCTTGGGCGCCCGTATCCTTACGGGCGCCTGAGCCTATTCGGGTGCCTGTCTCCATTCGGGTGCCTAAGCCTAGTGAAGTACCTTCACTTGCAGACGATCAGTCCTTCGACCCTGCAACTAAGATTAGTCCCAAAAACATAACAAGTATTAATCACAGCCGTAGTTGTCTTGGTTCTGACTTCGGGTCTCCCAAATGGAACCCTAGGTCGAACTGACGCCTACTGTTCCCTCGACGGGGAATGCGTCCTCACCTACTCCTCTCAGAAGAGTTTACCTTTCGTCAACCGGCTCCTCCGGTTGGACTTTTGCCCAATCCACCTAACAGGTCTTCGTGCCCAACTTCCGGTCAGGTCTTCTTGCCCAACTTCTGGTCAGGTCTTCGATGCCCAGCCCCTTGCCAGGACTTCGTGCCCAGTCCTCGACCAGGACATCTTTGCCCGACTTTCGGTCAGGTCTTCTTGCCCAGTCGTTGACCAGGACTTCTTTACCTAGCCCTTTGCCAGGACTTCTTGCCTAGTGTACCTAGGACTTCTTCCTGCACACTCAGTGAATAAGTTAGATCACAATAACAACTTAACTTCTGATCCCTTTGCCATTATCAAAACCCAGGTTTGACTTAGGTACTGCCTGCACCAACAATCTCTCCCTTTTTGATTTATGACAATCCGGTTCAAAAAGTTAAGTTAAAGACATAGGTAAAGTGACAGATTTAATTTCCTCCCCTTCGAAGAAATCTACCCTTGAGTTTTTCAAAAATGCGTGGGCATTTCTAAATCTTTGATTCTAAAATTGAAAAGATTTTTAATGTTTTCAATACTTAGAAAATTTTCAAAAAGAGATTTTTAAGTTAGAAAAATTTTCCAAAATATTTTTTAGTTGGGCACTTAGAAAATTTTTCAACACATTTAGCTTTCGTGCTTAGAAAATTTTCAAGTTAACATTTAGAAAATTTTCACTAGAAAATTTTAGAGTATGTACTTAGAATATTTTCGAAATCAATTTTGAGTTAAGTACTTATAATATTTTCGAAAGCAATTTTGAGTTAAGTACTTAGAAGAATTTTCAAACAGAAAAGAACTTAAGTACTTAGAGAACTTTACTTTTTGAAAAAGGAGATAAAAGTTTAAAAAAATAATAATTTGAAAAAAGTTTAAATTTTAAAACCTTCTTTTCTCTCCTTTCCAATCTCTCCCCCTTTGCCATATATCAAAAAAAATATAGCAAAAAAAAAATGAGTAGGAAAGTAAAGTGTTGTATTGACCCAATTTTATGAATAAACTGGACCAAATCAATTTAAATTTCTCTTTCGGGTCCTGTCTAACCCAGTTAGCTACTTACTAACTATTATAAATAGTAGTTTTCGCTAGGGTTAGTCAAGTTAAGTGATCTGATCAAGTTAGATTTTCTAAGCTTGACACTTAACCTGATTACAGTTTAATTGGTATTTATTACCCCAATTACTGTATATACACTGACTTAAAGCATCTTGAATCAAGGCATAGACCTAAGCATCTCAACCCAGTTTAGGTTATCAATAAAAAAGTATCCTAAGGTGCTTGTGAGATGCTGGCTTCTAGATCTATAGGTGTATGCAGTTCTAGGGTTAGGGCCTAAGCTAAATCCATTTGCGAAAAAGCCCTAGTTTTGAAGGGGGTAAGTTTAAAAAAAAAACTAAGTCAGAAATTATTTTAAATTTAAAAAACAATGAAAAATTTTAAATATATTTAAATAACAAATAAGAAATAAAAAGTTTTGAATAGGAAACATAAGTAGAGTAGCCCTATTCTACTTAGCATAACCCTAACTGCCTTCTTAGTGAGCTGAACTCAGACTCAGGTAAGGGGTTAGTGAAGATATCAGCTAAGTTTGACTTTGAGTCTACATACTTAAGGACTATTTCACCCCTGGCTACATGATCTCTTACGAAGTGATGTTTATGTAACGACCCAGAAAATTCACTTAATATTTTCTTAAAATATTGAGCATGTCTAGATAATTTTCCGAGGGACCTAGAAATATTAATACAAAAGGTGGCTTAGAAATCCATATTTTCTCATTTAAATTGAGAAAACTAAGTACTAATGGGCCTTATATGGGCTTTTTAGTACCATAATTATTGGAGAATTTTAGGAAAAAATTAATATAAATATAAAGGAGTTTTAATGAGAAATATTAACATAATTATGGGGGAATTTTAGAGGATTTTCGAAATTTTGGGAAAAATCATAGGAAAATAAAAGGAAAATAAAATAAAAATAAGGTGCATGGACCAAGGATTGAACCTTGGACCTCTTGTACAACCATGCATGATTAACCAACTCACCTAGTAAGGGAATGTTATGAGGAAATGAAGTGGATATTGGTTAAGGCTTAGAAGAAGATGAAGGGTCATGGAGACACTCTTCATTTACCTCCTTAATGGGTTATAAAGAGGGGGGTTTGGGAGTTACCTTCTTCCTTCCATCAATTGCATTTCCTCTCCTCCTCCTTCCTCATCCTAGCCGAAACCACAAGGAGAGGTTCTCCCTTGGAAAAGCTCCACATGAAGGTCTCATCACCAAGATCTAAGGGTTTTCCAAGGATACAAAGGCAAGGGGGTTCAAGTGTCCAAAGGATTTGCAATCTTCTTCTCTTTTAAGGTTTAAAAATCAAGATCAACCAAGGTAAGACTCCCTCACCTGTGGTATAATAGTTCCTTATGTTTTTAGCATGATATATTGGTTGGTTTTTGGGATTTGATGTTGAAAGAAAGAAAACCAAGAACCCTAGTCCTATGGGTTTCGGCCACTAGGATTTTAGGATCCATGATGATGCTAAAAATCTTCCTAATGTTGTCTAATGTACTCTCATGATGTTTAGAGATTAAATATAATTTTTGAGAATTTTTGGGATACCCTAGGATCCCCTAAGGTTTCGGCCAACTTCAAGAACCCATGGGTAGGGTTGGGTCTAAAACTTCAAGTATGTGTTTTATGTATTATCATGACATAAGGGAGATGGAGGATGATTATGTGAATTTTCGCATGGCCTAGAGACCCTATAAGTTTCGGCCAAGATTGCTAATAGGGTAGAAAGTTAGGACTTATTTCAAGTAAGGGCCCCAATGGCCCTATGGTATGGTATGGTTGGTGTTTAATGATTGTTTGGGGATTTTAATGGAATTTTTCCATGCCCCCATGGCCTTATATGTTTCGGCCAGCCCTAGGAAGGAGGGCTAAAGGTTAGGGTTAACCCTAATCATGGGCCCTAATGGCTTCTTATGGTCTCATAGATAATGTATGGTTGTTCCTTTACCTTATGCTATCTTACATGTTTATGGAATTGATGGAACTCCTCCCTATAGGTTTCGGCCAAGCCATGTATCTAGGGTTTGGGGTGGAGTTAAGGTTCAAAGAATGATGGTTTATGCTTATCATGAAGTATATATATATATATATATATATATATAGGTCCAAGCATGTGGTAGAACTCATGTTACATATAACCCTAACTTTAAGCACCATGTTTTATGTTGTATGTTATGATTTGGATGCCATGCTTAATAGGGTTTATTATGAATGTCTTATGTTTATGCCATGTATTTGGATGGTAGGTAGAATGTTATGGGAAACCTACTTATGCATGCTTGAGATGGATACCATGCTTAGGCAAGAAATGCAATGCTTACCTTATGTATCATGATCATGAAAGCTCTATGGAGTAGGATAAATGTCTATGCAAACGTGTCATGTTCAATGATTATAATGCAATGCTTACCTCATATGCCACGCTCATGCAAGCACTAGGAATAAGAATGATGTTTAGGTATGCATGCCATGTTTTATGTATGAAGATGTATGCCATGTTTTACGAATGATGATGCATGTCATGTTTTATGAATGATGATGCATGCCATGTTTTATGAAAGAAGATGCATGCCATGTTTATAAATGAAAGATGATGCTTATGTCTTTAAGGCATAAATATGCTAAACGGCACGATCGATGGTCAACGGTACGACGGTCGAGAGGACCGGTAAATGGGCCGGTAGACGGGCCGAGCCGTAACAAGTTATGCTATGTTAAATATGCCATGAATGTCTCATGAATGATGAAGCATGTAAAGTATTTTACTTTATGAATGGGCTTGTACCGGACCGAAGTATGGGTCCAAGGGATGGGCGCCTTAAGAACGCCCCAGTTCTGGACTACTGACTATGCTGTCCACAGTTCTGGCACTACCGAAGCTGTGCAACAGGGATGGGCACCTTAAGAACGCCTCGGTTCGGGGACTACCGACTATGCTGTCCTTACCCTAGTAGGTCGAGGCTAGCTACCTCGTATTTACTTAGGGATGCGCGCTTATGATGTATGTATGTGGCACAAGCCAGGGCCCCAATGATATGATGATTATGTTTAAGCATTAAAAAGTATATTTTTAAAAGTTAAGCATCCTTATGTATATGCATTCCACTCATGCATTCATTCATGTTATGCATTATGCTATGTTGATAAGATTTTTATGCTTACGCTTCATGTTAAGAAATATGCATGAGAGTAAATGATCTATGTCATGATTATGTTAAGAAGATGCTCATATGCTATGATAGGAAGTATGCCTATGTTTATGCCATACAGGTTGGTTTACAGCTTATAGATATGTTTATACCATGTATTATGCCATGCTAGGAATGTTTATTATGTTATGTTTATACCATGTATTATGCCATGCTAGGGATGTTTATTATGTTATGTTTATACCATGTATTATGCCATGCTTAGAATGTTTACTATGTTTACGTTTATGCCATGTCTCATGCCATGATAGGAATGTTCACTTATGTTTATGATCATGCCATGTCAAGTATATGATAAGTGATTCAAGTTGTTATGTTCTAAGTAGAGCACCAAGTATGTTAATGTTTCATGTGCTCATTATGAGATGATGAATGGTTTTTGTGAGTATGAAAGAGTCTTACTAAGCCTGTGTGCTTATAGTCTTATTTCCTTATACCGCAGATCATTCACGGGGACAATGAGGAAGTAGCAGGAGGGCAAGAAATCATGTGTGTGATAGTGACTTGGCCCAGGAAACCATGTGTTTATCATTTATGCTAGAACCTTACTTTGGTCACTTATATGCTTGAATGCTTGAATAATGACTTATGGAACTCTATGATGCGATGTTAAGTATGACATGATATGATGTTTAAGTATGAAGGCAATATACCGAGTTTCCATGTCATTATGATAAGGATGGTAGTAGGGCATGTATGTATAAGTCTAAAAGTCTTATTCCGCTGCCTTATGATGTCTACATGCCCTAAGTATGTTAACGTAACGCCACTTAATAGAAAAAAAAGCGGGCGTTATAGGTTGGTATTAGAGCAGTAACCATCTCACTACACACACATCATGCTCTCTTCCTGCCGCTTCCAAGTAAGTACCTCTTTACTTATCTTATAGTAGTAAGCACTTTTAGAATGTTTTATGGTTCTAGAATATGCAAGTATGAATGATGCTTATGATGAAAAGTACGTTACGATATGTAATGATGAATGATACTTTATTTTCTTTTAGGAATTAAATATTAGAATAATATAGGGGTAGGAAAAGTGGTTACATATTTTAATCACTAGGGTAGAAGAAACCGAGTTGCTTGTGTTTTTCTCTGTGTATATTTGCGAATTGAAAAAGAAATGGTTTTGGTACTGGCTTGGGCAGGTTTAGTACTAACTATGTCATTTTTTTTTCAATTCCAGATGTTGCATGAGAACTACACTGAGAGGTGCCGCGAGCTGATGAACCGGATAGAGGAAGTTGAGTACATTCCGACCCGTGGAATTCAAGGCAACATGGGGTTATTGGATCGGCTGTTCTGGAAACTTGAGCAGGAAGGGTTTCCAGTCGTGGATGATCATAGGATCGGAGCTCTGCTTCGCTCATTGCCCAATCGGGCGAGAGAGGTTGCTCATCAGATCTGGGGGCAGCACGGATGTCGTCTCTCATACACGGAATTATGTAAGCAACTTCTTCGCCATGAGTTCCCGGAAGACCTGGGGGACTCAGAAGAGGACCCGGAGATGTACGAGGAGGATCCCGAGCCGTTTGAGGAGGATCTCGATAGGTACGAAGGGATTCTGAGCCGTCTGAAGAGGATCCTGAGATATACGAGGAAGATCCCGAGCCCTTCGAGGAGGATCCCGAAATGCTCGAGATGTTTGAGGAAGACCCGATGAGCGAGGACGATCTCGAGGTGTTTGAAGAAGACCCCGAGATGCTCGAGATGTTTGAGGAAGACCCCGGGATGGTTGGGGAAGACCCTGAAGTGGTTGAGGAGGTTCCCAAGATAGAGGAAGAGGATCCGATGGAGACGGTAGAAGATCCTGAGGCAGGCCAAGGAGAGATGAACGAGGGAGTGGCAGTGACTGCTATGATGTTCTTTGTTATGGGTATGGTGGCGGGCCATCTAGCTCACTGAGTGAGGATAGTTTTGTATATAGACTACTAAGACTTGATAAATAAATTTTTAGTGATATAATAAATAAGATCTTATCTACCCTATAGTAACCACACGACAAATATGGGCTGATACAATTCATAAACCCAGGTTGAGGACTAATATTTTGGAAGCATAAGGTGAGTCGGTTTACCCCGAATCACAATAAGTATATGATTATGATTATGATGTATGCGTGTTAGTATATCATGGAGTTAACCATGACAATATCACCCATGCTATGTGAGGACATATTGGAAAAACAAAATGGTGATCTGAGTCTCCAGAAAATAAAACAGGAGACCCTCGAAGGAAAGGGCGATGGTTTTCATATCGCCGAAGGGGGAGTACTATACCTTAGGGATCGTCTATGTATCCCTAATGATCCAGAGCTTCGAAGGAAAATACTGACGGAAGCTCACGAAACCCCTTATTCGATGCATCCAGGTTCCACCAAGATGTATCAGGATCTGAAGGAGAGGTTCTGGTGGTCAGGTATGAAGAGGGATGTGGCTCAGCATGTTAGTACTTGCATGACGTGCCAGCAAGTAAAGGCAGAACACCAGCGACCCGGAGGAGTTCTGCAGCCACTCGCGATTCCGGAGTGGAAATGGGAAGACATCTCTATGGATTTTATTTCGGGGCTTCCCAGGACTACGAACGGATATGATGCAATATGGGTAATTGTGGACAGGCTGACAAAGTCTGCTCACTTCTTGGCGATTAAGATGACTTATTCGATTGAGCAACTGGCTCAATTATATGTTAAGGAAGTAATTAGGCTTCATGGAGTTCCCAAGACCATCATCTCCGATAGGGATGGTCGCTTTACTTCGCATTTTTGGGAATGCGTTCAGAAGTCTCTCGGCACTAAATTGCGATTTAGCACCGCCTTTCACCCTCAGACTGACGGGCAAACGGAACGGGTGAATCAAATACTAGAAGATATGTTGAGAGCTTGTGCCCTGGATTTCAAGGGAAGTTGGTGTCGATATTAATGCTTAGCGGAATTCGCTTACAATAATAACTACCAAGCTACTATCGGAATGTCACCTTATGAAGCCTTGTATGGGAGGAGATGTAGGTCTCCGATCTGTTGGTACGAGGGTGGTGAAAAGAAGGAAATGGGGTTCACAACGGATGTTATCGACAGCGCCACCCGAGCTATACAGAATATTCGACAACGGATAGAAACTGCTCAGAGCCGGCAGAAGAGTTATGCCGATGTCCGGCGTAGACCTCTGGAATTTAATGTTGGAGATTCAGTATTTCTCAAAGTGGCTCCTATGAAGGGGGTGACAAGATTTGGGAAGAAAGGAAAACTAAGTCCGCACTATGTGGGGTCATACCTGATTCTGAAAAGAGTCGGTAAAGTGGCATATGAGCTAGAGCTGCCTCCAGAGATGTCAGCTATCCATAACGTATTCCATGTGTCCCTGCTTAAAAAGTGTATCCCAAATATGGACCATGTGATCGAGCCGCAGACAGTACAAGTACAAGAGGACCTAAGTTATGAGAGCAGACCCATCCAGATTTTGGATAGGGAAGTCAAGAAGCTGAGGAATAAGGAGGTACCCTTAGTCAAGGTCCTATGGCAAAGTCAACGGTTCGAAGAAGCTACCTGGGAACGCGAGGACGAGATGAGGCGCAAGTACCCAGAGCTATTCTAAGTTCGAGGACGAACTTTCACGAGGTATGGGGGATTGTAACGACCCGGAAAATTCTCTTAATATTTTCTTAAAATATTGAGCATGTCTAGATAATTTTCCGAGGGACCTAGAAATATTAATACAAAAGGTGGCCTAGAAATCCATATTTTCTCATTTAAATTGAGAAAACTAAGTACTAATGGGCCTTATATGGGCTTTTTAGTACCATAATTATTGGAGAATTTTAGGAAAAAATTAATATAAATATAAAGGAGTTTTAATGAGAAATATTAACATAATTATGGGGGAATTTTAGAGGATTTTCGGAATTTTGGGAAAAATCATAGGAAAATAAAAGGAAAATAAAATAAAAATAAGGTGCATGGACCAAGGATTAAACCTTGGACCTCTTGTACAACCATGCATGCTTTAACCAACTCACCTAGTAAGGGAATGTTATGAGGAAATGAAGTGGATATTGGTTAAGGCTTAGAAGAAGATGAAGGGTCATGGAGAGACTCTTCATTTACCTCCTTAATGGGTTATAAAGAGGGGGGTTTGGGAGTTACCTTCTTCCTTCCATCAATTGCATTTCCTCTCCTCCTCCTTCCTCATCCTAGCCGAAACCTCAAGGAGAGGTTCTCCCTTGGAAAAGCTCCACATGAAGGTCTCATCACCAAGATCTAAGGGTTTTCCAAGGATGCAAAGGCAAGGGGGTTCAAGTGTCCAAAGGATTTGCAATCTTCTTCTCTTTTAAGGTTTAAAAAACAAGATCAACCAAGGTAAGACTCCCTCACATGTGGTATAATAGTTCCTTATGTTTTTAGCATGATATATTGGTTGGTTTTTGGGATTTGATGTTGAAAGAAAGAAAACCAAGAACCCTAGTCCTATGGGTTTCGGCCACTAGGATTTTAGGGTCATGATGATGCTAAAAATCTTCCTAATGTTGTCTAATGTACTCTCATGATGTTTAGAGATTAAATATAATTTTTGAGAAATTTTGGGGTACCCTAGGATCCCCTAAGGTTTCGGCCAACTTCAAGAACCCATGGGTAGGGTTGGGTCTAAAACATCAAGTATGTGTTTTATGTATTATCATGACATAAGGGAGATGGAGGATGATTATGTGAATTTTCGCATGGCCTAGAGACCCTATAAGTTTCGGCCAAGATTGCTAATAGGGTAGAAAGTTAGGACTTATTTCAAGTAAGAGCCCCAATGGCCCTATGGTAAGGTATGGTTGGTGTTTAATGATTGTTTGGGGATTTTAATGGAATTTTTCCATGCCCCCATGGCCTTACATGTTTCGGCCAGCCCTAGGAAGGAGGGCTAAAGGTTAGGGTTAACCCTAATCATGGGCCCCAATGGCTTCTTATGGTCTCATAGATGATGTATGGTTGTTCCTTTACCTTATGCTATCTTACATGTTTATGGAATTGATGGAACTCCTCCCTATAGGTTTCAGCCAATCCATGTATCTAGGGTTTGGGGTGGAGTTAAGGTTCAAAGAATGATGGTTTATGCTTATCATGAAGTATATATATATATATATATAGGTCCAAGCATGTGGTAGAACTCATGTTACCTATAACCCTAACTTTAAGCACCATGTTTTATGTTGTATGTTATGATTTGGATGTCATGCTTAATAGTGTTTATTATGAATGTCTTATGTTTATGCCATGTATTTGGATGGTAGGTAGAATGTTATGGGAAACCTACTTATGCATGCTTGAGATGGATACCATGCTTAGGCAAGAAATGCAATGCTTACCTTATGTATCATGATCATGCAAGCTCTATGGAGTAGGATAAATGTCTATGCAAACGTGTCATGTTCAATGATTATAATGCAATGCTTACCTCATATGCCATGATCATGCAAGCACTAGGAATAAGAATGATGTTTAGGTATGCATGCCATGTTTTATGTATGAAGATGTATGCCATGTTTTACGAATGATGATGCATGCCATGTTTTATGAATGATAATGCATGCCATGTTTTATGAAAGAAGATGCATGCCATGTTTATGAATGAAAGATGATGCTGATGTCTTTAAGGCATAAATATGCTAAACGGCACGGTCGATGGTCGACGGTACGACGATCGAGAGGACCGGTAAATGGGCCGGTAGACGGGCCGAGCCGTAACAAGTTATGCTATGTTAAATATGCCATGAATGTCTCATGAATGATGAAGCATGTAAAGTATTTTACTTTATGAATGGGCTTGTACCGGACTGAAGTATGGGTCCAAGGGATGGGCACCTTAAGAACGCCCCGGTTCTGGACTACCGACTATGCTGTCCACGGTTCTGGCACTACCGAAGCTGTGCAACAGGGATGGGCACCTTAAGAATGCTTCGGTTCGGGGACTACCGACTATGCTGTCCTTACCCTAGTAGGTCAAGGCTAGCTACCTCGTATTTACTTAGGGATGCACGCTTATGATGTATGTATGTGGTACAAGCCAGGGCCCAATGATATGATGATTATGTTTAAGCATTTAAAAGTATGTTTTTAAAAGTTAAGCATCCTTATGTATATGCATTCCACTCATGCATTCATTCATGTTATGCATTATGCTATGCTGATAAGATTTTTATGCTTACGCTTCATGTTAAGAAATATGCATGAGAGTAAATGATCTATGTCATGATTATGTTAAGAAGATGCTCATATGTTATGATAGGAAGTATGCCTATGTTTATGCCATACAGGTTGGTTTACACCTTAAAGATGTGTTTATACCATATATTATGCCATGCTAGGAATGTTTATTATGTTATGTTTATACCATGTATTATGCCATGCTAGGAATGTTTATTATGTTATGTTTATACCATGTATTATGCCATGCTAGGGATGTCTATTATTTTATGTTTATACCATGTATTATGCCATGCTTAGAATGTTTACTATGTTTACGTTTATGCCATGTCTCATGCCATGATAGGAATGTTCACTTATGTTTATGATCATGCCATGTCAAGTATATGATAAGTGATTCAAGTTGTTATGTTCTAAGTAGAGCACCAAGTATGTTAATGTTTCATGTGCTCATTATGAGATGATGAATGATTTTTGTGAGTAGGAAAGAGTCTTACTAAGCCTGTGTGCTTATAGTCTTATTTCCTTATACCGCAGATCATTCACGGGGACAATGAGGAAGCAGTAGGAGGGCAAGAAATCATGTGTGTGATAGTGACTTGTGTAGGGTTTTTCGGGCCACGAAAACCGCTTCTTCGCGTCGCGGAAACCCCGAAAGCCCCAATAGCAAGGATCCGAGCGAAGAAAGCCATTTCAAAAAATTACGAGTGCTCGTTTACATGCTTCAAAACCCGATCTACTCCTAGATCTAAAGAGGGATAAACATTTTACCTTTGATGCGTGCCCCGTTTAATCCCATTCGCTCCTTTTGGATGTCGAATCTCTAGGACGTCAAGTGCCGTCCCTCTAGAAGTATCCACGCGAACAAAAGTAGATGGATGAAATCCTTTAGGTGTGCTAGCACCTTGTAGGATTCGGCCAAGAGGAGAAGAAGAAGAAGAACTCCAACAATTGGAGAGCAAGAAGAGAAGACACCCTTAGAGGAAAAATGAAACAAAAACCCCTTTTGTTCTCCCATGGTGGCCGGCCACTTAATGGCCATTAATGGCCATTAAGTGGCCGGCCATAATGGCCACTAATTGCCATTAGGTGGCCTTCCATAACCCCCTTTCAATTTGAATTCAAATTCAAATGGGGGGAAACCAAGCCAAGTCATCACTTGGTCAAGTCAAGGTGAGGTGGCCTTTTGGTCAAGTCAAACTTACCTTTTATGGAATTTCCATATTTAGTCAAGTCAAACTTGACTCCATTTGTTCTCCCATGTCAAGTCTAACTTGAAGTGGAACCAAGTCAAGTCAAACATGATTTGGATTTGGGTCAAGTCAAACTTGCCTTTTATGGACTTTCCATATTTAGTCAAGTCAAACTTGACTCCATTTCTTCTCCCATGTCAAGTCTAACTTGAAGTGGAACCAAGTCAAGTCAAACTTGATTTGGATTTGGGTCAAGTCAAACTTGCCTTTTATGGACTTTCCATATTTAGCCAAGTCAAACTTGACTTCAATTTTTTTCTCCATCTATTTGTTCTTTGCGTGTGACCCTATAGGTTCTTGTAACGTTGGCAATGCTTCTAACCTCTTAGAAACATAAGCAATGAGCGGTATCTAGCAACACATCATTGCTACCCAAGTTACAAGAATGTTGAGATCCAACATCACCAATGTGACTACTAATTATGACTTTCATAATATGTGACAATGTCCTTCTATCCTCGATATCTAGATTGATCTTCTATGAGGCATAGACCGTGTCATCCTCCAATCAATCTATGTGTCTTGAACTCCAAGTAGACTCACTATAATCAAATAAGCTCAATATCTCATATTGCCTTATTTGGGCATGGCCATGCACTTAGTGATCTCACTCTATCAAGACTATGATATCTCTCCCGTCATATAGGAGGGATAGATCCCATCTACATCACTCACATCCCTCCGCATAATTTGTTACATACCCAGTAATCGCCTTTATAGTCCACCCAGTTACGGGTGACGTTTGACGAAACCAAAGTACATAACTCCTTATGTAGGGAACTATGGTGACTTCAGGTCTAAGGACTAATAGTCATACTAATAGTCACATGAGAAAGTATATGACACTCATATAACGATCCATGATACTTTCTCATGGCGGGCCATTCAGTATACATTCTCTAATGTATACCCATGTGTCAACTTGATATCTCATATCCATGACTTGTGAGATCTAGTCATCATGTTGACCTACATGCTAGTCTCTATGCATTAACATTGTCCTTGAATGTTAATACTTGACTAGGAATAATTAAGAGTAGTGTTCTCTATATCATCTCACTATCGATTCAACTAATCGATTGATATAGATAAGAACCTTCTACTCAAGGACGTTATTATACTAAGTTATTTGGCACCAATACACATAAGTACAATAACCATAAGAAATGCCTTTATATATAAGAAATATATATACAAGAATATGATACAATGAGTCCAAAAAGTAATCATCATATGATTGGCTCTAGGGCTCTCACTAACAATCTCCCACTAGCACTAGTGCCAATCGCTGTAGTATCTAATACCCAATGATCTAGTGTGACCATCATGCTTTATCTGTGCCAAAGCCTTGGTCAAGGGATCTGCGACGTTAGCCTCTGTGGGTACTCTGCAAATCTTCACATCTCCTCGATCGATGATCTCTCGAATGAGATGGAATCGCCGTAGTATGTGTTTGGTCCGCTGGTGTGAGCGAGGTTCCTTAGCCTGCGCAATAGCTCCATTGTTGTCACAATAGAGCTGTACTGGGTCGGCTATACTAGGAACCACTCCAAGCTCAGTAATGAACTTGCGGATCCAAACTGCCTCATTTGCTGCCTCAGATGCAGCAATGTACTCAGCTTCTGTTGTAGAATCAGCAACTATATCCTGCTTTGAACTCTTCCAGCTGACAGCGCCACCATTTAAGCAAAACACGAACCCTGACTGCGATCTGTAGTCATCCTGGTCAGTTTGGAAGCTAGCATCACTGTAACCATTTACAGTTAGCTCCTCTTCGCCTCCAAATATCAAGAAATATTCTTTAGTCCTTCTCAAGTACTTAAGAATGTTCTTGACTGCTATCCAGTGACGTTCACCTGGATCTGACTGGTATCTGCTCGTCATGCTCAAAGCATACGAGACATCAGGACGAGTACATAACATGGCGTACATGATAGATCCTATGGCTGAGGCATAAGGGATCTTGCTCATGCGGTCTCTCTCCTCTCTAGAAGAGGGACCTTGAGTCTTCGAAAGACTCACGCCATGTGACATTGGCAGATTTCCCTTCTTGGAATTCTGCATGGCAAACCGTTGCAAAACGGTATCAATGTATGTACTCTGACTTAGGCCAAGCAATCTTTTAGATCTATCTCTATAGATCTTAATGCCTAGAATGCAGGCTGCTTCACCTAAGTCCTTCATTGCGAAACAAGTCCCCAACCAAGTCTTCACAGACTGTAGCGAAGGGATGTCGTTCCCAATGAGTAGTATGTCATCCACATACAAGACTAGGAAGACTACTGTGCTCCCACTAACCATCTTGTAGACACAAGGTTCATCTTCGTTCTTGATGAAACCAAACTGTTTGATCGCATCATCGAATCGAAGATTCCAGCTCCGAGAAGCTTGCTTTAGACCATAAATGGCCCTATGCAGCTTGCATACTCTGCCAGTATGCTGTGGATCTACAAAACCCTCAGGCTGTGTCATGTACACATCCTCGAGGAGGTTTCCATTCAGAAACGCTGTCTTGACATCCATCTGCCAGATCTCATAATCGTGGTAGGCTGCAATAGCAAGCATGATCCGAATAGACTTAAACATCGCTACTGGAGAAAAAGTTTCATCATAGTCAATACCATGAATTTGCTTGAAACCTTTAGCTACCAGTCTACCCTTATAGGTATGAGTAAGTCCATCCATGTTAGGCTTTCTCTTAAAGACCCATTTACACCCAATGGGTTTGACCCCTTCAGGTGGATCAACCAAGGTCCAAACTTGGTTAGTGTACATGGATTCCATTTCTGATCTCATGGCTTCCAGCCATGACTCAGAATCTGGGCTCATCACAGCTTCCTGATAGGTGGTAGGTTCATTCTCAATGATCATAACGTCATCATGGTCAGGCAAGAGAAATGAATATCTCTCAGGCTGACGACGTACCCTATCAGACCTGCGAAGAGGTAAGTCTACCTGAACAGGTTGTTGTTCCACAATTTCTTGTGTAACAATCTCATCCACAATTTCTTGTGGTTCCTGTTCAGTATCCATCAAGGGCTCAGTGCTATGGTCGTTGTCTTGAATTTCTTCAAGATCAAACGAACTCCCACTAGTCTTTCTAGAAACAAAATCCCTTTCTAGAAAGACCCCAGTCTTAGCAACAAACACTTTGTGTTGACTGGGAATGTAGAAGTAATATCCCTTAGTTTCCTTGGGATATCCCACGAAATAGCACTTATCAGATTTGGGTCCCAGTTTGTCTGAGACTTGACGTCGTACGTAAGCCTCACAACCCCAAACCCTCATGAAAGACACTTGGGACTCCTCCCCGTCCATATCGTATATGGTGTCTTCATGACAGCCTTTGATGGAACACGGTTTAGTGTGAACGCTGCCGTGTCTAGAGCATATCCCCAAAAGGATATAGGAGATCTGCGTGACTCATCATAGATCGTACCATATCTAATAAGGTACGATTCCTCCTTTCGGATACACCATTCCACTGTGGTGTTCCAGGGGGAGTGAGTTGGGATAGAATCCCACACTCAGCTAGGTAGTCACGAAACTCATGGCTCAAGTATTCTCCACCTCGATCTGATCGAAGTATCTTAATACTCTTGCCAAGTTGGTTCTGTACTTCATTTCTGAATTCTTTGAACTTTTCAAAGGATTCAGACTTATGTGTTATCAAATACACATAGCCATATCTACTGAAGTCATCAGTAAATGTGATGAAGTACCTGTAACCACCTCTGGCAGCGACATTGAAAGGGCCACATACATCACTATGTATGAGTCCTAACAAGTCTGTCGCTCTTTCGCTATGTCCACTAAAGGGAGTCTTAGTCATCTTGCCTAGAAGGCATGACTCGCATGTTTCATATGACTCAAAATCAAATGAGTCCAGCAAACCATCCTTATGGAGCTGGGACAAGCGACTCTCATTTATGTGGCCTAAGCGACAGTGCCAGAGAAAGGTTGGGTTCAACTCATTTGATCTCAACCTCTTGGTATTCACGTTATAGATAGGGCTCTCTAAGTCTAGAATATAGAGGCCATTCATCAGATGTGCGCTACAATAGAACATATCCTTTAAATAAACAGAACAACATTTGTCCTTTATTATGAATGTAAAACCTTTGTTATCTAAACATGAAACTGAAATGATATTCTTTGTTAGTACAGGTACATAACAACAGTTATTCAATTCCAGTACAAGCCCAGAGGGCAGAGATAGAGAGTAAGTCCCTATAGCAACAGCAGCAACCCTTGCTCCATTGCCTACTCGTAGGTCCACCTCGCCCTTGGCCAATGCCCTGCTATTTCTTAGCGTCTGCACATTAGTACAAATGTGAGAAGCACACCCAGTATCTAATACCCATGATGTAGAAATAGAAAGGTTGACTTCTATAACATTTATACCTGAAGTAGAAGTCTCACTTCTCTTCTTCTTCAGATCTTCCAGGTATACCTTGCAGTTCCGCTTCCAATGCCCTGCCTGCCCTTGATATAATTGCTTAAGGTGGCCAATCATATCGTAAGCATTCATGTTCTCGTGTTGCTTCTGAAGCTCAGAGGACATGCAGCATAGCATTAGGCACGATACGTCTAACGCGTCGTCTTGATGCTTTTGTTGAGCATCTCTAACGCTACGGATGGCTGAGGGAAGTGGTGCTTCAGGAACGCTTGCTCTAGAACGTACAGCTTACGTTCCTGTTTGAGGACTATCCTCAAGTTCCTGTACCAGTCCAGGAAATTAGCTCCAGTGAGCTTGTCCTTCTCAAGGACAGATCGCAGAGAGAGAGTGTTCGTGTTTGACATGGTAATCTACAACATAAAATGCAGAAAATAAATATCCACCATTGTATCATATTTATCATTTAACTAGGCCTTTAATTAAATGATGCTCCCACTGAATTATAGGCTTTGGTAGAATCGAGTCATAGATGTGGTAAAACCACACTACTAGATTCACACCAACTAACTATAATTCTCGTAGGTCAAGATCCACATCATACTACGCCTTGAGTTAGCTTTGGCTAAATCGCCCAAGACTTAGTATGATCGGTAGGTACCAATTACCAATTACATCTCTATGCAACTCTTGTTTATAGGATCAAGAATTAACATTTATGAATAATCTTGAGTTAGCTTTGGCTAAATCGCCCAAGACTATTGATAAATGCGATCTTGTCCTACCTTTCCAACTATTGGAATATGCCTATAGTTAGGCTCGATCCAATTGAGCTAACTAGTTACTCAATCTAATTGAGCTCAATCTAACCCAAGCGTGATAGGCGGGACCAAGGTTGTCCCTCCGCATCCTACCAAGATTAAATGCATTGCTCTGCTTTGGCAGATTCAACAATCGCATATGATCATGGTAGTGATGGGTATCAAGGCTCGTTAGGCATATACGAGTTGATTTCGATTTAGATCTAATCTAATCGATGATGTGCATCGTATTTAGGCATTTATTAAATCTAATTTAACCTAAATGTGTACTAGGTGCACATCAAAATGTGGTTCCCACATTACATGTGCATCACATACACTCATGTATATTCTATTCTATACTAACATGCATCACATACATATAAGCAAAAATAAAATATACAAGAAAATTAAGTGTGATTAGTCATGGCCCTACTAAGATCTTCTCAAGCCAATGAGAAGATCTTTTGGTCAACCTAGGGTCTAGGCAGCAGCTTCTCCAAGCTCCTCCTTCCAGAACCCTATGTGTTGTCGGCTTGCTTCCCACGAGTCCGTCTTCTCCAGAATTGCCTTCATCTTTATTTTGTACATTACAAAATTTATACTCGAGTTACATTCGAGTCTTAAACTAATTTTAACAGAAATAATTAAAAAAAAACCGACACGCAGGTCGCAATCACAATACAACACCCAACACAAATAACGGCACGCAGGCCGTAATATGAATTACACACATATTTTAATCTAATTAAAATAGGGTTTTGGGCCATGATCATCACACTTCTGTACATAATTCAAAATTATGTAATTTTATAAATTTTATATAAATTTTTTACTGATTTTTTTAGAA